>NQII01000892.1:3586-22609 GCA_002778355.1 Clitarchus hookeri
AAAATCAGTATGCGAATATTAAATCTATGTTTCCGCGACTTACTATATCGCTTGTATAACATGACTTGTCCTATATATTTGTACAGGCATATATTCGGAGTCTCAAAATATTTACAGTTCGTAATTAACTAAACTAAACATAAGAATATTTCGGGTAAATTTATCTAAAAAACTTACGGTATGAAATTTTAATTGCGCGCACTGAAGTGATTTGGTAATAGCCAGGAAAACTAGTGTGCCTCATCGACAGCAGGATTTAGCCATGAAACCACTTACTCAGACATTCAAAAGCGGGAAAGAAATCAGACATGGCCTGTTACAATAAATCATTTCAGCATTCGCCTGGAGAAATTGTGGAAAACAATGGAAAATCGAAATTAAGATTATAACCGGACCGGGAATCGAACCTTAGTCTCCCGAATGCAAGTGCATAGTAATACCACTGCACTTTATCGGCAGGCAATTTATATTTTAATTTTCTCTATTTGTATAAAAAAAAGATTGTCTTCCGCTAAGTTATACGGGTGTAATAGTTTTTTTTTTAAGAGCTTTATAGTAAAGCCTTTGATAATACTCATGACGCCAGCATAGTTGAGTGCAGCTTCCTAGCTAGCCCGCCCCAGTAGGCCATATTCTGTGCGTGGCCACGTTACTGCTCTCGTTTTCGAGGTGTCCTATGAAACTTTACAGTGTCTATTTGTGCAGTTTACCATTGCAACGATCGTAGTAGACAAGAGCAAATAATTAACGAATGTTGTGTTCTAAGAGATTTGAGCGGTGGTTAGTAGGCGAGGTCTTCAGCGCCGATGGGGATAATGCAGGTTGGAGTAGCTACGGAATGCATTTGTGAGGAAAACGGGAGTACCGTGAGAATACTCTTCGCACAACAGCCACATCTACCATCTTCCCCGCATGCGAAATGCGAATAACTTAAGTAGCCCTAGAAAGTCAGTATCCGGGAACATCTTAACTTAGCATTTAACATTGCTCTCGCTATCTTTTAAGTGTGACATTTCATTTAAATCTCAACATGTTACATAATGTTAAAAAAATGACAACTGTCAAGTGAACGAAGTTTTATAAAACTAAGAAAAGTTAGGAACCAATAGTCTTTTGGTTTTCATTTTCTTGTGTATTATATTGTGTATTACATAATGTATTATATGGTGTTTTGTTTGCATTACTGACATGTAAGTGTCGTGGTGTTACACCTGTATAATCTGTTAATGTTAATCTTACAACGCATTGTAAAAATACCTTGGGGAGGGGGGGTCAATTAATTAGTATATAGGCTATTAGTGTGTAAAAAATGACAACAAATTTATAATATTTCAAATTGTGCAATATTACTGTAGAAAGTATTAAATAAATAGAATAAATTTCATCTAAGCCAATTCACTCAGTTTGTTGTAACTAAATTTTATTATTAGCATATACGCTATCTGTATCCCGCCAGGCACGACTATTGCAACTTCGTTCTGGTTGCATTGAAGGCCAATTCAGGACTTGCGGCGCTTGACTAGAAATCGAAACTGATTATCCTATTGCTTCTTTTGGCACGACACAAAAAAAAGTTGGCTTCTCGAACTTGCTTCAGTGGTTGCGGATGCATTGTCTTTGTTTTAGACTGTAGGCTGGGATCAGTATGCATTAAAAACAGCGCGGAGGTCCTGAAAAATTAAATCTATTTTTTTTTTTGTTATGAATTATTAAGCCACTTTCACAGACACTTTTATTTTCAGGTATAAGGTTCCGAGAGACAAGAAAATACTTCATAAATCAGTTAATCGAAATTCACATGTAACTGCAGTTGCAAATGTTGAACATTTACCCAAGAACAGACATGGAATGACCAGCAGTTTTTTATGTTCCTTAGCCCATAAAAACTAAAACCACGCGAACAAATTTATACGCGTATAATTTTTTACGTGGATTTTCAAAATTAAATTGAAGCTAATAGGATCAGTAGCATAAAGCATGCTGTGCACGTGCTGGACGCTTTCCCGAGCGCGAACTTACCTGGTCGCACGATAGCTTTACCCGACTTGCATTCGGGAGGCCGTGGATTCGATCCCAAAGAACTGCACTTCGAGCTGTTTTTCCAGATGGTTTTAACATCTTAACACGTGCATGGCATCTCAATTTCCTACTCATAAGATAAAGACCCCAGATAGTTTTAACACATATTATGTATTATTATTACGATAACGATCACAATAACAATAACCCGGATGTCTCAAATTTAATTTTTACTCTTTGTACATTTATAACCGAGAAACTATTAAACACAGTATGATAGGACTGCGCGTATTTAACGCCACGAGGTAAACGTTAAATGTTTTCGAGCGCATGAAGCCATTCTGCTGTTGTCAGTTTCGTTTGGAGCCACGAGCGGCAGCACTTCCATTTTTAGAGGAAATTGCGGCTTTCTTTCGAGCAACGTAAGTGGACTTTAAGTTAAATGTGAGAACACGATGGAGGGCAGAATTCGATACTGTGTCACCGTCACACGAAACAATGAAAATTACGTGAAAAGTTTCAGAGAGACGGAACTATGTGTGATGTGGAGAAAGGACGGTGCGGCAGGAATATAACGGCAATGGACAAAGGAATTGTGGGGACTATATTGCTGAATTTCATATTACNAAATTGTGGGGACTATATTGCTGAATTTCATATTACCGCTTCGAAGAGGTATAGTAGGACAAAAGACATACGAACATAAGAACATGCGCAGACCCCAGTGTGAGCGGTAGTCTCGTGATAGGCGCTTAAGGAAGTGCAGATGATTAGTCACACAGTAGCTCGCGGCGGTCTGTATTACATGAGCGAAAGTACAACTCGATTTTATTTAATGTCGCGCTCATCACGTGTGTGTGTGCGTGCGCGCGCGTATATACACTGAAGAGCCAAAAAAACTGGTACACCTGCCTAATATCGTGTAGGNACGAGGTAAACGTTAAATGTTTTCGAGCGCATGAAGCCATTCTGCTGTTGTCAGTTTCGTTTGGAGCCACGAGCGACAGCACTTCCATTTTTAGAGGAAATTGCGGCTTTCTTTCGAGCAACGTAAGTGGATTTTAAGTTAAATGTGAGAACACGATGGAGGGCAGAATTCGATACTGTGTCACCGTCACACGAAACAATAAAAATTACGTGAAAAGTTTCAGAGAGACGGAACTATGTGTGATGTGGAGAAAGGACGGTGCGGCAGGAATATAACGNAGTTTCAGAGAGACGGAACTATGTGTGATGTGGAGAAAGGACGGTGCGGCAGGAATATAACGGCAATGGACAAAGGAATTGTGGGGACTATATTGCTGAATTTCATATTACCGCTTCGAAGAGGTATAGTAGGACAAAGGACATACGAACATAAGAACATGCGCAGACCCCAGTGTGAGCGGTAGTCTCGTGATAGGCGCGTAAGGAAGTGCAGATGATTAGTCACACAGTAGCTGCGCCGCCAGACATAATGTACTCGCTTTCATGTTGAGCTAATTATTTAATGTCGCGCTCATCACGTGTGTGTGTGTGCGTGCGCGCGCGTATATACACTGAAGAGCCAAAAAAACTGGTACACCTGCCTAATATCGTGTAGGACCCCTGCGAGCACGCAGAAGTGCCGCAAGACAACGTGGCATGGACGCGACTAATGTCTGAAGGTATGCAGGAGGCAATTCACACCATGAATCCTGCAGGGCAGTCCACATCCATAGGAGTGCGAGGCGGTGGAGATCTGTTCTGAAAAGTACGTTGCAAGGCATCCAAAATATGCTCAATAATGTTCAAATCTGGTGATTTAGGTGGCCAATGGAAGTGTCTCAAGTCAGAAGAGTGTTTCTGGGACCACTCGGTAGCACCTCTCGACGTGTGGGGTGTCGCATTGTCCTGCTGGAATTGTCCACGTCCGTCGGAAAGCACAATAGACATGAATGGGTGCAGGTAATCGGGCAGGATGCTTACGTATCTGTCGCCTGTCAGAGTCGTATCTAGACGTATCAGGGGTCCCATTTCACGCCAACTGCACACGCCCCATACCATGACAGAGCCTCTACTAGTTTGAACAGTCCCCTGTTGACATGTCGGGTCCATGAATTAATGAGAATGTCTCCATACCCGTACACGTCCATCCGCCCGATACAATTANCCTGTTGACATGTCGGGTCCATGAATTAATGAGAATGTCTCCATACCCGTACACGTCCATCCGCCCGATACAATTGGAAACGAGACTCGTCAGACCAAACAACATGTTTCCAGTCATCAACAGTCCAATGGCGGTGTTGGTGGGCCCAGGCGAGGCGTAAAGCTTTGTGTCGTACAGTTAACAACGGTACACGAGTAGGCCTTCGGCTCCGAAAGCCCATACCAATGATGGTCCGTTGAACANGTGTCGTACAGTTAACAACGGTACACGAGTAGGCCTTCGGCTCCGAAAGCCCATACCAATGATGGTCCGTTGAACAGTTCGCATGCTGGCTCTTGTTGAACCCCCAGCATTGAAATCTGCGCCAATTTGAGAAAGGGTTGCACGTATGTCGCGTTTAATGATTCTTGTCAGTCGTCGTTTGTCCTGTTCATTCACGATCTTTTTTCGGCCGCAGCGATGTCGAAGATTTAATGTTTTACAAGATTCTCGATATTCACGGTACACTTGTGAAATGGTCGTACGCGAAAATCCAAATTTTATCGCTACCTTGGAGATGCTATGTCCCATCTCTCGTACGCCGACTATAACAGCACGTTCGAACTCACTTAAATCTTGAAAACCTGCCATTGTAGCAGCAGTAACGGATCTAGCAACTTTGCCAGACGCTTTTTGTCTTATATAGGCGCTGCCGGCCGACCGCATCGCGTTACTCTGATTGGTTCCATACCTGTGTTATTTGCATACTCAAGCCTATACCAGTTTTTTTTTGGCTCTCCAGTATATATATATGTGTGTGTGTGGGTGTGTGTGTATGTATATATATATATATATATATATATATATATATACACACAACACATTTACAGTGGCAACAGAAGACTGAACAAGCGAAATGAACCAAGCATAAAATGGGAATGTAACAAACCGGTGATGGTTCGAGCCCAATCTATGGGGAAGGTAATAAAAGTAAAATTTCCAAAGTGGTACTTTAGAGCTTATAAAACCCACTAAAATATTACAACCCTGAAGCAAAAAAAGGAGAAGCTTTGTACAGGATAAAACCCTTTATCACCGCTCATAAAAATTGTGCCAAACCAAATCATAAACAAATATGAACATTTGAAAGTAAAACATTTGAACAAGAGTATANTCATAAAAATTGTGCCAAACCAAATCATAAACAAATATGAACATTTGAAAGTAAAACATTTGAACAAGAGTATAAAGTATTTCTCACCGCGTAAAACCGTGTATTTTACTCCGCACAGCTTCACATGTCAAATCATCTACTTCAATTAATATTTTGTGCCTTTTTTTACCTTCAGGGGAAGAAAAATATCAAACTGGTTATGCTGGCAAAATTCGTTTGACCGTTGATTCTGAAACACCTGTTGCGGCACTTGNATATATATATACACACAACACATTTACAGTGGCAACAGAAGACTGAACAAGCGAAATGAACCAAGCATAAAATGGAAATGTAACAAACCGGTGATGGTTCGAGCCCAATCTATGGGGAAGGTAATAAAAGTAAAATTTCCAAAGTGGTACTTTAGGGCTTATAAAACCCACTAAAATATTACAACCCTGAAGCAAAAAAAGGAGAAGCTTTGTACAGGATAAAACCCTTTATNAAACCCACTAAAATATTACAACCCTGAAGCAAAAAAAGGAGAAGCTTTGTACAGGATAAAACCCTTTATCACCGCCCATAAAAATTGTGCCAAACCAAATAATAAACAAATATGAACATTTGAAAGTAAAACATTTGAACAAGAGTATAAAGTATTTCTCACCGCGTAAAACCGTGTATTTTACTCCGCACAGCTTCACATGTCAAATCATCTACTTCAATTAATATTTTGTGCCTTTTTTTACCTTCAGGTGAAGAAAAATATCAAACTGGTTATGCTGGCAAAATTCGTTTGACCGTTGATTCTGAAACACCTGTTGCGGCACTTGNGAAGAAAAATATCAAACTGGTTATGCTGGCAAAATTCGTTTGACCGTTGATTCTGAAACACCTGTTGCGGCACTTGTTGCTTCAGCGATGTTATACGTCAATTTATACTGCGTTTTTGTTCTCGGAGATGCGTTACAACATGATATACGATCTCCCGTGCTTGCCCCCGCAGCAAGGACGTAGAAAGCATATTTTTTCCAGTTGGCATCCATCTTTAAAAAAGGCATTTTTCACCCCATCTCTGTTTTTATCCCCACGACCATTAGGGAGTGAAGGAGGTCTTGGTGGCTAAAATTTCATTTCATATTTATTAAATATTTTTGTTCGTATACAATATACTTTTATTGATTTATAAATATTATTAATGTAAGGCCATTGTTACTTCCATTAAAATTGTTGTTAATTATAAGAAAAATTAATAATTTTTGTTTCTGATCGGTATATTATTATTTAGTTGCAATTTATAAAATTGTTTTGAAAACGTTGTAGTCAAAAAGTTTAAGCCTTTAGCCATGTTTACTTAGATCATCATTTTTTATGTGAACCTAAAAATTTTACGTAATATTAACTTACATCATTCTTGCCAAATCAAAATAAGGAATATTATTGTTAATTAAAAATAATAAACCCGTGTATCGCAAATATGGTTGTGTTGCTACCACTTATTCTTGTGATTGTGTGTGATGCTCGCGTAATCCCAAATGTATACCTTAAAATATGTTCGATATTGATGTCAAATAATAAAACTGAACGCAACTGCAATTTTAATAGATGGCCCAAAATTTACTGTTTCAGTGTAACTCTGATTTGTGGGTCCAAAAAGGCTCATTGTAATTACAATCGCGAAGGAGAAAAAAAAAGGGGGGGGCNAGTGTAACTCTGATTTGTGGGTCCAAAAAGGCTCATTGTAATTACAATCGCGAAGGAGAAAAAAAAAGGGGGGGGCCTTATAATTCTATTAGGGATTCGTAACCGCACGTCCCCCACGGCTTCGATGCGCATGTATCTCAAAANGGGGGGGGCCTTATAATTCTATTAGGGATTCGTAACCGCACGTCCCCCACGGCTTCGATGCGCATGTATCTCAAAATATACGTACCGGATACATGCGAAACTAAGATACTGGCGTGCATTGGATTTTGCTATACAGAGTCGCGTCTAATAAAATTATAGGATTACCCTCTTAAAGTCACGTTCAGGCGAGTCGCCGACGGAAAGACTGCACGCCAGATGAGCGCTTTGTGCGTAGAGACGATACTGCTTTACATACGCCGGTTGGCGTTGCTCTTAGCATTCCACTGATTTTTGCTTCACTCACACAAACATACCCCTCACTAGACGACTACTCAACCGGCCCGGCTTCGCCCGGGTACAATTGAGTTTACAGTGATACACTAATAAATAAATTGGGGAAAAGACAATTTATTTATGTGAAAAAAAAAATTATAAAATTATACTATATTAACTTAGGTTTTTAACTGACTACGACAACCCAAAAGGAGGGAAATATTTTTTACCCGATAGCCAAGAAGTAGGGTATTGTTTTTGGAGTGTATCTGCAACTATCGCGTAGTTACTACATTTCCGCTTTCTGTGTATGAAAATCAAAACGTGAGTTTCATCAAGTTGTAGCTTTAGAAATAAGTGTACCTAGGTACTACTTTTTGCGTTTGGCTGAGGGATCTTAATCGATCACCAAAGTTAAGCAACGTTCCCAGCGGCACACATTTGGAAGGGTGACGGTTTGGTGGCATAACATCTGAACGCTTCCGGCCTTCGGAGGGCACGTTAAATATTCGGTCCCGGTTGTTATCGATTGATAGCAGTCGTTAAGCCATTTCAGAGGTCCTTTGGCGGCCTGGTAAACTCTGACACCAGAGGAAAAAAATATTTCGGTCATGTTCCCAGCCGTTGCAGAATTACGTTTTGTGATTATTCCACAAGAACCGTACAATTTTCCGGGATAAAAAGTATCCTGTGTTCTATTCCACGACCTAAGTACCTACATACCAAATTTCATCAAAATCCGTTCAGCCGTTATGGAGCTGAGTGGTAACACACACACACACACAGACTTTCTCATTTATAATATTAGTAGGATAAATTAGCATATTTAACACGAAATATTCCAGACACAGACTTACACTAAACATGATAGGTGGTGCCCAAGACCGGCAATAATGATCATTTAATATGTGATCCAACTCCAAATCATTTTTAAAAATGTACCTTTTTTTTTTTTACTTTAATTTCATGGTTTTGACAAAAGTAACTTCCCCAGTGAAGTTACGTTTTACACATGGTAGGCGACTTAAATACTCGCTTTATCTAACAACGTATGTCATTTACAGTGACGATGACTAACAATAGTTATGTAGAAGTGGTTTTGTCCGGATTTTCTCATTTTCGTCAATAATTTACATGAATTAAAAAAAATTTACACACACATAATGTATGTCATAGATAATACACTGCCGGACAATAAAAATAGCGCACACAGGGGGTTGCATGGGATAGTACTGAAATTTTATAACGTTAGTGATACATATGATTAATACAAGTCATCGCAAAAACAGAGCAGCAAGACAATTACACATTGTTCTGTCGCCGGTCTGTCATCTTCAGTAGTGCGTCGCAACCCCTCGCACTGCGATATATGCTGCAACACGGTCTGGCATGGAGTCCAGCAGACGCTGGGTACTGCTCTGAGACAGACGGGCCCACAATTGTTGGATATTGTGGCATGGTGCAGCTGGCGTTTCAACTGGTCACACACACGCTCAATTGTTAATGTTTGGACATTACGGAGGCAGTCTTGGGCGACCTGTGCCATGTGAGGTCGGGCGTCCTTCTGAAGTATCGTACCTGGACCCGGCCAGAAATGGACACAGATGGGGGCGTAGAATTTCACCCACACCGCTGGGCCGTTTATGTTTCATGTAACAAGATGGGAGCGGATCGGCTATCATAGTGTTATGAATTGATTTCAGATTCACTCATACCTAAAAGGGGGCTATATGGGCATGGATAATTATAACACTGAGTTAGATAGAGCACAACAGTATACGATGTGGGTTTATATAGCATTATAATTACACAATAACTACTTAACTACAAACATTACTTGAGGGGAGTTTTAAAAAAAATAACAGGGTGTTGAAGGATATTCCACGCCACTTTTCTATTAAAACCAGATTATAGAGTCCCCACGTTGTCTATGTTGCCGTAGGCTGGTTCAGGCTGTGGTTAGTGACGACCGGACACACCCATATCCAGACGCCCTTTTGGTTCCATGGCAAAAGATGCCACTTTGTTTAATATTGTATCAACTCACGCAACCCTGTCCTATATCGGGCGTGTTGTTTAAGTTTTCGGCCCTGTTTACTGGTCGGTGGACGGGGTTTCTGCGCTTGCCTTTCGCATGGTATTAAGGCTCCCGCCTACCTGGAGATTTTTCCCGCATGTAAGACCGAGAAGTGCGGAAGTGATAGGTCGACACTGCCACGCGTATCAAGTGCGCCATCGTCGCTAAGCGCAAGGCTCTCAACTGGCGTGCAGTATTCTATTCGCACTGGCGTGCACCTATGGGACTTCCAGCGGTGACCCTGTTATTTTATTTGTGGAAAGTCTGTAGGGAGGTTCAATGCAGGGCACTTAAGTAGTTTTTTGTGTATCTGACGCGTAAATTTTGAGATAACGCACTTTGAAAATGCAGTTTTTAACCATTTTGGAGTACTCTGAAATGGTGTTTCTAATGTGCGTGACGTCTTGAAAGCACTTAATAGCCCTCGTCTGATATGTGTGTATTCTTTTCGGATATCACCACATTGGACGCACGTTTAATAGTTTCGTAGAAAAACGAGTATTTCATTCAAACACTTTGCAAATGTATTTCAAGCGTCAGGTAGGCGGGAGCCTTAAGCAGTCACGGTTAGTGTCCTGGATTGATATTTGAAGGTGTGATAAGGCACGACGTACAGCTAAGGCCTGATCACAGTTCATAACAGTAAGTTATGGCTCCCCAGACCATAAGACCCATGGTGGCTGAGCAGTTAAACTACTCGCCTCCTACCAAGGCGAACCGGGTTAAATCCCCTACCGGGTCATTCCCGGATTTTCGCAAGTGGAAATCGTGCCGGACGATGACGCTGGTCTGTGGTTTTCTTGGGGATCTTCCGTTTTCACCGCCCTTGCATCCCGGCGCTGCTCCATTCTCACCTCATTTCGCCCTCATCGGCTCTCAAGACCTCTTTGTTAAGAGCCGATTACATCTCTCAACTCAACTTCCCAGACCATAATGCCCTTTTGTGAGGAAAGTGTGCCACACGATAGCGAGGTAGGGATTTTGGCGTTCACCGTGGGCCCTCCACACCTGGGTGCATCAGTCCCCATAATGAAGTCTGTGGCATTGCACATTGCTTTGGCCTGACATTACTGCAAACAGAGCTACTGCTGTTGCATAGTTAATAGCAGCACACATAATAGGCACTTGTATTGCAGATTTGCCTCCGCAAGACGTTGGGAAATGGTTCGTGGGCACACAGGAGCCCCAACACTGGCCAGTATCCCAGTATAGTGGACCGTATCGCCATGGGATCCCTCCGCGCCTGGCGCATGATCCGCCAATCCTCTCGACTGGCTGTCAACCTCGTCCAAGATTTTAATATAAAATACTGGATTCCCNTCCTGAGCCGGTCGTCACGTATCCACTGCTCCCAATAGCATTGGACAGTAGGGTCTGAACGACCCACATGGTGAGCTATACCCGATTGAGTCCTTTCTCGAAGTCCGTCACGTGCGCAAAGCAACATTTTTGGCGTCTTCCCGGAATTCTTGTTCGCGCTATATGCTTGTTTAGTATCGTCTGGGGTTTCTCGCGTTGATGTGGCTTCAACTACATGCCAGTGTCTATGGCCGCTGTTCGGTGCTTGCAGCGTCAGTGACGAGTATGCGGTCAAATGCAAATGCACCAACATGGGGTCACGTGCATATCAGCTCATACTCTCGCTATTTACATCGTTTCGTGGTTGTCGCATTGTTTCTTCGTAGTGCGTTATTTTCATTGTCCGCAGTGTACTGCCTTATCGTATGCTTGCTTAATTATAATTACTAATCGTAACAACAGATGGGTACTATATCAGTCATTAGTGGACTTCTAGGGTAGTAAAGTTGAAAAACAAAGAGTTTTTATCCGGAAATTACAATAATTACGAGCTGACGTTACAACTTTGCAACGTATGTGGAAAGGACTGAGTTCTCGTAAAAGTAGAGAAGTTGACCTCGAGAGAGATAGATAGATAGATAGGGAAAGATGGATGAAGATATATAGATAGAGACAGAACGATAATATATAGAGATAGATAATATTGATAGAAATAGATAATATTGATAGAGATATATAATATTGATAGATATAGATAATATTGATAGATATAGGTGGATAGGTAGAGAGATATATAGAAAAAAATATATATGTAGATGTAGATAGATATGGAGATGTAGATAGGTATGTAGATGTAGATAGGTATGTAGATGTAGATAGGTATGTAGATGTAGATAGATTTAGATATGTGGAGAGAGAGAGAGAGAGAGAGAGAGATGTGTGTGTGTGTGGGGAGAGATAGGGGGATGGATGGATGTATATATATATATATATATATATATGTATATAAGAGAGAGAGAGAGACGGATTTTTTTTATAGGTTAGATGCATAGATCCCAATAGTATTTAGCCAATTAAAGATTAGCGAAAATGTCCCTATTAATATCTTGCTCGTACCATAATATTTAGTATGGTGTCCCCGCGTACTGCCGCTACTGTCTGTTATTACGCGCTCTCACTGTTATACTTTGACTTCTGTGTATCGGACTTTTGAATCGTGCTATGATTCGAATTGTTGTTTACAGTACGATTAGCAATACTGATTGTGTGATTATTAGACTTTATTTTGTATTATTCGATGTGGATCTGATTTTGTTAATGGACGTGGATCTGTAACATCAATTTAATATAACATCATGCCTTATTCACCTTGCGAATATTGCGAATTGCACTATTTTCACGGTGTCGTTGAAAGCAACGGTCATAATGTTTTGGCTCTTTGTGAAAAACAGCTACGAAGAATAGGCCCGCAACTGAAATGTGTTCAGATAACCTAATACTTAAGAACATACGCAAAGCGTTCGTGGAAGTCCTTAAACCTGGTTCAAGATGCGAAGGAATCAGTAGCCAGATAATAGCGGTTCCACGTCACCTGGCTAGAAACGGAGAGCGGGGAAGCCCTTGGTCCATTGATTCTGTCTTCATATTGTTGTAAACAAGGCTGCTTTTCACAACAGCGCTCGACAACGGAATGATCTTCATTTTACGTGATGTTCGCTTATATATTCTATACACATGTCAATTTGTATTGCGTATCTCGGCTTTCCTCAGTGAACGACAGGCTCGCATAGCATGTTAGGTTCCTTTATGCGCTGTGGTGTTCTCACTTTATTACAGCGATAGCTTACATTTTATGCTTCATATGTCTCTTCGCATTGTAGCCTTAAATATATATATTTCCGAAACTCACATCAATGGGCTAGGATGTGCGTAATAAATACGCCTTTCTAAGCATTGTATCATATAGTATCTCGTGAGACATCGTGGAAGAAAGACCTACAATGAATGGTCTGCTGTACATGTGTAAGTATGAAACAATTTAAGTATACTCGGATTTGGGAAGACTCTGAGATCATCCTCCAGGCTTCGCGTGCACAATATATACATATACATATATATATATATATATTTCCATCGCTCTCGCGCCGGAAGAGTGACGGTAAAACCATGTAAACATGTTCTTTCTCTCTCTCGGCGAGACGGGAGGCTATAACGTATTATTATTATTTTAAAGCAAATTCGAGTTTTTTAAAGACTTCCTCTTGAGATACGACTCTGCTGCTGCGGCGTTCGCTCTATCTGTTGCATCGCCTCGGCCCCTCTTGGGATGCGAGAAATACTTTACGCTGACGGTCTTGAAAAGTCGTCCGGTGTGTGCATGCATCCCCCCTCCTCCTGGCAACCAGTGCCTCGGCACGTGTCTTATAACAACCCATGAGACAAAGAGAAACTATATAGTTCATTACGTTAATCTCAAGCAGGCATTAGGTCATGGGTTGAAGTTGAAGAATATACATCGGGTGCTTCAATTCAATCAGAAGTCATGGCTGAAGTCATATATTGAACTCAACACAGAGAAACGTCAGGCAGCAACAAATGCATTTGAGAAAGACTTTTATAAGCTCATGAACAATGTACGGCAAACTCATGGAGAACAAACATAAACGTCAATGCATGGAACTTGTGTGCTGTGATCGGCATGCAAGAAGCTTATCGCTAAACCGACTTTCAAATGCAGAACAATATATAATGAAAAATTATCGCTGGTAAAATTGGAACATGAAAGTATTATATTTACCTAATGTCACAACAGGAAATGAGAGTACTGGTCAATAGTATTAGATCATACCAGCGTGATTTATATNACCTAATGTCACAACAGGAAATGAGAGTACTGGTCAATAGTATTAGATCATACCAGCGTGATTTATATACTGAATGTACCAGCAAGTTGGCCCTGTCTTGGATGGATGATAAGCGAAAGATCCTGGATGATGCAATACGTACTGTCCCCTATGGATATAATATTACATGAGAAAGTATATCTGGGACAGACGTCTTTGGGAGGTCATGGTGTGTAGCAGGAAACAGTTCCTCCCCTCGGGTTAAGCGCTTTCATTTCTCGTGTATAATATAGATCTTGGAAAGTATGCTGACTGGTAGCATACTATAGTTCATGTAATTCGTGTGAGATATCGTAAGCTATACATTGGTATATATGCTTAATTTTAGTCATTTTGCAAGAAGCGCAGGCTGTTGTCACCTTCGTAACAGTTAATATATCAAAAGCTATACATATATATAAATATTCGCATAATTATTATTTTAAAAATTTTCTCTAGTCGTTTGCAAAGAGCGTGGGATACTAATATACTTTCGCGACGGTTAATGTGTCATACTTAACGAAAACTATACATTGTATACATTCACATAATTATTATTTTTAAGTTACAATTTTCTCTATACGTTTTGCAAGAAGCATAAGTATCTAACACCTTCGCAATGTCTAATGTATTGAATTTATTTATTTTCACTCACCAGTTCCTTTGCTCCCTTTTAGGCTGTGATTTTCCATTAGAAACGTCGTAAGCAACATCATACTTGTAACCTTCTCTTCAGTAGTAATTTCCCTACGATGTCATCTATTTGTACATTCCTTAGTCCGCTTTGTTTTCTTCAGGAGGGTTGTCTTTCATTTTCGGCGTTGTAACCCGCTGGAGTTGCGCTCTACCCATTGCATCACCGCGGCACTCTTGCTATGGAATTCGAGAGCGTGAAGTCCCGTAGCCCTCCGAAGCAATGTTCTGACAGGTGTCTCTGTTGGGAGCCGCCGTCTGTGCGTGAACGCAAGAGCATGGAGTTGCGCTCTACCCATTGCATCATTGTGTGGCACCCTTGCTATGGAATGCGAGAGCGTGAAGTCCCGTAGCCCTCCGAAGCTATGTCCTGGCAGGTGTCTCTGTTGGGAGCCGCCGTCTGTGCATGAACGCAAGAGCGTGGAGTTGCGCTCTACCCATTGCATCACCGTGGCACCCTTGCTTTGGAATGCGAGAGCGTGAAGTTCCGTAGCCCTCCCTAGCAATGTTCTGACAGGTGTGTCTGTTGGGAGCCGCCGTCTGTGCATGAACGCCAGAGCATGGAGTTGCGCTCTACCCATTGCATCACCGTGGCACCCTTGCTATGGAATGCGAGAGCGTGAAGTTCCGTAGCCCTCCCTAGCAATGTTCTGACAGGTGTGTGTGTTGGGAGCAGCCGTCTGTGCATGAACGCCAGAGCATGGAGTTGCGCTCTACCCATTGCATCATTGTGTGGCACCCTTGCTATGGAATGCGAGAGCTGAAGTTCCGTAGCCCTCCGAAGCTATGTCCTGGTCTTGGGACACGTCTGCCCTCCCCTGTGAATGCGGGAACGCGATGTTTTTTAACATGCACTCTATCCACTATTCTACTGCGGCCCCATTGAAATGGAATGCTAGACCGTGACATTTAACTTGCTATCTAAGGCATCTCTCTTGGGACATGCCGGCCCCCTCCCCTGTGAATGCGGGAGCATGAAGTTGTGCTCTACCCATTGCATCACCGCGGCACCGTCCCCTTGCTATGGAATGCAAGAGCGTGAAGTNATGACTAGTTAAATTCAAGGTATTTAGTGGAGCAATTTGACTAAAGGAGGGCAGCGATTCTGACTCAGTAAAGCCGCCTTTATGTAAAAATATAAGTTAAAATTTGAAATAAAATATTACGTTAAAATAGTGAATCGATTGAGGCAGTCCGTAGACCCTAACCATAGCTCCATCGAATAAATAATCGTCGACGACAATTAGAACACTTCAACAAACTACGCCCAACGCGTAAGTCGTAGTAGCATGGTAGCGACAATTAAACTTTAAGTAAATGATTGGGCAGCAGACAAAAGCTATACGCAACACGTAAAGCAACTGAAACTATACAGAGAAGTCAGTTAGGCCGAAACTACAATTTAGGCAAACGTCCAAAACCAGAATTTAGAAAAAATCTTAACTCGCTGCAAAGCCCAAGACAAACACAATACTACACCACGCAAGTATTTAAAAACACTAAACTGACCCACAAATGAAAAGTTGCTACCACGACTCACCGTTTTACATGCTGCAGCATAATCAGCCGCACACGCAACTACATAATTTAAACGGCGTCTCGTAGCACCCTCGTCCAAGGACGGGTAAACTTACAATTTTAGCTCATATTACAATTTAAATTAGCTCTAGCTGGCGTCAACCCGACGATCCTCCTCACAGGCATAAAATGAATGCTGCACAAGGCGTGTAACAACTTATATAAACTAGGCCCTGAATTAAAAAAAAACATGGGTGCGTGTACTTAAGTACGTTATAAGTACGTTATATAACTTAAGAAGTTATACTTCTTTGGCGTGACTAAAATAAAATTTTATCACGTATGTAAATAATTTATGTAAGTAGGAAAACAATAAAATGACCGAAGAAAGACATTAAATACAATTAATAAAGGTTTAATTAAAGAACATAATTAAATACTTGCAAAAATTAACCTCGAATACTTGAAAACACTTTCAAAATTTTATTATACAATTTTTGTCACAAACAAATTTTTCACGGCACAATGTAATACATAAACGAAAAGGCGCGGCGATTGTCAACTGTCAAGAAAGTGGCCTTCGTATATGGTACAGAATATATCTGGGTACTGGAATCCTAACATTTGACCGGATGGTGTCGACTAAGGGCCGATTGTACCGTCGAGGGTTAGCTCTCAGGATAAAACTTATTCTCATGTCAGGCTTAAAATGTGTCATACGAGCTCATGTTACTGCTATTCAGAGACTTTATTCTCTTGTTAGCTATTCTGCCTTGGGATTGCCTGTTAAGCATTTATCCAGGCTAATAACGAGGAAAAAACAAGTTAAATTTTACGACTCTGCGACTCGTGAATATTAATATTTGCGTTTATTGAAACAGTATCTAAACGAAGTAATATTTTTACCTATATGGGTGTGAATCGATTTATTAGATTAATATAGGTGATTTTTATACAGAGAAAGAAAGCGAATTGTAGAGATTTTTTTTATTTTGAAAAAAGTCTGTTTTTAACCAAGCAAAGTCACAATTCACATGCAGTATCTCAAGCGATTATCGAAAATGTGTAAGTTCTGACTTTCGCAAAGTTTACAACAATATTTGTCCATCATATGAAATAAAAATTTCGTGAAATTGCTTTGAGGCACGTTTAAGTATTTATATGGGAGAAAAGCTAGTTTTTAAATTTGCGTGTGAAATTAGAACAGCACGGCTTTGTGCAGCATATTTGCCACACATTAGGTATATTTTATTGTGTAAGTTTCACTTAAAACCTAATTTATTTTCAACTCCTAAACTAGCTCAAGAATGAATACAGTATCTTATAATGTTTGAATATCTACATCATTCGTCTGCAAATTGTATCATTAAGTTACTACTCTTATTTAAAGCAATATATTACAATATTGATAAATTCAATTAAAGTTTATACCAAAAAATTGCGAGACTAATAGACGTCCTAGGTGGGCGAATGAATGTTCATAGTTGTCACAGTTTTAACTTAATGTAACGATTATTTATACATTGTCTTAGGCACATTGAATTTACGTTTTCAACTAGATGCACTGTACCTTTTTAGGTAGAATACGAAATTTTAATAAGTTGCGAGATGCCACATACAAAATTATGAATCTGATGTAACCAAACTTTAAAGTCGCGTTAAGTTCGTATGAACAATATTTTTAATTAGCTAACTTTCGCGAGCAGCTTAAAAACGGCAATGCATGGTCTCCACCTTCTGTTTCTGAAATAAACAAATTCGCACACTGCAAATTGAGTTTTAACAACTAGTTTAATAACATCGAGAAATGTTCGTCTCGTGAAAATAGAAAACAAATCAGTGATACAAATTTTAAAAATTTATAACGATCCAGCTGATATCAGGATTTATCTTATTCAAACTATTAATTACACCCATATTACAACCATGCAATTCTAAATATGTGACATAATTCAAGACACATTTGGAATTGTATGTTTGTAGTATGGGAGTAATTATATCACTGACAGTATTGAATTAATAGTAATAGCACAAGATCGTTAATGCAATTCTGAAACTTAGGTACAACAGAAATAAATTCTTACAAAACACTACAAATAATAATAAAGTTCGAAGGCTTTCGCGGCCATTAACTGCAAGATCTTGGGACGAGAGTTAAGTGCGTCTCAGGGCTAAGCCCCATACGCCTACAAGGGAAGGAAATCATGCAAGGAGACATGCATTGCGGCAGCAAGGGATTGGTTGTCATGGCCTCGTTTTGGCCATGAAAACCTCCCTGAGTGTACTTATAGCTAAACCAGTATAACTAGGCGAGAAAGGGAAAATTCGGCATAGAAACCGTAACAAACCCTTTGCACAGGAAATAATTAAAAATTGTTGCATTTATTAATAGGAAATTATACAGGAGACAGATAGGCAGGAACAATGCTCTTTATTAGTGGGTATAAAAAGTACTAGTAGAGAGGGGGTGGGAGCTGAGTCTCGGCCGCCGCCGCCGCCGCCGCCGCCGCTGCTGCCGATCTCTCATATGCCCCCGAAAGGCCGCGCTATCACGAGACCAGGAACCAAAGTTCCCATAACTCGTTAAATGGTTTTGCAAATCTAGTTGCAGCCCGACAGACTTGGGTCAAATCATTGAGCCAGTGGTGGGCTGCTTTTTTTGTTTTAACTGTGCTCCGGGTCCGTATTTATAGCTGTTAACCACTGTTACTAACTTAGTAAATTTACGTGTAGGTGTTATCGGCGAGGGAGTAAAGCTCCCCACCAGTCTCCCGACTGGCGTTTTGTAGTGTTGTGATGTCTGTAGAATATATTGTGTTATTTGCAAGTGGCTAGTTAAACTCACGGGTTGTGTGTCGGTGAGCCCCTACAACCCGAGTCGCTGCTCATCGAAAACCGAGCTTGTTCATCAGCCCTTACAGTATTGCAAGTCAGGGTCCCGCCTCGCTCTTCTTCTCCGGTCATTTCATTGTGTGGCGTTTGTGAAAAAGTTGCATGTAATTAGTACCAGTGTAGTTGGCGTATGGGTCTCTGCCGCCGCCGAACCCTCATAAGCCTAGACTCCCATAACTCACTGGGTGTTTGTAAAACAAATGCACCCCGACACATACTCAAATCATTGGGTCGGCGGCGGGGCGCCGTGTAGCTT
>NQII01000892.1:22685-39084 GCA_002778355.1 Clitarchus hookeri
TGTTAATTGATGGTGCCTATTATAAGTAAATTTACGTATTCGAGTTTTCGGCGGAGGAGTGAGGCGCCCCTCCGTTTAGATTTTACTCGTTTGTGACAGTGAAATTGAAAAGAAAACCCCTTGTTAATAAATTGGAGTTGGAAGGGCCTCGGTACCAGTCATCCTGCCTTTATATACTGTGGGCTGTTCCAGGGTGCTTCCTGATTGGCTGGAGCTGTTAGCCAATCTCTGGCTGCCTACACTCTGGTTGGCTGTGTTGTTCGGCCAATCACTGGTTGCTTCCTTCCTAGTTGACTGAGCTGGTTGGCCAATCAGGGACCAGGTTGCCTCTACTACTTTTCAGCTGATGTTTGTGGTTTTTGAAAAGTAGTGCCCAGATATTGCTCAATTTAAAACATTTTTCCCTGTTTATGTTGAATGGATGTTTTTATATTTCTATTGCCTCTCGGATATATTTTTCTTGCAATTGGAGATGTTTGCTATCGAACTATATCTGTAAAACTCAATACTGTGCTTGGTTTCAATTGAATGTTCTGCTGTGGCCGAACATTTTTCTGTTTGTAGTCTATGATGTGTTCCCTGACCCTGGTCATAACTCTCCTTTCAGTTTGTCCTATGTATAACTTTCCACATGAGCAGGGAATCCGGTATAAACCTGCTAGTTCTGCTGGTGTCTTGTACTTTACTGAAGCAAGAGAGTTTCCAATCTTGTTAATATGTTTCACTATTGTGTATATATTGTTTTTCCTGAGAAGGCAAATCAGCTGCTCAGAGAATCCTTTGACATATGGAATGGCCACTTTTTTGGGCAGCTTATCGGTGTTCTTCTTGCCTGTAAGTGATTTCAAGTCTTTGTTTATTTCCATTTTGGAGTACCCATTAGCTTGAAGGATATTAGTTATGTGTTTCATCTCTTCCTCAAGGGCAGTCTCTTTGCAAATGACCCTGGATCTGTTGATTAAGGTAGAAATAACAGTTTTCTTCTGTGATGGCGGATGGTGTGAATTTGCTTGTAGGTACCTGTTTGTGTGCGTTGGCTTCCGATAAACCTTGTGGTCCATGTGGTTGTCCTCTTCCCTTATGACTAGGACAGTTTTTTATTCTTTTCTACTTCCATGTGAACTGGATGTTAGGGTGGATGTTTTTTAGGTGTTCTAGGAAGTATTGGAGTTTCTCTCTTCCATAGCTCCAGATGGTGAATGTGTCATCAACATATCTATACCAGCACTTAGGCTTGTATTGGCTGGTATAGATAGCTTTCTCCTCGAAGTCAGCCATGAAGATGTTGACTATGAGGGGAGAAAGTGGAGAACCCATGGCAGCCCCTTCTTGTTAGTGTTTGGTCAGCCTTACAATATCTCTGCTATGGTTATCATCTCCAAGATGTTGCAGGAAGATTTTGAGATCTTCTTGGACAGGTGCCTTGGTGAAGACAGGTGCCACATCAAAGCTAACCAGAATATCATTTGGTTGAAGTGAAGGTTTTTGAAGAATTTCAATTAAGTGTGACGAATTTTGTATGTGTGATGCTGGCATGGGAATAACAGGTTGAATGATCTTATTTAAGTATTTGGCTAGTGCATGTGTTGGAGAGCCTATGGCGCTAATTATGGGTCGGAGAGGTGTGCCTTCCTTGTGTATGCGCTGCTGCTACTTCGCCCCGAAGATGGAAGCTGAAACGTCGGGAAGTAAAACGACAGCGACGCGGCCACTACCCAGAAGCCAAGATTTACACTAAAAATAATGCTAATTTAAAACGATGTTTCGTAGTTTCTAGGGCATTTGCATTTTTGGCTTGCAGTATGTTAAATATTAATACGTTAAGTGCTTTTCATACATTTGTAAATATCACGAATAAAAGCACACTGAGCTCTTGTCAACATCGTCCAAGATTTTAATATAAAATACTGGATTCCCAGTAAATTTATTGCCAACATAAGCATAAAAGATCCACCAAGNTCGTCCAAGATTTTAATATAAAATACTGGATTCCCAGTAAATTTATTGCCAACATAAGCATAAAAGATCCACCAAGACTTTTTTTATTTTTATTCGTGATTTAATGTTCTTGCGCTTGCTTGATATATAATATTTATCAGTAAACAAATCTTGGAATTATTGTGGATACACAGACAATGCATAAATTCTCGAATCACCGCTCCCTCTACGTACTCAGGGGGCCGAAGCGCGTTTTTTTAAATTTCTGTGCGATAATATCGACTACTGGGCGGGTAGAGTCTTATACGTAGTCTGTAGTTCATCAAAAAATAATTACTGTTAAATAACTGTATATAAGTAATAATTTTAGAATGTAATAAAACTTACAAAACTATAATAATGTAATAGAAAATTATTAGCGCTAGGAGTAAGTCCTTTTGGCTACATCTAAAGTAATATTAATTTTTCTTGTCACCAAAATTATTACTGACTATTCGCCGTCCGTGGGATTTTGTAATTATTACCGCCCATGTTTTCCTTGTTATTTCGGGACATGTCAGTGCATTCCTAACCCACTGGACTTTTTTACTGGAGGTATTTTTTCGTGTTTGGGGCATAGAAAAGCTGGCGTGCTAAGGATGACAAAGGCGACGCCTCTTCGTGCATGGCGTGCAGTCTTTTCGGCGTTAGTAAGTTTCTACGGGGCTTCAGTTGCGACCCTTTCATTAGCTAGCGTGATTATACAGACAGATGTGCACTACGCGTCCATATACTTTTTCAGCGTCTTCTTCTGGATTTTTATACCTAAGAAATTTGATAAGACTCGTTTTCCCCACTTCTCAGAAACGCACAGAGACGAAAGGATAGAAACGAAACTTGTAAACGGCTGTGAAAAGTTTCTTGAGTATTGCTCATAATTAGTTGCTTTTAAATAAAAATTATATGTAATATAGTTTTCACATAGTTTGACGGTTTGTATCAATACCTTTTAAAATTATCGCCTAGATAGCGGACGTAACACTTCAAAATGTGGATTCCAGAAATGTGATAATCTTGCGGCAACAAATTTTTATGACATTATTTTTTATATTCTTTAAGAATTCTGTCTGTTACCATTTTGTGCGATTTACATCCTGAAAATATTTCATGGCGCCTGTAAACTCATAATTTGACAAACTTTGATAAACGCTTTGCTAATCTAGGTGCCATAAAGTTTACAACACGAGATAAGATAGCCTGCATGGATTCAAGAGTACACAAGAAATCAGCTGGTTGTTCCCACCAACGTGTATGATACAATCCCAGAAACGTGCAGTATCCTCGGCAAAACCTTAGTCTCATGATGCTGTAAGGAATTTGGCTTTGATGAGCATTTTCCGTGCTTCTTTTCTTTCTGCGAAGAACTCTAGCTCTAGGAATCTTTCGTTTGAATTGCATATGTGTTATTTACTAAGCGTCATAAAGTTTGTTCGCATAGCTCCATGTCCACAAGAATATGAAGTGCATAAAAAAAATGGTTTACTTGAAGAATACGGGTGCTGTATGTTGTCGGATCTTTTTACAGAAAATTAATAGGCTAATAATTAAAGTTACTTTGTTTACTCATTCTCACATGTGATGTGAAGGAAAACAACTTCAGCGTATGTCTATAGAAGGAAGGTGTGTAATTTTTGAGTAATTTTTATTAAGTCAGGTCTGCGTAGTTAAATCCATAANTAAAGTTACTTTGTTTACTCATTCTCACATGTGATGTGAAGGAAAACAACTTCAGCGTATGTCTATAGAAGGAAGGTGTGTAATTTTTGAGTAATTTTTATTAAGTCAGGTNAAAAATGGTTTACTTGAAGAATACGGGTGCTGTATGTTGTCGGATCTTTTTACAGAAAATTAATAGGCTAATAATGAAAGTTACTTTGTTTACTCATTCTCACATGTGACGTGAAGGAAAACAACTTCAGCGTATGTCTATAGAAGGAAGGTGTGTAATTTTTGAGTAATTTTTATTAAGTCAGGTNGTGAAGGAAAACAACTTCAGCGTATGTCTATAGAAGGAAGGTGTGTAATTTTTGAGTAATTTTTATTAAGTCAGGTCTGCGTAGTTAAATCCATAACGAAAAGTTTTACAAGAGTAGCAGGCAAAGAACAGTTCAGCGCCACCTAACTGCTGGCTGCGAAACCGTGGCGGCCATATTGGATAACGTCACATGGCAACCTCCTACTCTGCCATTCTTCGTCAGCAGTGGCCATCTTGGATTTCCCTTTTCTCCTTCTGGAATTTCCCCTTTTCCCTTCTGCTCTATCATTCAACCTCGGCACTTCACGCTCTTGCATTCCAATTCTTTTTCTCCCGTTCTTTCATTCCGATGTTATTGTATTTCTTGTGCTCGTGTCATTCCTACCTCACATCCGTTCTATCCCTCGGGGAGGGGGGGGGGATTGTCATATTCCTTTCGGTTTCCGTGATAAAAAATACCGTATTTCTGATACATTCAGGCAATANGGATTGTCATATTCCTTTCGGTTTCCGTGATAAAAAATACCGTATTTCTGATACATTCAGGCAATAATACAAATACGATGTCACTTTCAAGCTCTGCAATTTAATAATATTTTACTACAAGTTAGCAGCACCTTAGGATTGAACATTTGTATTAAACTTTTACAAAAAATATGACAAGTAAAATTTACAGTAAAGGCTCACAATGCAAAAAATATAGAATAAAATACCTATACAAATAGACGAAATTGCTCTTTCAAAGTATTGCATAGCTCAAAGTACAATAAATATTTAACTGGTAAACAAGCTAAGTAGTGTAAAACGTTTCAAAAATATCAAATAGTAACTCTGTTGACTAGAAAGTATACTCCAAAATATACAATAAATATTTAATTGAAAAAACGAGCAGAGTAATATCAAAACGTTTCTAAAATAAATATATTTACTTTGATGACTAGTTAAATTCAAGGTATTTAGTGGAGCAATTTGACTAAAGGAGGGCAGCGATTCTGACTCAGTAAAGCCTCCTTTATGTAAAAATACAAGTTAAAATTTGAAATAAAATATTACGTTAAAATAGTGAATCGATTGAGGCAGTCCGTAGACCCTAACCATAGCTCCATCGAATAAATAATCGTCGACGACAATTAGAACACTTCAACAAACTACGCCCAACGCGTAAGTCGTAGTAGCATGGTAGCGACAATTAAACTTTAAGTAAATGATTGGGCAGCAGACAAAAGCTATACGCAACACGTAAAGCAACTGAAACTATACAGAGAAGTCAGTTAGGCCGAAACTACAATTTAGGCAAACGTCCAAAACCAGAATTTAGAAAAAATCTTAACTCACTGCAAAGCCCAAGACAAACACAATACTACACCACGCAAGTATTTAAAAACACTAAACTGACCCACAAATGAAAAGTTGCTACCACGACTCACCGTTTTACATGCTGCAGCATAATCAGCCGCACACGCAACTACATAATTTAAACGGCGTCTCGTAGCACCCTCGTCCAAGGACGGGTAAACTTACAATTTTAGCTCATATTACAATTTAAATTAGCTCTAGCTGGCGTCAACCCGACGATCCTTCTCACAGGCATAAAATGAATGCTGCACAAGGCGTGTAACAACTTATATAAACTAGCACCTGAATTAAAAAAAAAAAAAAACATGGGTGCGTGTACTTAAGTACGCGCGTTAGAAGTTATACTTCTTTGGCGTGACTAAAATAAAATTTTATCACGTATGTAAATAATTTATGTAAGTAGGAAAACANATATATATTCACAATGAATTACTAATATAAATTAAATGTTTTTCAATTTGCTTATTACATTAACTGATTTTCTGTTGCTTTTAAATATAACCACGTGCTATGTTGTGTACCTTGCGTTTGTATATAGTTAGACGATACGCGCATGCGCGTTGGGTCATACCCCTACCACGTTCACTGTCGAATTTCGTTACACTGTGCACGTGCAACTTCCGTTGCACACTAAACTTTTACCCTCAACGCGCCACAAGAAGTATAACTTCAAAAAGTTGACGTACAAATAGGAGTAATCAAAGAAGGGAAATGAGGGGAGCCGGNAATAGGAGTAATCAAAGAAGGGAAATGAGGGGAGCCGGGTCGGTCAAGGAGCAGGCTGCCTTACAGAGGAACGAATCCAAAAACGATGCGCGTGGTGGCGCCACCGTCGCAATCCCCACCCCTAAACCAATGCTCTGGTGAACATCTATGAAAATCTTGCTGAGCAGACACAATCACTGAAGAAGAAAAGTAGTGGAATAGTACAATAGTTGTGATGTTAGTTCCTTCATACACATTAAAAATGACATAACAGTTTCGACGATTACAAACAATCGGAGTGATCAGCTCCATCTTGAGGTTTCGATGACCAAATTTGAAGATGTCCCAAAGGACGGTGGGCAGCCAAGTGGAATCCACTCTGCGTCATCAGAGCAGTCTCTTCTCGAGCATCAGATACACCTGCCAACAGCAGCTGGGGCGGTTGCGGGTGTAAAACCAGGACGACCAAAAACAGTCTCAGCACACCTCTCTCACTCCTCATCTCGGCTCACGACAACAGCGGCGATAGGGTGGGCTCGACTCGGTGGAAAGGTGAGAATCAAGCAAAAAATAACAAGGGATTAGAAAGGGTAAACCAAAACAACCAAATTATATGGGGAAAGGATGAAGGAATCAATGAGACAGCACGCATTGAACCTATTGGCCCAAGACAAGGCCATGGCCAGCCTTCCTGCAGATTCACCATATAAACTAACGATGGTTCGAGCACCCGTAGCATTACCAGGGCCTGCATCCGTGTTTCATAACTGTGTGTGAAGGAGGAAATGAATATTGCAGACATTTACTATGACGAGTGCGAGCCATACAGATCGTCAAAGGTTGCGAATAACATAGATGCACCGCTAACACGTAAAGTGAAAAACGAAGATGCTACAACTATCCAGGACATCGAGAACGAAAATGTGTCCTCCAAGTCAGCTAGTGATGATATGAAATATGCATATTCTACTGATGATGATGAAGTGCCGACATCCGGGAAGTAAAAGCGTAAACATGTTGCTGAAGATAAGGGTTACTTGAAGTTGGGACGGAAGAAACATGGATTCGATCCTAGTACTCTTGTCCAGAGGTATCTCAACCTACTCATTACAGAAATAGATGCAGGCATGTGTCGTGAACCTTCTGCGAAGAGTGACGTGAAGTCTAGCTCCTTATTTTCTGAAGACACCAATGGCTTGGTTTATAGACTACGGGTGTTGGTCCCATTGCAGAGAAGTGGATATTTTTCCGTCAGTGAAGAGATAAATTATATTATTAACTCAGAGCTAGTGGCTTTATTGAATGAGATATTATGTAAGTGTTTTATTTGGTTTAGAATATGAATAAGTACAAAAATTAAATAAAAAATACTTTGATTTTATAAATTCCTATAGTCTAAGAAATGTACCTACTGCTATCTAATATATAAAATTCTCCCGTCACAGTGTTAGTCACTGAACTCCTCCGAAACGGCTGGACCGATTTTTATGAAATTTTTTATGTATACTCGGTAGGTCTGAGAATAGATTTATATCTATTTTTTACACCCCTAAGTAATAAGGGTGGCCACCCCCAAACAATTTTTTTTTATTGTTTGAACAAAATTTTTATTTTTTATTTTTTTATGATGTGGCATCAAAAAATACATACCCTCCTAAATTTTCACCCTTCTACCACCAACCCTTATTTTTTTATAGCGATATTAGTAATTTAATAAATTTTACCCTAGGTCGATAACTGATCAATTATCATCGATCATTTATCGATCTAGGTTACAATTTATTCCCACCAGGTGTCTCCCAGTGACACAGCAAAACAACGTTTGCCGGGTCAGCTAGTGTGTTTATAAATGTCTGGTAGGCTGAAAGTAAATATTTTGCTACAATATTTCCCCTCACTTCCCGATGAACAACAAATGTTGTCTTTGCACTTCTTGATATCTCTATTCAAACTATCACAGCGGGCGAACATGCAATGACTACTTTCATGTTGTCGTGATGTAAGGATCAAATCTCCAGAGTCCCTTGCTGTTGATAATGCAGTCAGTGTTACGGACTCTGAATGTGATGGTTTCGTTTCAGTCGGTTCGTAAGGAAGTCGTTTGCTTTTCTGTTGTACTGACCAGGATGGTCTGGTCTTGTCTAGCATTGTTTAACACACAGCATACAGTACCCGACGCTAGTGTTATATGCGATTCTGCTTGTTGGTAAGTGCTTATAACTATTTTCCTTTTCATTTGGTTTTTATATCTGTCTGCACCAGTGTGTAGCAGTGGTGTCCTCTTTTTGTCCTCGCACTTCATAATAATAATTTTTCGCCTAACATAACGTACAGCGCTCGATGATCGCCCAATACACTCTGGTTGTTAATTCCTTATAACTATTTTGCTTTTATATTAAAAATAAATTTATGTGTGTTTGTATCGGCGCATAACAGTGACATCTCTCTTGCGTGACAAATGGATTAAATGTATCTTGTTTTGTGTCAAGCGAAGGAACACAGTCTTTACAAGTCGCGTAATGTTTGTCATACTTGATGCATTGTACACATTTTTGAGGTTGACCCTTGTGGTCATTCGTTCTTTTTCACGTTGGAGTGATAGCAACACTGATATCACAGTTATGGGCTGTGGTTGCATCGGGACATTGTTTATATATATTGTGATNTGCTTTTATATTAAAAATAAATTTATGTGTGTTTGTATCGGCGCATAACAGTGACATCTCTCTTGCGTGACAAATTGATTAAATGTATCTTGTTTTGTGTCAAGCGAAGGAACACAGTCTTTACAAGTCGCGTAATGTTTGTCATACTTGATGCATTGTACACATTTTTGAGGTTGGCCCTTGTGGTCATTCGTTCTTTTTCAAGTTGGAGTGATAGCAACACTGATATCACAGTTATGGGCTGTGGTTGCATCGGGACATTGTTTATATATATTGTGATNGTTGGAGTGATAGCAACACTGATATCACAGTTATGGGCTGTGGTTGCATCGGGACATTGTTTATATATATTGTGATTCGTTATGACATCATGCTCGTGATGTACTTGTGTATATGCCAGTACTCTATTGTTAGTTATGTGCATGGTGGTGTCATATATTTTACTCTGTTTCTCCGACCCTTGAGATAGGCTGACTGCGTTTATTTACATTAAGGTGTGTGTGTTATAATGTAACATGAGACTATGTATGTCTTGTTATCGATGGTAATTGTATACCGCTTTATATTTTCAATATATGTCTGGTTGTTCAGGTTTTCCCATGCTAAAAATATTTTGGGTCCTTGGCCTTTGTGTTGGACTGGTGGTGTTCGTTTATATTACTATAAATGTATTTTACGATTACTTATGACTATGTACTTCATGCATGCAGCACATTTGTATATATCTTGATTTTTTCGTATTTAGTGGTTTGTTGTATGATATCCATACTAACGTTAATTTATGTATATATTTTCACATTTACATATACAGGCTGCATGTCGGTGGGCGAAGGGAGGCTAGCTGCCACTGAGTGGGATCAGAGTTGGTAGACCCCTGCGGTAGCAGACAACGAGAGTGGTGGTTGTGGTGGTGGATTGTTGAGTGCGTGTAGGCCGATGTATGTGTGCTATTTCAGACCCTACTCTCCTACATGCAATAGTAACTTTGCAATGCCCTTGTATGTATACCTTAATTTTTTTTATTTGCATTGTTGATTTGTTACATGTNATGCAATAGTAACTTTGCAATGCCCTTGTATGTATACCTTAATTTTTTTTATTTGCATTGTTGATTTGTTACATGTTCCCGAACTTCAAAGGTTTGAAAATGCTGACCATGTATGCTTATAACAGGGCTTAAGGACTATTTGTCCTTATCTCCTTGATTGCTATCGGAAGTAATGTTTGTGATATGAATTTGGTGGCCGTAGCTCCGGTGGGTGGGAAATTTCGGGTGACTATGTTTATAAGAGGGTTCAAAGTGTACTTGTACCTACCATCCTGTTTGTCATCGGCAGTGATGCCTATGATATGAATTTGGGGACTATAGCTTCGGTGGGTGGGAAATNCCTACCATCCTGTTTGTCATCGGCAGTGATGCCTATGATATGAATTTGGGGACTATAGCTTCGGTGGGTGGGAAATGGTGAGGACTATGCTTATGAATTGGTTTAGGGCGTGCTAAACCCTACGGCCCTTTTAGTCGTCGGAGTTGATACTTAAGTTATGAATTTGGTGGCTGTATCTTAATCTGTTTGGATATTACAGCCGACTATGTTTATATAAGGACGGAGGGCCTAATTATCTCTACCATCCTATTCGACATCAAGAGCGATGCCAATGTTATGAATTTGTTGAATATATCTTAAATGTTTCTGAAATTACAGCGAACTATACTTATAACTGGGCCTAGGACGTACTTTTCGCACAGACAGTGCGACTCTAGGCTAGCGTGCGTGGGCAAACTTCGTTCTGTGTCGCACAGGTTGGATTGCAATGCGTGAGACTCGTCTCGCCAGGTGAAAGGAGACTAGAAGGAATATGAGAAAAACTAGGTGGAATGTCATAGCATGACTCGTCCTTGTCAGGATGTCAGGTGAAAGGAGACCAGAATGAATATTATAAAACCATGGTGGCAGCATACAATGGTTGGGGAGGGGGGACATCCAATATGGAGGGTTCGGAAGGCAAGGTAGAGGGAAGGGTGAAAATAAAGTACAGGAAGGAATATGCGGAACCCCTCCCCCCTCCCAAAGGGATAGAACGGACAAGAATGAGAGTGAGGCAGGAAGGAATGAGGGAGCATGAGAAAAATTAGACTG
This sequence comes from Clitarchus hookeri, assembly GCA_002778355.1. Taxonomy (NCBI): domain Eukaryota; kingdom Metazoa; phylum Arthropoda; class Insecta; order Phasmatodea; family Phasmatidae; genus Clitarchus; species Clitarchus hookeri. The sequence goes on from NQII01000892.1 coordinate 33,506, forward strand.
GAATTAATATGAAAATATCCCAAGGGATAGAGCAGGTGAGAGAGATGGGAAGGAATGAGAGAAATTCCATGACAGGTCAGTGAACTCGAACATTCCCCAGACAAGAATGATGGTGCTGGCATGGAATGACAGAGCAGGCTTGTAAATGATTGCACACTCCAGCGGGCATTTGCACAATTTCGGACAATTTTGCATAGTGTGGAAAAGTCAGCTACATTGTGCAAAGCATTTTTTTGTGGAAAATTTAGCTGGTTTTATGGGGAAAAGAGACGTGTTTGGAGGACAAAGGGGTAACATATGGCCGCCGGCTCGTCCCCTTGTCCACAGCCAGTTCCCCCAGAACCGCCATTTCCCTACTACTAGAGGAGGTATAGCATCCCTGTATATTTGGCGCATGGGAAGTAAAGATACGACCCTTATTATTATATTCGTGGTATGNGAGGAGGTATAGCATCCCTGTATATTTGGCGCATGGGAAGTAAAGATACGACCCTTATTATTATATTCGTGGTATATTCTTTTTTTTTAAATTAAATCTTTTAATATTACTTAATGTATTACGTGTTTGGTTGCTTTCTAAATATGTCGTGTTTCACAAGCGTTTTATACTTCACTTAACATGAAAATAGTTCANCACAAGCGTTTTATACTTCACTTAACATGAAAATAGTTCATTTTTGTTTAAATTGGACTTTTACTTATATTTTGCGTATGAATTATATTATTTCATTTATAATTAATATGAATAAAATTGGGGAGAAAATAGGCGTGTTGGTAATGCCTAGTAAGAAATAGTTCTCTTGTGAAATATAATTAAACTGAGTGCGCTCAAATATGGTATATTATTCCTTCAGTGTAATTTTCTAGACTTGGTTAAGCTTTGGTTACACGAGTCGGAGGAATAGCTTGAAAGTAAAACTTCAGCAGGGCTTCAAAAAAGTTGGAAGTAACCTTTAATGGACTATAACAAGTTTTCTGGGTGATGGAGGTATGCCGGTACACAAATAATTGCACGCAAATATCAGGTTGAACGCTTTATATTTAGAATTAATAAACATACAATAACTTCGAAAAACTACCCTTAAACAATCCATTAAAAATTTGCATCACAGCCAAAAAACACTACGTTGAGATAATCCATGTAGTTTGTTCAATAATAACAATTACTTGAAAGGGAAATAAAACTGAAATACAACTTTCAAAAGAACTAGATTTATAAAATTACAATGTTCAAACTTAGTTTCTTCAAAAACGATTAGAACAAATTATTAAGTAGTTGACTAGGATATGACTCAATTTTACTTAATTATCTACCGAAAAGGAGGGCAGCAAGAACCATGCCCTTCAAAGCCTCAATTTCCTAAAATGCAGAACTTAAAAATTACTATTAAAACATTACTTTCGGCGGATGCAGTCTTAGACGACCCGGCAAAGCTCCTACCAAATAAAAACATTTCAAAACTAACCACATGTAAAACGTATGAAAAAAAACCCAACGAGAGATTAAGGCTTGGGCAGCCAAAAAAGGGGCAATACTACACGTTAATACATGGTAAAAACAGTAACACGGCGTTTTAGTTAGTCCGAAACAAAATTTAGATACGCAGCCAAACCCACAATTTAGAAAAAAATCTAGCAATACTGCTTACCCAAGACAAACACATCTATGCCACAGAAAATACCAAAATATTTAAAAAAAAAAATAGCCCATAAACAGACTGATCGTTCTCCACGACTCGGCGTTTTAACGCCCCATCGCTCAGCGGCTCTAGCGAACAAGTATAATTAAGTTATAAACATGACGGCAGCTACGCCCTGCCGGACGAAAAGGTGCGGCGGCTAATCCATTATTCCGAAATTATCTGCAGGCGACACATTTCAGACATCGGCGGGGCGAAGAATAGGATGAGCCCGGGTCGCGCAACACCTTAAATAAACTATCAAGCCCCAATAAAAAATTATGTCGTCGGAATAGGGAAGGGAAAGGAAAACAAAGAAGGGGAACACTGGAATGGGTGGAGGGGATCCGCGCCGAGCATAGAGCATATATACCACCGCGCCGGAGTTGGAGGCAAAGGAAATATCTCGCGCGACGAACGCTAGCGTCGCAAGGGTGTTGTCGGTACTTGCAGAAAATTCTCCGAAATAATGCAATAAAAAGAAACAAAAAAAAAATATATATGTAAATTTTTGTTTTTATAACACATGCATATTTTTTCCTGACTGTTTCAAACAGCTTCATTTCCGTGTAATTAATTTCTGTGTTTGCCAGATTTAAGTTCGCGAAGTGATATTTAAACTCTTTTTTGTTTAATATGGAACATAAATTTTCGTCCAACAAAGTCTCCGTATGTAATAATACAGTTGGCTGTGAATCTGTATTTTTATATTTTTGCAGTAATTAATATATAATATATACTATACATATATGGAATTTATTATCATAAAAAAACTGTAAACCAGCCGTAGAGAAAAATTTTGTGTATAAATCATGTGTTAAAATTGAGCATGTAAGGTAATCAGAGGGTGATATTTTTAATTTACGAACCATATACGTTTTAGAACTACTGAGTGACTTTTGCATTATGTTCTTACTGCAGAGAAATCACTGTTTGTTCAGTAACGGAATTACAGCTAGTTTTTCACCTGCGAGGTCACCAACCCCAAAAGGGAATATCTGATGGCATGCATGCAAGTTGCACAGTAAACATTTTCGTATTTTAAACATTAGATAGCTTTCTTTTTCTCTAGAACTGTAACATCCGCGTGACTTCGGCTAATGTTAACTAATTGTTGACATAAATAGGTGTTTCGAATTATTACTACAATTAATCTGGCCAAGTGAGCCTTTTAATAACAAAACGTAAACAAGCATTCACGTAGTTTTTTGAACACGTGATCTGTGAACAGTTCGTAAGCTAATACTGGGGACATGCAGAAAAGACGAAAATCAGTCTACCGCATCTTTAATATATGCAGTTTGATGAAATATTATTACGGAATCGCAGTTTTGACTCAGGCGGGAACAGAAAGAATTATGTGAACGCGAGCAGTATTTCAAAATTTATTTCATTACCACAAGTTACAGGAACATTCCTGTACCGACGAAAACATGTTGTGGAGCTCCTCATTCCCTCTCATTTCCTTTCCGATAAATATATTGTTATTTTTAAATACTCAGTTTTCGAACACTTACCGTTTAGCAGCAATATATATTCAAAGTTACATCACAACAGTTGATGTAAAGAAACAAAGCTTTTCTTGAACTACGAAAACCTCAGAATCTTCCGCCATTTTGTAGCTAGTTTGACGGCCTTAGTTTCTTGGGGTTTTAATTTATCTGGCGAATTTCTTAACCATCTCTTCTGACTTAAGAATTGTTTTGTGCTCTTTGCATTAGCACTCCAGAAGGGTTATGTCATTTGCCAACGAATTCTAGTTCTGCGAATTTATGTTTTTAATATTACAGGTAAGGTCGTGGTATTTCATGTAAAAATAATTTTAAAAATTAGAAACAAAATTTTTGAATATTGAAGAAAATTATGTTTTTTTAAAATGTTTTTTAGCTTCTTTACAAAAATCTGTGTGAACAACACTGCTGTTCACATGAGAGATGGACTCTGCCAAGAGGCAAACTTTTTATTTGTAGGAAGTTGTAACAGTCAAATCAATAATTTGAATAGTCACTGTATGTGGCAGCTGTCAATTTGCCAAATACTACATTATTCAAATAAGTTTTTTCTTATGTTAATTTTCTTATAGTTAGAAATTGACGCCCTTGCGGCATTCTGCCATTTTTCTAGAAAACATAACAGCTGACAAATTCTTTATTTGTGTGACCGGTAACGAACACTAAGCCGTGCAATTAAACACTACGCCAACAACGATATAGTCGCGGCTTTCATAATGTTTGCCGTAAGGGGGCCACTCACTTGCCTGCTGCGGGGGCAATCTAGGGTGCAGGGCGGTTGGGCCAATCTAGTAGCTTCTCTACAGACGTGCCTGCCGTTCAGTGCGAGANGAATATCTGATGGCATGCATGCAAGTTGCACAGTAAACATTTTCGTATTTTAAACATTAGATAGCTTTCTTTTTCCCTAGAACTGTAACATCCGCGTGACTTCGGTTAATGTTAACTAATTGTTGACATAAATAGGTGTTTCGAATTATTACTACAATTAATCTGGCCAAGTGAGCCTTTTAATAACAAAACGTAAACAAGCATTCACGTAGTTTTTTGAACACGTGATCTGTGAACAGTTCGTAAGCTAATACTGGGGACATGCAGAAAAGACGAAAATCAGTCTACCGCATCTTTAATATATGCAGTTTGATGAAATATTATTACGAAATCGCAGTTTTGACTCAGGCGGGAACAGAAAGAATTATGTGAACGCGAGCAGTATTTCAAAATTTATTTCATTACCACAAGTTANAAATCGCAGTTTTGACTCAGGCGGGAACAGAAAGAATTATGTGAACGCGAGCAGTATTTCAAAATTTATTTCATTACCACAAGTTACAGGAACATTCCTGTACCGACGAAAACATGTTGTGGAGCTCATCATTCCCTCTCATTTCCTTTCCGATAAATATATTGTTATTTTTAAATACTCAGTTTTCGAACACTTACCGTTTAGAAACAATATATATTCAAAGTTATATCACAACAGTTGATGTAAAGAAACAAAGCTTTTCTTGAACTACGAAAACCTCAGAATCTTCCGCCATTTTGTAGCTAGTTTGACGGCCCTAGTTTCTTGGGGTTTTAATTTATCTGGCGAATTTCTTAACCATCTCTTCTGACTTAAGAATTGTTTCGTGCTCTTTGCATTAGCACTCCAGAAGGGTTATGTCATTTGCCAACGAATTCTAGTTCTGCGAATTTATGTTTATAATATTACAGGTAAGGTCAAAGTTTTCATGTAAAAATAATTTTAAAAATTAGAAACAAAATTTTTGAATATTGAAGAAAATTATGTTTTTTTTAATGTTTTTTAGCTTCTTTACAAAAATCTGTGTGAACAACACTGCTGTTCACATGAGAGATGGACTCTGCCAAGAGGCAAACTTTTTATTTGTAGGAAGTTGTAACAGTCAAATCAATAATTTGAATAGTCACTGTATGTGGCAGCTGTCAATTTGCCAAAGACTACATTATTCAAATAAGTTTTTTCTTATGTTAATTTTCTTATAGTTAGAAATTGACCCCCTTGCGGCATTCTGCCATTTTTCTAGTAAACATAACAGCTGACAAATTCTTTATTTGTGTGACCGGTAACGAACACTAAGCCGTGCAATTAAACACTACGCCAACAACGATATAGTCGCGGCTTTCATAATGTTTGCCGTAAGGGGGCCACTCACTTGCCTGCTGCGGGGGCAATCTAGGGTGCAGGGCGGTTGGGCCAATCTAGTAGCTTCTCTACAGACGTGCCTGCCGTTCAGTGCGAGAGTGAACGTGCTACGGAACGGACGTGTTGTTTTGAATCAGTGAAAATGGCTCTAATACTATCAAACGCTCAGAAAGTCGGCGTAGCCTTGGCTGTTTCCATGGTGACACCACAAAAAAAAAGAAG
>NQII01000892.1:40496-51486 GCA_002778355.1 Clitarchus hookeri
AGCTATTATTAATTTCATCAAACAGGACAACGTCTGCCGGGTCTGCTAGTTATCAATAAACATGTATATTATGGTTATTTTTTAAATTATTTACCTCATCCCCAGAATCCAAAGAATCTATTCCTCTGCGAGATGGTTCACTGGTCTCTTCTAAAAACGTGAACAAGCTAAAGTACCACAGTGATGGCTTGTATACATCGTCGGTGCCTGATCCCGTCTGTTTTGAAGAATTAACCTATAAAAAAAATTAATCAATGTAGCTACGAAGATGAATAAGTTAATAAATATGTTATGTACCTACAATGATTAAACTACTTTTACGATACCTTTTTCAACTCCCGTGCAAATGCCGTTCGCATATTCTCGAATTTCTTTTTGAAGTGTGCGAAGTCGATGTCATTTTCAAGGCCTTGATATATTTCGAACATCATTTCAAACCCTTGCTGCCTCAAATCTCGGCAGAAATAACGGCTATTTTTTTTATTCCACATGTACGGCCGATCTTTATACACTTCAATCACCCGCGTCCATACTGTGTATTCTTCATTAAACGCCATTTTGGTGATTTGTTCGGACGAACACGCAAGTACATCCACTCCGTACGACAGTCGGCGACGTAATGACGGCAAAATTGGCCCAACTACGCTACACACAGTGCTACACAGTGCTACGCAGGGGCAATCTAGTGAGCTAGGAAGCGGACGGAGCCCCTGCCGCCCTACCTAGGGTCCAATTTAGGAAACTGCCCCTGCTTGCCTACACACACACAACTTAGGAGGCAATTTAGGGTCATCCCCACCATTGCACCCTAGATTGCCCCTGCAGCAGGCAAGTGAGTGGCCCCCTTACATACATACATACATACATATACATACACATATATACATACATATACATACACATATATACATACATATATATTTTCTTTCAGTACGATACACGTCTTTGTTTTTTACTTGGTCAGTTATGCTGATGTATTGTCACAGGCTCCAAGGCGAAATATTTAATTTTAATTTGCAATATGCATCTCAGCCGACTCACATAACGTAATTTACGTATTCACATGTGGCTATGAAAATTTAAAATAAAATAAAAACTAGCAGCAAAAAAACAAAGAACTGCTCAAAACCAACTTAGTCGAAAAATTGTAAGCTAATATGGGTTTCAGAAAATGGCACCTTATATGTAGTTTCTGTAACTTGTTTACGAAAGAAAATGACTAGGTATTAGCAAGAAGGTACAGCAGAAGCACTGATACATAGAGCAAATAATTTTTATTTGCTACTTAGTATTATTTGTATTTGTTACCTAGTATTAAAATTCTCCTTTATTTAAAGAAACTAATGCTGCCATCTCAGGAACATCGTGGTGGTGTATTGTGAAGCGATATTCCCGCTATTTTTAAACAGTAAATAGGCTTTTCTTAAGCTGACTGAAGTGAAAATGTTCTGGCAGTGTTTTTTGCACACAGAATGTTTCTACTTATATTTTATGTCTAACGGAATTCAGTATTTGTACGATATACCACAAATCCTGCAAAGCAGAATTGCTTTCAAATTATGACATACAGAAAATATACTATCATATATTTGTACACCAATACCAGCGGTGTAGCCAGAGAGGAGGTATATGGGTGTTGTAACCTCCCCCCTACCCCATTTTTTTTACATACGGTGGTCAACTATTAGAATTACAATTATTAATAGGCCTTTAATTTTGATTAAATCATAACTGTTTAAACTATGACGCATGTTGTTATATTTAGAAGTAACTTTAGTTCTAATAATTCAGGGTGTCCAACCACAGGGAAACAGGAAAAAGTCGGGGAATTTCATGTGACGGGGAAAAGTCAGGGAAATGTCAGGGAATTTTTACTTGGGTCAGGGAAAATGTAAATAATTGCTACTCTGCAACAGTTGTAGTTCTGTGAATACAGGTTGTGTAATTGAGCATATGCGTTTTAAAATATCAATTTTTAAGTTTGTGAACTAGCAATAATACATCTTTTCCAAGTGTCATAGGGCCTATACGTACAAAATAAAGTATTTGCATGTTTGAAATGGGCACTCCAGTAAAGTCAATAGCGTGTATCGCAAGAAATGTCGATGAGCTGAATAAAATGTTGTCACTACTGGATTGGTCTGTTGCAGTATAATTTCATTAAACTTCACTAATAGCATTTTTAGCGGTGTAAAAATATGGTATTTAGAGGTTAAGGTTCTGACAACAGGTTAGGGAAAATGGCAACATTCTGTCTGGAAAACAGGGAAAATTCATGGAATTCCAAAATGTAATTTCAGTTGTCATAACATATGTGTCAGCACCGCTAATTCCAGTATAACCTCCCNTTCTCCCTTTCTCCCTTTCTCCCTTTCTCCCTTTCTCCCTTCCTCTCTTCCTTCAGTCAGTTTAACCCCTTTCTTGATAAATTACTGGCTACGCCACTGAATCAATATTCGAAACAGCCTTCACACGGAATGAATTACGAAATGTGTTTTAATAATATTATAATTCAAGTACACATTAGTGTTTTCTAGACTACTTTAAAACCTGAAATAATATCCAAGTGGGTTTTAAATCACGAATGTGAGTCTTGATCGGAATCAATAGATTCATACCACATTTTTGAAACTCAGATTTGCAAATAACTTTTTAGACGGATATATTCTTTATGTAATGTGGTGAAATATTATAAATCACACACACCCTACTGTAACAAAGTGTGAGGGGAAAACTAACATCACATGTTTCATCGTATGTGTGTACAGTATATTGCTTCAAATATTTTTAATCAGCCCGATGGCTGTATTCACTATTAGTGGAGATGCCAGCTTTTCGCAAAAAATATCGTGATTTGCTGTATTTCCAAAACACTTAAACTTAGATTCTCTTTTATAACTGAATGACTTTAACTGGTGCTGGTTTTTAGTGTGTGCCAGCGAATTATAGATGCTTACTCCTAGAGTAACATAAATGTGATTGGCTTGGTCTAATGAGAAATGTTTTCTTATCAAGACAAATGTCTAATAAACAAAGGAACGCTAAAGTTGCGCACATATGACATTGAACTGAAGGTTGCGCCGAATTCTTTTCACAAAAATCAGGTGACCCTGCTCATTAGGCATTGAAAGCATGCGTAAGGCATCCTAAAACAGGTTCGCGTCTTCAGAACATGTCTATATTGTTTGACTTACTGCTTATTTGTAGGCCAGATATTTTGACAGACTCTTGACATAATCAAGTAATCGGTAGGTATATTAATGTAAATACTACGTATATGAAAGTAAATGTAGATGCCGCATTCGAACTACCAGGCATCTCAAGTTGCAAAATCATTATATTACTTTGTTGTATTTTAAAAAGTGCAAGTAAATCATCGCTGGATTTATAGTCAACACAAATAAGAAGTTACTGATTTAGCTAATGAGCCTACTTTCCTCAACATGGGTGGAATACATTTTTAAGTAATTTCGTAAAAGCTGAGTTGTCGTTTCGTTGAAAGCAATATCATTAGAGATGAAACCAGAAACATATGCAACAGTTGTGAGACAATTACAAATACACACGTGCCTTACCCGGGACTCGAACCCAGAATACCTCGTCCCATAAGTTAGTGTGTAATCAACTGCATTACGAAGGTCTGATTCGAGTATCAACTTCGAATTTAATCAGTCTATGGTTTCGAATGACAGGGTCGGTAATCTAAAATATTCACAGGGCCGTCATTTTGAAAATAAGTGACTCGTCCACTTAAAACTCTTAAATTTACATGGCCTACCATAGCGCTACTCTTGAAGAATTTGGTAAATATCTGTTGATTAGTCCCTGAGATATGACTTAAAACCACTGCATTTTTCATGTGACTACCTTTACAAATGTAGGACAAAAATTTTATGTATTAGCACATTCGATGATTGTATACCGACCGTATACAAAATAATGCTAAAATCGATTGCATAAATTCGTATATATAGCACACTAACCTAAAATTAATTTATAGCCGCCATTCTGATCATGTCTGTCACACTGAAAAAATACATACTAGTTATATGTCCTACCACAATACAAATTGTTCGCCAAATTTTGGTACGAATGGGTTGATTGTTTCCCGAGATATTACAAAAACTTAATTTGTATTGTGGGGCTAACTTACATAATGGCAGAGAAATGAATCTCTGTTGAGACAAATTTGATGGCTAATTGATACTGCATACAAAGTTAAATTGGAAATTGGTTTGTTATTAAAATATGCTAAGCTAAAATATTTATATAACCACCATTTTGAAAATAAGTGCCAAACTTACTTAAAACATATCAGTTTACATCACCTACTGCAGTGCAAACTGTTTGCCAAATTTTGTATGAATCGGCTTATTGTTTACCGAGATATGACAAAATCTTTATGTATTCATGTGGCATATCTTACAAACTGGCTGACAAAAGTGGCTATGGGTTGGAAAATTGATTCTTACAGTAGACACTTTCATCATACAAAATTTGGTCGAAATTGGGAGTGAACAGATTTGGGCGGCTTTTAACAGCGAGGTCTTGAGACCCGATGAGGGTGATTATTGAGGTGAGAATGGAGTAGCGCCGGAATGAAGGGGTGGGGGAAACGGGGAATCCCCGAGAAAACCCACCGACCAATTGCATCGTCCGGCACGATTCCCACTTGCGAAAATCCGGTGACCCGGCCGGGTATTGAACCTGGTTCGCCTTGATGAGAGGCGAGCAGGCTAACCGCTCAGCCACCGAGGCCCCAATCGAAATTCCTTAAATCCAAATAAACGTAAAATATTTGTATGGCTGCCATTTTTAAATTGAGTATCTAAGCAAGTTCAATTCCGTATGTTTACCTGACCTGTCGTAGTATGACTACGTGCCAAATTGGGTGAGAATTGCATTGATAGTTTTCGAAATACAATGTAAAAGCTTTATTTTTTTCATTTTATGCTGTCTTCCAAAATTGCTGTCTAACCACAATGTCCACTTCAAAATTTAATGCTTGCATGATGCTCTGCCAGCAAACAAAATTTGGTTTAAATCGGTCGAATGGTTCCCGAGATGTGACTTATCACCCTAAATAATAAAATTTCCGCCATTTTGATAGTAAGTGCCTGACATTGATGAAAACCAAAAAAAGCAGTGTTCTTACTAAGTATTTATTATATATAAACCGAGTTTGGTTAAATTCGGTCGACTCGTCAAAAATTAAAAAGGGGGCACACACACAGGCGCACACAAGGCATTCACACACAGACAGGAAAGTGATCTCATAAGCCTTTCTTTCCTTCAGAAAGTAGACTAAAAATATCTACACTTGCAGGTTCAATTTTCAAATGTTCTAATGAATGATCACAGACATGTCGGGTGAAGTATAATACATCATCCTTGATTGTAACATGTGGAAGCAACAGTCTTCGTATACACCATATTCAGTTGGTAAACCTCACACGATATTTAATGGAAGACTAGGCTTAATCCCATACATGCAGGGTGGTCCGCCTAACGTGGACACCCCCAAAATTTCCGGAACAGTTGCATATCACAGAATATGGTTTTCGCTAAATGTAATTATGTACGGGAGCAAGTAATTTGCCGCAAAGTGACTATTCGTAACATGTGTATGGGCATTAATAATAAAATTACATGTGATTTTCCCACTGGAAACATACATTTATTTCAATGGCATCTGAAAGTACGCGCAAAGAGAAATTCAGTGATATAGCATGTGCAATGGAAAGTAACACAGAAATGCCAAAAAATATTGTGCAAATATGATTAAGCTAAGTGGGCCAGTGGCATGGGGTAGTGGACCTGTAGTCACAGCTGTAAGCAAGCAACACGCGCCGTGACTCATCCTGACGGAACCGCTTCCTTATAGCAGGGTAGGGATAACCATAATGTGGCAAGGGACACGGAATGCGATATTGGACAAAGGAGAGCACCGCAGCGGACGGAAGAAAGGCAATGTGAGTGCAAGTTTGATATCGATACATTACATTTCATTCAGATACCAACGTAATTCAAGAAATTGGTTTCCTTGGCATTAACTTAAGTAACGAGTGTGTACAGATGCCCAACATAAAACAAACCAACCTAAGGATAAATACATTCGCATCCGCATGCATAGTACCAAAGAGCACAGTTATGGATGAAGCGCTTCACATTAGGTTTTTTTTCACAGCATGTGCTCGATGTGTTTACCATCGACAGCAATACACATATGTAGATGCAGATGTAGCGAGCGACGAGCCGCCTGATGTGTTTCTGGCATAATTCCTCTGCAAACTGCCATAATGCATTCCTGCATGTCTTCTGGCGTTGTAGGAACCGTGTTGTTACACCCTGTCTTTCAGTTTTCCCCACAGGAAAAAATCGAGAGGTGTGCGGTCGGGGGAGCTAGCTGCAATCTTACAACACCGCCACGCCCTAACCACCCGTTTGGAAACATTTCATTTAACACTTGCCTTACCACCAAAGCAAAATGCGTAGGACAACCATCATGCTGAAACCACATATCACGACGTATGTCGAGCAGTATGTCTTCCAGAAGTGCCAGTGAGGCCTCTCTGAGGAAATGGGCGTACGTACAGCTGGTTATTGTCCCTTGAATGAAGTATAGTCCTATGCTATAGTCTCCAACGATTCCACACCACACGTTCACTTTCCACTGTTGCTGGTGCTCTACGTGCCGGACCGAACCCGGATTTTCTGTCTCCCAGTAGTGCATATTTCATATATAGTAAATTTACGTGCCCATGGTTTGTGAAGGTCTCTTCATTGGTAAATAGTACGTTCTTCACAAAATTGCTGTCATCTGTTACAGGCATCACAACAAACCTACAGAACTGAACACACTCCTGGAAATCACCTTCATGTAATACCTGATGAAGAGCCACGTGATATGGATGGAATTTCCGTTAGCGCAGTATCCGTAACACACTTTTTTTACTTATTCCTACGAACCTGGAAAGTTCTCGCGTACCCATGTGGGGGTTTGCATCGACACGTGCCAACATATGTTGATACGTCTCGCCCGTAGCAGTCTTTCGTCGCACTCGGGTTGTGGAATTCCAATCACCTCGTGACAAGAGACGTGTGCAAATTATTCGTATCGTTTGCCGTGAGATGGACATCCGATTAGGATACCTTTTACCTTACATTTGGAGAGCTTGCTTGGCGTTTCTGCTACACCCATCGTAAACAAGTAGAGCGTCCAGTTTTTTCCTCATTCATGAACTTCATTGCGTACATATAGCTACACACTGCAATACAACTTACCATAAAAAGATTACTGGTACTGGTGCTGCGCTGCTATTAGGAAATGGTCCCGCCAGGATGAGTCACGGCGCGTATTGCTTGTTTACAGCTGTGAGTACAGGTCGAGGTACAGGGGCACTACCCCATGCTACCGGCGCACTTAACTTAATATTTGCACATTATTTCTTGGCGTTTATGTGTTACTTTCCATTGCATATGCTAGATCATTGAATTCCTCTCTGCGTGTACTTTCAGATTATGTTGAAATAAATGCATGTTTCCAGAGAAAATATCATATGTGGTTTAATTATTTCTGTTCATACACGTGTTAAGAATAGTCACTTTGCTACAAATTACTTGCCCCCATAAGTGATTTCATTTAGCGAAAACCGCATTTCATGATCTGCAACCGTTCTGGAAATGTTGGGGTGTCCAAGTTATGCGGACCAACCTGTATATACATTTATACGTACATACACATGCGTATGCATACATTCATATGCATACATATGCATACATTCATACACATACATATGTATACATTCATACACATACATATGCATACATTCACACACACAGGCCCATGCACAGGATATGAAAATGAGATGTGGTGGTGTGGTTGGGACAATCTATACTAACTTCGCAATCAGTATCAGTTGCACAGTGAATATAATTTTCTGGTACAGCTCATTTATAAACCCCAAAACACTAATTTCTTAAAAAATTTCTCACTGCACAAATGTTTTTGTTTCATTACGTTTATACATCTCCCACTTTATTCATTAACCCCACCCCCCTAAAAATACAAATTGAACTTTCCGATATTTTTTCCAGAAATGTGAATGGTGGTCGAAACTTCCTATTGACAAACCTATTAACAAATAAGCAAATATAATCTGTTAACTGAATCTCAGTTAGGATTTAGGAAACATCATCGTTCAACTACCGCACTTATGTTAGCCGTAGACGGACATCAGAGACCAGCTGCATAGTTTATTTGTCTTAGAGTCGAAGCAAACCTCTTGAAATTACCAACTTTATAGATAACTAACTGTGCCCGCGACTCCGCTCGCGTGTACTACAAAATTATTATTTAGGTTTTTTTTTTTAAATACAAATAATCGAAATCAAAATTCGCAGCGGATTCGCAATAAATGCACGTAAATGCTCGAACTTTATTAGTCGGTTACTAACAACGCGAGCCGATTGAGTGCCGACCAAGCGCACGCGACTCGTGTTACATTCCCCCCTTCCTTTCCGCCTTGTTATACTGTAAGAAGGCCACATTCTTGACAGTTGACAATCGCCGCGCCTTTTCGTTTATGTATCCATTCACCATCAACTGGTGTGTCAAGAATAGGCTTTGATGTGGCGAGTCAGCGCGTCCAGGAGGTGCTGCTACGTGTGGCAATTGGTGAACTGCTTGGGTGGCGCTGCATTCGTAAACGGAGTTTGGTGGACATGTGTAATGTCGTTCGTAAGCGCTGTACACGAAACATATGTTACTTTAAAAATTATACAGAACTCGCGGGAAAATTTAACCATTTGCATATGCGCGTAAATACATTATTTTAAACAACAAAACTTAATATGTTTCTGTGTGTAGTCCGGGATATGGATAATAGATAGCATGGAAGGGCGTATTGTAACAGATGGCGCGCCTGTACCTCACAAGATGGCAGCACATGGTTGGAGAGTCTGGAAACGTGAAAAAGGTTTCGATTTTTCGTTTAATTTGGATAGGGATCGTTTTATTGTGCATCTCATTTTGAACACCTATACATTACTATTTTATAACGAAGTTTCGTTTCTAAAACTAAAAACTGCTGTTTTATGACCACATAAAATAAAATGTATTAATTAATCTACGAACTCTTTCTTATCCGCGTATTTTCTGCTTGTCTGATGTGCGTCGGCACTGCTCTCAGAATAGCCAACGTAATATTAATTGCTGTTCGTTCGTGCATCAGCTGATACAGGATTTTGTAAATGGCACGTTGTTTGTTTTGAATACATCAGTCAAGTGCCACTCACTGACTGTCAGAATGTGGCCTTCATACTCGCGAAAAATTACTTTTTCACAAAACTTTTGATATCTCTTAACGTATAGGCGGGAATTGTATGCTGTATAGAACATTTATTATCTTCGTTAAACAGTTCTAATGACATTTTTTTTTCTTTGATAAATATTAAGTTTTTAATAGGGAAACAACAGCTGGAATTTTATGTATTTATTTATTGAAAAATTTAATGGTAAAAACGATATTAGTATTTGTCTGTTATTGATAGATATATGCTACCGTGGATTTTTTTTTTATGTATTTTTATTTCACAAAATTCTTTACTACATGATATTGTTCCAATCTTTAACGGTTTAGACAGCGTATTGCAAGAGAGCACGCTGGCGGTAAACTTTTTTCCTACTTGATTCACTTTTATCGTCACTGCTTATTCCTTATGGTACTTTGCGTAACAAAATATATACTAAAACTTAGCCAGAGAACATAGCTATGAATAAAAAAAACACTTAAATCGGATAAGTGGTTCTCGAGTGATAAACGCACTAATAGACAGACAGGCAGAGACACGTTGAGTTTTATATGTATAGATACTGTACGAAAATTTGACAAGTGAATAAATGTTAAGCACGCGACAGTATTTAAATGTAGCGTTCACTTCGACTTGACTACATACAGTTATGCATATGCCCCAGGTCACACTCCTTACGCTTTTAAATTTACTCAAGCTTTGATAATAATTAATAAGGCACGTTAATGCTAATCCGATGTTTTGTTTTGAGACGTTGAAAACTTTTGTGCTGGTGTAGACGAAACGCTTACTTGTAGCTAGTTTGCGGTTAACTGAGCATTGCTAAAAATTAACGTTTAAAAAGGAATTACTACCTAGAAATACATATATGCTCATATAAACACCCCCTGGCGTGCATACAGAAATATTGACTGTGAGACAATAAATTATGCGAGACCTTAACGCCCAAATAAAAGTGCACTGTTCAAACTGACGGCAACTCAGACTGGTTTCATTTCGTTTTATACACATAAATGTATCATTAGTGTCTCGGTGTCACATAAGCTACGTCATACATGAGTACTGTTCAGTGGTATGTCCAAGGCAGTGTTGATTTTTACATGTGATTGAAGGGTACGCTGTGGTCCAAAAGAAGAAACGATGGGTTTAGAAATTACCTGCAAACAAACCAAGTTAGTTTATATAAATCGTCAAAGGAAATCAAATTTTTTCTTGTCCTTTTACTGTAAAATAAAACAATTTATTTCAGAAATGTGAAAAATGTAAAAATTATTTGTAAACAAGTTGTATCCTACGATGCATATCCAACATTCCTACATTGTAAAAATCTGTATAACTACGTATGTTAATGTAAATATAGAAGCCGTATTCGAACAAAATATCTCAAGTTGCTATATCACCTTGCGAAAATCATTACTATACTTTATTGTAGTGACGTGTGACGCCTTTTGGAATATAAGCCTTGCTGACCCCCTTTGCGAGTGCCTCCCAGTTGACACGTGTCACGAAGCAGGTGGCCAGCCAGAGCGGATCGCAGTTACACGTGTCCTGCTGCTTAGGCCTCCCTACCACCCTCCCACCCCCTATGCCCCTAGCAAGCCCATGAGATTTGTTGAGCGCCGAGGTATCACGAGATAGATAAACGCAGTTCGCCTAAATTCAGAAAACACGCACCGCG
>NQII01000892.1:53370-73445 GCA_002778355.1 Clitarchus hookeri
GTCAGCCGCATCATTAAGGGGTCAGTCATATCGGGACAGTTGATCATCACCGGGCCGCGGGGAGAGTTGCGGGAAGACGTGAGTACGAGTCCGAACAGCAGTCCAGGGAGAAGCAGCACAGGGGGCCTGCATCCAAGGCCTACCACTTCGCTGGAACTCATCCCCAGATGACAGCCTACCCACACTCACCGATGAGTTAAGTATAAAATTCGTTGCCTAAAGAAGCCCCACTCAACCACGAATTCGCCCCGTGAATACGAGTAGCCAAAGTACTACAGTACCACACCTCTCAAGTTTTGATGTTGTGTATTTGTGAATATATACGAGACAATATATTCGTACTTCAAAATACAACAGTAATAGTCTACCTNTCATTATAATACCCGCAACCTCCAAGCACTTTTTAGTCGGTGCCTGGAGGACATTAACTCTGACCAGATAAGCCATCATGTATTCTACAGTGGCGGTACCTGCGTTGAGTTAATTTACTACCCAACGTGAGGCCTAGATAAGCCTGCAGTAATATACGTCAAGTTCAATTGACCGCCTATCATGAGGCCCAGTATAACAGGAATAAACTCACGCGAACTGCGTCAGGTTGTTTCCTAAATATGCCGTGTATCACAAGCGTTTTATACTTGGGTTAACATAGAAGTATCTAATTTTTGGTTCAATTAAATGTTTACTTATATTTTAGCTATAAATTATATTATTTAATTTATAATTTACATGAATAAAATCAAAGAGAAAATATGTGTGTTGGCAATACCTAGTAAACAATAGCTCTCGTGCAAACATATTATTAAACTTAGTGCGCACAGATGCGTTGCGCTTAGTTAAGCTTTGTTTGCATGAGGCGGAGGAATAACTTGAAAGTGGAATTTTAGCAAGTATTCAGAATAATTGGAAGTAACCATGAACGAACTATAGGCGGTTTTCTTCCCCAGCATCTTTCGTATCGTTTTATCTCGAAATATATTCCAATACCTATCAGTTAATATTAATTGCTACTGTAAAACTAGTAAATTTTTAATAAAGTAACACAATTTAAACAACATGAAATACTTATAATTGTGGAATGAACTTACGATTCTTCCGTGTTTATAAAATGTTTCTTGGTGTGATGACAGCTCAGTTGTCGTATTACTCGATTCGTAATGGTAGCTCGACGGCATGTAACTGCAGAAAAATAGAGATAAAGATATAGATAGAGATGGAGAGAGATTGATGGAGATGGAGAGATTGATAGAGATGTTTGCCGTTATCCCCTTCTACCTATCCTTTGTCGTGACCTCCCGATAATAAGTTCTTTAAGAAATTGTTTAAAATACATACATATATGCATAATGTTAATTTAGTACGTTTATAACAAGTAATTGGAGTTTGTCGTAAGCATTTATCTGAAATTTGTGTTAATGCGAGTCAGACTTTTTCACCATATAACAGATTAACTTTAAATTATACAAGAAAAAGTTGACACCTAATATTTTCTTTTTAGACTTTTGATATCTCCCAGCAATAATTGTCAGACATAATCGTTTCATTTTTACAATAATCTGTTTTATTATTTATTTTTTGGGGGCAGCCCATCCTGCATGACACGAAAAGATGCAACCGTTTCTGACACTAGGTCTTCGTTATCGTCTGCAGGCAGTGGCGGTCTTATGGGGTGGCGAGCAGGGCAATCGCCCTGGGCCTCGCTCTTGCAGGGGTCTCGCGCAACAACTCGAGTACAAAAAAGTTTATATTTATAACTTTTTATTTTATCCTTCGCTTTTAGTAATAATAATAAAATTAAGTTGGTTAATTCGTAGTAAAGTAAATAGTAATAAGTGCCTAAATAAAAATTTCTCATTTATATTTATTCAATGTTACATTCGTATAAGTAAGATAAAATATATCAAAATTAATTAATTTATCAGTGGATAATAATATTTTTGTTATTTGACTGTAAAACATACTTGAAAAATTCTTTACTATTTAAATCTCGCGCCTCGCGCATTAGGTAACCCACTGGAGCACTCGGTTTTCTTACTTTCATCGTGTTTACGATTTACGCTCGGGGAATCCCCGTGTTTCATTTCGTTCGTCAACTCTTGTCACCTTACGCTTACGCTCATTTTGCTCGCAGCTGTGTGCGTTACATAATCGTTTGTTTGTACGGCAACGGCACATATCTTTCAGTAGATAAAATAAGCATTAAATTATATTAAGTTTTAGTGAATCTTACGTTATTAACAGTAACAGTACTTAGATAGAAAAGAGTGAATTATTAAAAAAAAAAAAAAAAAAACTGTGTAAAATTTAAATTATTTCTAAATTAGTTTTATGTGCTAAATAAGATTTATGAAATGAGTTCGCGTGATCGTGATGCCGGTAGAAAATTTGAGTCGGTTAGTTCAAAAAGGAAAAGAGCTATCAAAAGAAAGCAGGTAGAAGAAAATCTACGTGGGTCTTTATATAAATATATAAAAGGGATGGTCAAGAAACCTCTAAAGACCCTTCATTGACTGAAAGTGACATATTATTGCACTCTTAACCCTAACCCAGTTGAAATTATTCCTTCGACATCGTCATGGGTGCCGCTGCCACCTAGTAACAATAGCGAGGATAATAATGAGTCAACATCATCATTGTCTCTTACACCACCGCCGCCGCCGTCAACAGTATCCAGCCAAGAATACGTATCTGAGTCTATGTATACATCCATGACTGGCAGAATTGAAAATCTGAATCCTCAAAATGACCCCGGTTTGTGGCCCTTAATAATGACTGATGTAGACCGAACTGAGATTGTATTGAAAGGTCCAAACCGGGTTAAAGTTGATTTTTTCCCCGTAAATGATAATGGGCGGCGATTCAGCGAATACCATTACAGTAAAATATTAGCTAATGGTGAAAAGCTTAACAGGCGCTGAATGATTTATTCACAAACAAAGGATGCCGTTTACTGCTTTCCGTGTCGAATGTTAGGACTAGGAAATACAATAATTAGATCCAGTGAAGTAGTGTGTGATTGGCAACACTTGGGTGATTACCTAAAGTGTCGTGAATCTAGCGGACAGCACAAAGATTGTATGTTGAAAAGGTTAAATTTAGAGAACGGGTTAAAAAAATGTGCCACTATTGACTGTATAGCCCAAACTCAAATTGAACAAGAAAGGCAGCGTTGGAGAAATGTTTTAGAAAGACTGCTTGCAATTGTAAATTTTTTAGCATCTCACAATTTGGCCTTCAGAGGTCATAGAGAGAAATTAATATCGCACTCAGATTCAAGTGAAACTAGCGGAAACTTTATAGATTTAGTAAAGTTAATAGCCCGATTTGATCCAATGTTGCGACTTCACCTAAAACAAGTAACAGACAAGACGATTAATGACCACTATCTTGGAAAAATATTCAAAATAGCTCGTACAATTAATGGCAAGTCACGTGAAGACTCAAATTGTTGACAAAATAATAAAGAATAAATATTACTCGATTATTCTTGATTGTACTCGTGACGTTTCTCGTGTTGAGCAACTGTCAATTATTATAAGATTTTTTAATACAAATACAGCTGACATTGAAGAACATTTTATTGGCTTTTTAGCCGTCGAAAAAACCACAGCTGAGAGTTTGACTAATTATATAATCACAGAGCTAGAACATGTACACTCTGTTTGCCGGCTCGAGTCAGAGGTGGGCTATTTTAAAAGCACATGTAAAATCCTTATCGCTAAAACCACTTTCCGAAACTAGATGGGAATGCAGGGTAGAATCGGCGAAGGCCGTTAAGTACCAACTAAAAGAGATATGTGATGCTTTGAATGATTTAGCAGAAAATACGATAGATTGTCAGTTGGTTAGTGAATGTCATTCTATAGAAAAGGAAATAACTACCTGCGATATTGTAGTTTCTCTCGTCGTATGGTATGACATTCTCACAAAGATAAATGTTATAAGTAAAATGTGCAGAGTGAAAAATGCACCTAGATGCGGCTATACAACTCCTGGACGCATTTACACATTGGCTTGATAATTATCGGGAAAATGGTTTCCAATCATCCTTGGTAACAGCGAGAGAAATAGCTGAGGAAAATTATATTGACAGAAAGTTCAAAGTCGTGAGAAGGCGACGCAAAAGATCGCATTTTGACTATGACGGGGAAGATGAAGCCCTTCAATTGCCTGCTGAAGAGATTAAAAAAAACAAACTATTTTTATATCATTGTTGACAATGTGCGCGCAAGCTGCCAACCTAGATTTGAGGCACTTAAACATCATGAGAGAATATTTGGTTTCATGTATAACATAAAAAGATGAAAGGAAATTAGTAATTCTGAACTTTTGAAGCAATGCAGCGACTTGCGAATATCTTAACAGTAGGAGACACATCTGATATTGNAATTAGTAATTCTGAACTTTTGAAGCAATGCAGCGACTTGCGAATATCTTAACAGTAGGAGACACATCTGATATTGATGGATATGAATTGTATGAAGAACTGAATATGTTTATCCGTGTATATGAAGGAAACGATGACATAATCTCGGTGCTGAAATATATAATAGAAAAAAAATTAACTGAAGTATACCCCACTATCGAAGTAGTCTTGAGAATTATTGTCACCACACCCGTGACAGTTGCGTCTGCAGAAAGGATTTTTTCGAGGTTAAAAATTATTAAAACATATTTGAGGAATTCGATGACTTCGATTGCTATTCTTTCAATTGAAAATGACGTAGCTCATTAGTTAGATTATTGTGCTTTAGTTAAAGATTTTAGTCTTAGGAAAAGCCGCAAACAACATATTTAAATCCCTGCTTATATCTTAAGGCATTTATGTACCTTAGTTTATCATCATTAATAATTTGTCGTCTTTATGTTTGTTTTTTTAACTTTTATNTCTTAAGGCATTTATGTACCTTAGTTTATCATCATTAATAATTTGTCGTCTTTATGTTTGTTTTTTTAACTTTTACAAATCTTCTAATATAATATTTTAAAACTCAACATTTATTAATTATATCTCATACCTACTTTCGATTCACATACTTTNAAATCTTCTAATATAATATTTTAAAACTCAACATTTATTAATTATATCTCATACCTACTTTCGATTCACATACTTTGCACAAAGGACAAGGGCCTGGCAAGGATCTACCGCCCGGGGCCTCGCAATGGTTATGGCCGCCCCTGTCTGCAGGAGTGTGTGTTTCCTTTGTTGTTTTCTGGAGGCTCTTGAATATTTTAACTTCTCCCTCCATGCCCAATCCTGAATCCGTTTACTTTAAGACGCAAAACCTTGATCTCGCTGTTTCATTTCCAACGTTTCCGAGCGTGTCAGTTGGTGAGGAAGAGGGAGAGGACACTGTGGGAAGTTCATGAGGTCTATTTTAGGAGCGGGTCGGATTAAGGTTTGTGTGGGAGGACAGGGAAGTGTTGGGGGGAGAGACTTTTCCAACCCCACAGCGCGAGGAACTATTCTGGGAACTCTTGAGATTGGCCGGCGGGGGCGGCCTCCCAGACAATGGCCCGACAAGTGAACCTGTCACGGACCGCGAACTCTTCTTATCAAGCGCACGGAATTTCTTGCCTCGCAGAGCCGGGCTGTTCATTCCAGAAGCGGAAGAGACGCGGGTCTTAATTGTCGGAATAAATCACGCAACTCGACGGGCTTGACTTGCCCGCCTTGGCCTCTGCTGTGCTCGTGTCTCGACGCCGCTGCGTCTTTGCCGCTCGTGTAATGCATCGGCAGTAAATTCAGAACGTTTGAATCCAGCGAATTGGGACAACTTTCATAAATATGTGTTGGGATGTGATCAATACACTCAACTCTATATATAATCTGTTCGCGTTTTCTTCACACTTTTTTAATCGAACCTTTGAAAAATCTCCCCATGTATAACGTGTTTGGTTCTTTAGTAAGTATGGCATGTATCACAAGCGTTTTATAATTCTGTTAACATAAAAGGACCTCTTTTTAGGATAAAATGAACCTTTACTTATATCTTATTTATAAAAGAATAAAACTATAGAGAAAATAGGTGTTTTGGTGATGCCTAATAAGAAATAATTCTTATGGGAAATATTATTGAAGCGAGTGCGCACGAATGTGGTGTGTCGTTCGTTCCTCTGGTGTAATTTTCTAGAATAAGTTAAGCTTTGTTTGCATGAGGCGGAGTAATATCCTTGAATTAGAACTTCAGCAGTGCTTCAAAAAAGTTGGAAGTAACCGCTTGAATGGACTGTAGTTGAATGTGTGATTTTTGATATAATTGGTTGAGAATGTGTTGGTCGCAGTACAGATAGTGTAAATTAGCCAATGATAATATGCTTTGATTATCCTAACTAATATTATAAATGCGAAAGTGTGTTTGCTTGTTCGTTTGTCCTTTCACATCGCAACGGATCGACGCGATATTTTGCACAGAGATAGTTGGAGGGCCGGGAAGTGGTATAGGTTACTTTTTATCCCGAGAAAATATCTCATTCCCTCGGGGAAATCCTTATTGGAAAATGAAAAAGTACGCAAACGCAATAACAATGCAACGTCGCAACCGAGCAACAGAAATAGTTGGAGGGCTGAAAGGTGATATTGGCTACTTTTTATCGCAAAAAAAGTCTCAAAAAATTTACAAACGATAATAGTGAATCAAGTCGAAAAAAAGTTTACCCGCCAGCGCGCTTTCTTGCAATACGCTGTCTAAACCGTTAAAGAAGGAACAATATAATGTAGTAAAGAATTGTGTAGAATAAAAAGACCTAAAAAACTCTGCGGTAGCATATATCTATCTATAACAGAGAAATATTAATAAGTGTTTTTTAACATTAATTCACCGAGTCGTTGAGTTTTATAATATGTATAGAGTTTAGAAGATTAACACTAGGTAAAATTCAACTTTATTAAAAAAAAAAACCTAAACAATAATTTTGTAGTCCACGCGAGCAGAGCCGCGGGCACAGTTAGTTGCAAATAATATACAGTAAACACCGATGGTTAACTGACCACACATATACTCTCCCCCTAACCCCCCAAAAAAGAAAGAAGTAATAATAGATGGTGACATAAGGCTGGTTATTGTATCTCAAAGTTGAAACGCTTATCAAAGTTTCCAGAAGCGTTTTAGGGTACTCCATTTTAGAAAAAAAAAAAGTTTGAAAAAATACCTCTTAATATTTTTATTTTAAACTACTCTAGTGGGGCAAGGCCCAGTTGAAGAAATCTGAAGGTCCCTAGCCTATGAACGTTATTTGTTTTTCGTTGGCCTCTTTTTAACAAACATATACTATTGAAGATTGTTTCCAGTTCGTAATATTGTAAATGTTTTTGTTATTAAATATAACGTAGTGGTTTGATTAAAGTGAAAACCAAAAATGATAGTTATTTTTGAAATAAAATAATCTTTTAAAATCATTCTTGAACCAAACAAGTTGCACTTTTTCTTTAACTTGCAGTTTTTGGTGTTTTTAAAATTTTTGTAATCACAGAACTGGAGCATATAAAAGTATTTTTGAATGCAACAACGCGCAGCTCATCGGGATGCAGACTTCGTCAGCCATTTTAACATTTAATAATAGCCAAAAATTTGGACCAGAACTGTAGGCGAACTACTTACAGTAATTTATTTAATAACCTTGTTATAATTATGAATCCAGAAATGCCATAATTTTTTTTTAAATTTAGACGCAAACTTTTTAGTTACTTAAAATGTCCACAAATTAAAGTAACTTTTTCAAAATTAAAATTGTATTTAACATTTTGAGATTTTTTTATGTTACGAAAGTTTAAAATATCTTGAGTATAGATGAGAGTTTGGTTATCTGTATAAATCTTGGCTACTGTCAAACTTTATGGTAAATTTTTTTTACAATATTTAGCTCTGAAAATTGAATTATCCTGTAATAAGAAATGGTTGACATTGTGGTAGATCGGTATCTAAAAGAGTATAAGTTTGGGGATTTTATTAGTTTATTATTTTAAAAAAAACGGGTGGAAGATTTTCGCAGTTTCTAAATCCAGCAACTGGTCGTTCAATTCCGAGCTGAATAAGTATTCATACGTATTCTCTCGCACGCGCGCGTTTTTTCCCCCTATCAAGAAGAGTTCGCAGCAAAGCAGACCGAGCGGAAACGGATTTCGGATTTCGGATTGCGGCCGGGCCGCGCGCGGTGCTCAAAGGGCCAGGATATATAACGTGGCCGACGCGATTAATGGTTTACGTGGCTGATCAAAGGCTCGTTGTAGCCCGAGAGGAAGAAAAGGATTGGGGAACAAAGCCTGTGGCCCAAACACACAATCTCTGGCTCTGTCGATGCTTTTGTGTGGCGCCGGGATTGTGAAGTGGGGAAAAATGTATATCCAATTCGGCCTCCATTCACAGTGTTCTCTCTTGCTCTGAATATTTGGAACGTGAGATTTTTTTACGTTGATATGTGGCTTAAGGCTTACGTTCCCATCAGAATAGTATTACGTTGCTAATACGGGCGTGCGTGTGTTTTCTTTGATTCCTAAGCCTATCAGTTTTTGGCATTATACTTATTTTTGTTAATATGTTTCGGATCTATTTTGTAAGTCAGTTGTTTCCATGATGAATTGTTTGTATTGCCTTTTTGCTGCCATTCTTTTATTGGTGCGTGTGGTATATTGGTTTTTAGGTTGCTTTTGTAGAATGTTTTCCTTTGTTTTCATGTTTACTTGCACTATAACGCAGAAGTACAGCACGTGGATTGTAACCGAGACATCGGGGGGTTTAGTCCCCACCAAGTCGCAGCTATCTCGCAAGATGAGGATATCTCTGGAATTAGTTCCATTGATACATTTAATTTAATCGTTCTTGTTTATTCATGATTTATACGTTGTTTGGTATTGTGTAGGAAACTATACCGTGGATAGCTGTCAGTGCGTTGAAAAAAATTATGGATAATATCGCAATTTATATTTTATAATACTCTACGATATTTTTCGCAACCACTTAGAAATTCTGATTTTAGCATAATTGCACCCATTACTCTTTGCACGTTCTGTTTGTAATGCTTCATTTTTGTGAAATGATATGCTCAAGTATGACGATAGCGCTGAGTACTCTTAGTTCGAGCAACACCATGAGGTACCATAAAATTACTCTATTAACGCTGCTATATACATCAATTTCGGCTCGTGTTTCAAACGGATGCTTAATCACGGGTGGATCCAGCACTATTTTCTGGAGGAGGCACTAAGTTACAGAGTAAAGGCTGCAAGATCTTGTGTGTGTGGGTGTGTGGGTATACACACACACACACACACACACACTGAAGCGCCAAAAAACAGATACACCTGCCTAATATCGTGTAGGGCCCCCGCGAGCACGCAGAAGTGCCGCAAGACGACGTGGCATGGACTCGACTAATGTCTGAAGGTATGCAGGAGACCATGAATCCTGCAGGGCAGTCCACAAATCCATAGGAGTGCGAGGCGGTGGGGATCTCTTCTGAACAGCACGTTGCAAAGCATCTCAAATATGCTCAATAATGTTCATGGCTGGTGATTTAGGTGACCAATGGAAGTGTCTAAAGTCAAAAGAGTGTTCCTGGAGCTACTCTGTGGTAACTCTCGATGTGTGGGGTGTCTCATTGTCCTGCTGGAATTCTCCACGTCCGTCGGAATGCACAATGGACATGAATGGGTGCATGAGATCGGACAGGATGCTTACGTATCTGTCACCTGTCAGTCGTATCTAGACGTCAGGGGTCCCATTTCACGCCAACTGCACACGCCCCATACCATGACAGAGCCTCCACTAGCTTGAACAGTCCCCTGTTGACATGTAGGGTCCATGAATTCATGAGAATGTCTCCATACCCGTACACGTCCATCCGCCCGATACAATTGGAAACGAGACTCGTCAGACCAGACAACGTGTTTCCAGTCATCAACAGTCCAATGGCGGTGTTGGCGGGCCCAGGCGAAGCGTAAAGCTTTGTGTCGTGCAGTTAACAACGGTACACGAGTGGGCCTTCGTTTCCGAAACCCCATATCAACGATGGTCCGTTGAATAGTTTGCACACTGGCACTTGTTGATGCCCCAGCATTGAAATCTGCGCCAATTTGAGAAAGGGTTGGACATCTGTCACGTGAAATGATTCTCGTCAGTTGTCGTTTGTCCCGTTCGTTCACAATCTTTTTCCGGCCGTAGCGATGTCGAAGATTTGATGTTTTACCGGATTCCTGGTATTCACGGTACACTTGTGAAATGGTCGTACACGAAGATCCAAATTTTATCGCTATCTCGGAGATGCTATGTCCCATATCTCGTGCGCCGACTATAACACCATGTTAAAACTCACTTAAATCTTGAAAACCTGCCATTGTAGCAGGAGTAACCAATCTAGCAACTTTGCCAAACGCTTGTTGTCTCATATAGGAGCTGCCGACCGCATCGCGTTACTCTGATTCATGTCGCTGTGCATTGCAACTTTTACTGAATGTTTTGTCGCAGTAACTGCTTTGTTTTCCATGTAATTGTTGAACACTTGGTGAAGATTTGCATGCAGGCAAACATATCATTTTCGATTGCTTGTTCTCCATACTTTTCATCATCTTCTAGTATATGACAACTTAAACATGTGTACTACTACTGTGCAGTGCGGACTCCTCCCCTCTGCGAACTCCTCTCTTCTGGGAACTCCTCTCTTCTGGGAACTCCTCCCCTCTGGGAACTCCTCCCTTCTGTGTACACAACTACTTTCACACAGTAGTGTTGCTGTACACAATAGCTTAGCAACTATGTGAATTTATGCGGTTACTCTAATTTGTACCCTCATTCTGTAGGTCGAATACGAAGTTAGGTTGTAATTTTTTGCTGTAGTGGATTAGAGGGAAATAGGCAAGTGGCTGAAGTAAAATTTGTTCTCAACTATAGCTGATAAATTATGTATAATGTCCAACCGGTACATATTTCACATCATCATCAGCAGACTTGGAGGTCATACTTGCATTCTCGATGTTCTGGATAGCTGTAGCAACTTCATTTATCACCTTACATGATAGCAGCGTAAGTTTGTTGTTCACATCTTCTCGCGATCTGTATAGCTCACACTCTTCATAGTAAATGCCTACAACACTCGTAATTCCTTCTTCACACTCAGTGAATGTTTTTGCAGGTTGTCGTACAGGACATTCTCGATTGCATGTCCTCAATCTACATCTATTTGTCATGTGGCCTAAGTAAATTTGTTCTCAACTGTAGCTTATGTATCTTATATAATGTCCAACCGGAACCCTTTCCCATGTATTCTTCTTCCTCGTGACAAATTTTCTGTATACTAGCTTCAACGCTATCTTCAGTTTTGCATGTGTTATACAGAGGTACAATCGAGTTCTTGAAGGCTCTCTCGCTATATTCATCATCGTGTGGTTCTGGTTTGGTATATTTACAGTCCAACCATATATTATATTTTAACGCACCTTCTTTTTCCATCTCGCATGTAAGTTGATCTACAATATTCTGTTTCATATGCTTAAGATATGTACAAAAACCGCCCACCATGTCTGATGAATAAGATGCAACATACGTCTTCATAAGACCTCGAAATGCAGATTCTTTCAGTATGAATCTATTCTCATTTGGTAAGTTTACAGCAGATACAGATGTAGGTGCTTTATATGTGAATGTTTTGTCATGTTTGTAATACGACTCACTGCATAGTTTTACCTGATGGTCGTGTATTTCGAGTCGCATACTGTCTGGAACACCTTGTTACATCATAACATTTGAATTCACGACCACACTCATGGCAACAAGTAGTATATTAAGCTCATTGCGCCTTCTTCAAACATTTTCCAGATTTCTCATGTTGGTGAGCACTGTTACTTTTACTATAGGTCTTGCTGCAGTAGTGACATGAATATATTGATGCCTGTGGTAAACTGTTCATGTCCAGGTCTGATGTTAACGACGTTGGTGACAGCGCACCGGTATCCAATGCAGCATGTATCTGCCCTTCACATGTTTTTTTCAGATGTAGGAAATACACAACGTCTCTTAGCTGACACAGGAGAGAGTCCTTCACACGTTGCAAGATGTCTTTTTAAGTTATCGCGATGCCTATATTGAGACTTAAACTGTCCACATGTTAAGCTAGATTGCTTCATGTTCATAGAACGAGCAGTTTCACGACGACGAGCATTACAGGTGTTAGTAAATAGTTTCTTGCAGAAACAGCACAAATGACTTTCTGACGTATTTTCCCTCTTCGCTTGAGACGATGTATACTCTTCGAAATTTGAATAACAACTAAGGCGATTCCATCAATTTCACATATATGTGCATATCTTCATATTTAATCAGTGGGATTTAAGCTTTTTTTATGCATTCTGTAAACATATATTCAGCTAATGTCTCTCCACCGCTACATGCCATTTTACATCTCTCATGTCGACGTGCGTTGCTGCTTTTACTAAAGATCTTACCACATTTGTGACAATGTTTCCTATATGTTGGTGAAGGATTGTGTTCATTGTTCACATGAAGGTCAGAAGTTGGTGATGAAGGCGTATCAATACTTTTTACAGCAGACATCTGATCGTCACAATTTTGTAACGTTGACAATTCACTGTGTTCCTTAGCATGTAGAGAAACAAAGTCTTTGCACTTTTTCATGTGTATATTTAAACTGTCGATACAAGTGAACATACCTTGGCATATATGACATCGATAGCCTGTGCGATATGGATTCAGCTTGCATTTATGCTTTATGTGTGTCTTTGCATTGCAGGCATATACAAATGTACTGTTACAGTAGTGGCATGGATGTCTAGGAGATGTGATTGTTCCAGCCATTATTTTCATAGTAGGGTATGATGACTTTAATGATGTTGATGGTTCAGATTTTTCTTTTGCGGATATCTTACCATCAAAAATTTGCTCTATTCTCAGCAAATACTAATTGACCTGTGTAAGAAGGAGAGATTTGCATGTTGCGCTATGCCTTTTTAAGCTATCGAGTCTTCGAGAATATGATTTGCATTTTTCTCATGATAAGATAATACATTTCATATTTTTTTGGCAGCAAGTCTCGTGTCGACGAGCATTGCAACTTTTAGAAAAATTCTTCTTACAGTAACGACATAAATAACTTCCTCGATTATTTCCCATCGTAGAAAAAAACAGCTCTGTTCGCATTTCGAAGTCCGAATAGCAACTGAGTCGGTCATCCTATCCTATACTAATATATATACATACAGATGCAACAGTGGTTTACTTTATGTCAGCTTTGTTAGTGTCGAGACGCTTTCGAGACATGTTAGGCTTCTTTGTCATTGTGTGCGACAGCGCCCTTTATGCTAGACCTGCGAGAGCCTCACATAACCTGTTAGGCCCCTTTATGCTCGGTGGTGTTCTCTATTACGGTGGTAGCTTGCATTTATGCTTTATATGTCTCTTCGCATTGCAAGCATATGGAAATGCTATGTTACAGTAATGATGTGATTATTCCCGCCATTGTTTTCATAGTAGTGCGCATTGCCTTTAATACTTTATCATTGCGTATTGTTGGGAAGACTCTGAGATAGCCTGTGCGCAAATGTTTGGGAAGACCCTGAGATAACTGTCCCCAGCTTGGCCTGCAAGAGTGTGATGTATATCTCATAGGAAGGTTTTAAATGTTAATCTAATTTGGGAAATCTTAACCCTTTTGTGATGATGGGAGTGATGTTATGAAGTTGCCGAACGTATCTTACACGATACGGAACTTATGTGCACTTATGCTTGTAGGGAGTAAATGAATCTGTAATCATTTTTATATTTATAGGACATAAATAACTCCACGATGGTTTGTGTTGTCAGGAACGATATATATATATATATAACGAATTTGCCATATATATGTTAAATAGTTCGGAAATTACGAGCACCTTAGCTTAAAGGTCTTAAATGATTCTTTGATAATTTACCCATTGTCGAGGGTGTGCTGTGTATCGAAACTTAGAACCATATCTAGTAATGAATATGTATTTTTTCCCCTTTGGTGTCACTCGGCCAATCTTTGTTTGCATGTGTTAATGGGTCTGCTGTACATGTGTGTATGTAAGTGTGTACATGAATTTTGAATACTGATGCCGTGAGCGTATATCATATCTAAAACGTATTTCACGGGAGGAGCCTCGCAGAGCATCCCCTTTAGTGTAACATACAAAGTGTACGGTAGCGCCCTTTATGTTATGCCACGCATGCTTCGTCGCAGTGTTCTCCATCGCCCTTTATGTTAGATGGCATGCAGTGTTGAACTGTTCGGCACCACCCTTTTATATTAAAATGCATGTGTCATTGAAGTGTATGGTAGCACCCTTTGTTATGCCACGCATGTTTCATCACAGTGTTCGGTGTCCCTCTTTATGTTAGGGTGCGTGTGTCGTTGAAGTGTTCGGTGTCATCCTTTATATTAAAATGCCCGCATCGTTGAAGTGTGTGGTAGCACCCTTTATGTTATGCCGCTCACCCTTCGTTGCAATGTTCGACATCGCCCTTTATGTTATGGTGCGTGCGTCGTTGAAGTGTTCGGCGCCATCCTTTATATTAAAATGCATGCGTCGTTGAAGTGTACGGTAGAGCCCTTTATGTTATGCTGCGTGCGCGCTTCGTCGCAGTGTTTGGCATCACCCATTATGTTAGGGTGCGTGCGTCGTTGAAGTGTTCGGCAACATTCTTTATGTTACACCAAGTGCCATGGCGACGTCCTTTATGTTATGCCTCGCATCACTGCGACTGAAGAAGACTGAGATAATCCTCCCGGCTTGGAATGCTAGCGTGTGATGTCTGAGACAACCTCTCGCTTGAAATGCGAGAGCATGAAGTGTATGATATAGTAGGAATGAATTAAATGGTTATCATATTTGGGAAGACTCTGAGATAATCCATTATGTAGGGACCAGTCGGGTGACATGGTAGGGATTTGGGAAGACCCGGAGAACCCCTCTGCAAGAGTATGATGTAGGGTCCAGTCGGGTGATGTGGCAGGGATTTGGAAAGACTCTGAGAACACCCCCTACAAGAGTGTGATGTAGGGGCCAGTTGGGACATCAGGGAAGGCTCGGAGAACACCCTCTTGCCTATGTTATGTATTTGCTGGTTGTACCTTAAACGGTTCGGTAATTATGATCAACTATGCTTATAAGTTCGCATAGGGCTTAAATGGCATGTGTAGTTTATATCGTATTTGGGAAGACGCTGAGATAACCCTCCCAGCTTGAAATGCAAGGGGGTGAAGTATGGTAGGGGGAGACTATGAGAAAACCCCTAATGAATCCTCAATCCACATTGTGGAGTCATTACAAAAATTTGAAAAATAAAATTTTGCAAAAATTTTGGTAAATTTGGGAAATTTTGGCGTTGTTTTGGAGGGGAAAAGGGATATTTCGAGGGAAAAACGGGAAAAAGGGTGGCGGAATGCAAGAGCATCAGGTTTTTGCGGCATGTCACCCAGGTACCTTCCTGCGATCCTGCTTTAGAAGGAACTATTTATAACTACTACCGGACTTGAAAGTTAACGTCTAAGGCTTCAATAACATATATTGACTATTATCCTAAATGAGAGGACTTCAAAAAGTGCTCACTTTACCATGAATAGCCTATAATAAATATTTTGTACAGCGAGACTTATCTTTATTTTAATCTAACGTGTGAAAACTAGGAAGGTTCGTATTAATTAACTCCTTTAGCACTCACCTAAAAAGTGATAGAAAACCACGTGGCAAAAACCTTTACTTGTGCAGCCGGTTGAAATCACAACCACCCGCAGGGTGAGTTGCACTCGCCACAGCACACACGCATGCTTGCGGGAGATGGAGTGACAGCACCGCTAGGGCTTAATAGTACGTAGAATTTGCAGCATATCTAAAATAATGTACGTGTCTGTACCATAGAGTGGGGGAGCCGTAATGCAGAAACAGGTATACAGGCAAGTGCTTTACCGAACGAAGGAAATTTTTCTGCAGGAAGTAAAGAAAATAACTATCCGGGTGCATCCACCGCAGTAACTGAATTTTTCAGCCGCAAGCAGTATTGCCAGGCATAGACTTCCGTTTTACAAAAGATACTTTCAAAACTCTGTCAATGCTTCAAAAAGAGTGGCACCGAATAATAAAAATATCTTAGGTTATCAAGCACGCTGTGTATGCTAGGTGATGGTATGACATTTGTATTAACCTCACACTGTTGCAGTTTCTACTTCAACCAGCATAATAGCATGGAGACCAAGTGGAGATAGCAAGTGCTCCAGCAAAATATAGTGTGCGCAATTTTTAGAATTGCTCCTGTTTCCCAATATTAGGTGAACATTGTCATTCTAATATTGGCCTATATTAAACATAATAAGTTAACCATAAAACGAATCATACGTCATTTTTATGTTGAAGAGTAGTAATAAAATTAAAAATATTTTAATACATAAACTATTTACATTTTGGGCTATTGATATTGACATAATTGTAGCAGATATATTACAATGATTTTTGGCCTACTTTCCGAGCGAAAGATAGGCTTAGAGATAACTCTCCTGTGTGCGCGCGCGCGCGTGTCTGTGTGTGTGTGTGTGTGTGTGTGTGGGCGGTCATTTTAAAATTTAGGGCGCTATGTCATATCTCCGCAACTATTTAACCGATTTAAACTAAATTTGGCATTTTGACAGTGCTCCATGTAGGGATTGGATTTAGAGAGGGATATTGTTATTGGTCCTCTATTTTGGAAGATAGTACTAGATGAAAAATTTAAGATTTTACATCATATCTCTGAAAACACTGAGCCGATTACCACAACGTTTGGCATGTAAATAATACTATGATAGGCCATGTAAACATGTGCGATTTAAACAGATAATGCACATATTTTCGAAATGGTGGTCATTGAAATATTTTGGGTAAATATGCTATTTATAATATACATGTTTTTCCGGAACATGTCCAGCTCTCCGTACCGACCTTCCCTCCTGTATATTCTGTACCATATAAGAAGGCCACTTTTTGACAGCTCGGCGAAAGTAGCGCCACTGTTTACATCTGACTACGCATCCTTCCGCCATCAGCTGGTCCGTCAAGTCGGGGCTGTATTTTTTATCAACACGTTCAGCTAATCCACTTGGCATTGTACTTTAATGCTAAACAAATTTTAAGATATCTTAAGACTGACATTTGTCTATAAGAAAAATAAGTAGATTATAAAAGTAAAAATATAAAATGTTGCAAATAATTAAATATTAGCTAACTCTTTTTTAATTTGTCCGAGATAGTGAATTTGGGTTAACATTTGCGAGATGGTCTGTTGTATCTATTATCACACTTTGGACATTATAGCTAATATATTCGAGTTGGAAATATGTGACGTGGAATAACGTTAGAAGTGCTTAAAAACTATTCACGCATGTCTAACTTTCTACGGAAACAAGGAGATGGGTTTCGAGAAAACAATATGGCGTATAATTTACATAGACGAATGATTACTGGCCGAATATAAATTACTCGTACTCCAAATCGTTGTACATAAAATACACTGAGGTGACAAAAGTCATGGGATAGCAGTATGTAAATATGCAAATGGCAGTAGTATCGCGTACAAAATGTATAAATGGGAAGTGCATTGGTTGGGCTTTCATTTGTAGTCAAGAGATTCATGTGAAAAGGTTTCTGATGTGATTATGGCTGCACGACGGGAATCAACAGACTTTGAACGCGGAATGGTAGTTAGAGCTAGACGCATGGGACATTCCATTTCGGAAATGGTTAGGGAATCCAACATTCCGAGATCCACAGTGTCAAGAGTGTGCAGATAATACCTCATTTCAGGCATAACCTCCCACCATGGACAACGCAGTGGCCGACCGCCTGCACTTAATGACCGAGACCAACGACGTGTGCGCAGAATTGTCAGTGTTAACAGACAAGCAACACTGCGTGAAATAACCGCAGGAATCAATGTGGGATGTACGACGGACGTGTCCGTTAGGACAGAGCGGCAAACTTTGGCTGTACTGGGCTGTGCCAGCAGAAGACCGACTCGAGTGCCTTTACTAACAGCACGAAATCGCCTGCAGCGCCTCTCCTGGGCTCATGACAATATCGGTTTCGACCCTAGACGACTGGAAAACCGTGGCTTGGTCAGATGAGTCCCGATTTCAGTTGGTAAAAGCTGATGGTAGTGTTCTAGTGTGGCGCAGACCCCACGAATCCATGGAACCAAGTTGTCAACAAGGAACTTTGAAAGCTGGTGGTGGCTCCATAATGGTGTGGGCTGTTTTTACATGGAATGGACTGCATCCTCTGGTCCAACTGAACAGATCGTTGACTGGAAAGGGTTATGTTCAGTTACTTGGAGACCACTTGCAGCTGTTCATGGACTTCGTGTACGCAAACAACAATGGAATTTTTATGGATGACAATGCGCCATGTCACCGGGCCACAACTGTTCGCGATTGATTTGAAGTACATTCTGGACAATTCCAGCGAATGATTTGGCCACCAAGATCGCCCGAAATGAATCCCATCGAACATTTATGGGACATAATCGAGAAGTCAGTTCGTACACAAACTCCTGCACCGACAATACTTTCGCAATTATGGACGTCTATAGAGGCAGCATGGCTCAATATTTCTGCCGGGGACTTCCAACGACTTTTTGAGTCCATGCCATGTCGAGTTGCTGCACTTCGCCGGGCAAAAGGAGGTCCGACACGATATTAGGAGGTATCCCATGACTTTTTTCGCCTCAGTGTATATGTTACTTTAAAAATTATGCAGAGCTCGTGGAAATATATAACTAGAGGCATCTGTTTGTAAATTCGTTATATATCGCATAGGAAAGCGGTTCATTTCTGGCTGGTAAGACTTCACAAAAGATCCGACAGATGGCGCGCACAGCACGTCACGGTGAAGTTTGAGCAACCCTTTTTTTTGTGAACAGATAGCATCTTTTTTAAAGTTGATATTCTTGTATTACAGGCTGGAAATATGTTTTCAAATTCATGTTGTTTCATCAAATTATTAGAAAAAATAATTCAACAATATTATGAAATATTTCTGTATGCTTTTGGAATTAAAATCAAGGAAGTGTTGAAAGCGAGGTTGGAAAGGGATGGTACAATGTGAAAAAGCTTTCTGAAGTTAGCACAACTTCAGAAAACTTTTCCATGTCATGTCGTTCTATTGTACATTACATTTTCAACACCTATATATAACAACATTATCACGAAGTTTAGTTTTTAACACTAACAACCATTATTTTGTGACCTCATAAAATAAAATGTATTAATAAATCTAAGAACTCTTTCTTATCCGCGTATTTTCTGCTTTTCTGATGTGCATCGGCAGTGCACTCAGAATAGCCAACATAATTTTAACTTTTGTTCGTTCGTGCATCAGCTGATACAGATTTCGTAAATGGCATTTTGTTTGTTTCGTATATGTAAAGTTGCCACTCACTGACTGTCGGAATCTGGCCTTTTTATGTGAAAAGGACCATACCTTATCCACAACGGTATGACAGGAGACAACTTTACAGAGCCTAAATTTTCTAATTCTTATGGACAGTCCGGAAGTACTTCTACTTCTAAGGGTCACAGGAAAGCATGTTCTTCCACCTGATTGCCACTACAATGAGGCTTCATAGGTCTGAACGTCTTTCCACTCTGAGCGGAAATAAGGTTTGACGCATTCTGCGTCCCTATATTTTATTCGTCAGAACACACGCTCTGGCGAAGCTCGCAGGCGGACGACCGCAATAAGGATTAAGGGTTTTGCGGATGTGATGAGGAGAATGGCACCAGGACGGCCTGGCAGAACGACCACGTGCGGAGGAAGGCGGATGCAGCTGCATCCGCAGCATGCCAAGGGATGTGGAGCCCACACCAACGGCTGAGTCTGTCCCGGGCTAGTTTCCGCCATAAACATTGAGAGCTTTTAGCGGGAGTGCTGGGGAGAATAACGACACAATATCCGGAGGCATAAGTGCGCCGAACCAAAGAGGCCACCCAAGAGTTCCCGCACGTGCAGAAAGGAACAATAAACTTCCAGGCCAGAATCAAGTGGCGACGCCAGGCCGACTGCGGACCACAGGAGCAGC
>NQII01000892.1:91177-124783 GCA_002778355.1 Clitarchus hookeri
GGGGGGGGGGGTTGTGAATTTGCCATAAAGTCGATCGCATTTTAACGTTTATTGAACAGTTGTTAGTAATGCAGCATAAACTATATTTATTTGAGAGCACACTCTTAATATTTTATCACTTTTTTTTTATTAAAGTGACAACAGTGAATGTCACCAGCACATGGCGGAAGAATAAACAATTACGCGACGCGACACAATATTGATACTTTTTATGGAATACGCTTTGCCCGTTCCCGCGCAGGCGTGATTAATCCCGTGACTCACACTTGCACATTCGCACGGCACATCTGATTGAAGCCGCAGTTGCCATTTACATTAGAAAGTTAAGTTGTTACTGTAGTTAACGGTCAACGCGGGAAATTATCCATTCACATGGTGGTAACATTGCGGACAGACGTCATTCAGCTGATTCGATTGTATTAGCTGTTTTTACGTTTACAGACATAACTACAGTACCGTTCACATTCCTGTATTTTGCGACTGTGATTAGTTTAGGATGAAGAGGCATAGAATTGGAGTTTTTCAAACCGAAAACAATGAAAACATATGGTGATGATAGTGCGAGTGTCAACGCCTCTTCTGCAGGTGTCATTGAGCATCTACAAAACTCAAATCAAATAAGCATAACCTCACTAGAACTTTTGCAGCACTCCTAAAGTCAGTCACTTGTCTAGTGACTTAGGATTTTATGTTGGGATGACAAGTGTAAGCGATTACTGCCAAGTAATGTTTCTTGAGAAGCCATGGACACAACCTGCAAATTACCAATTCTCCTATAATGAAGTGATGAAAATGGGAAAACCTGCTAAAAATTTTGCCCAGAGATCTCTTAGAAAAATTTCACTGGCTTGTTCTTTCAGATAGACAAAGGGCTATACTGTAAAGATTGTGTACTTTTTACAACTGGTTGAGGATGTTGTTATCAAAAAAACGCTCCTTTGAGAAAACTTGTAAAAGAACCATTGAGAAAGTTTGACAACCTTTTAGGGGAAAAGGGCGATTTGGTTGTACACGAGAAAAACCAATACCATATATACGCTGTTAATGCTGGGAAAAAGTTTCTCTTGACATACCACAATCCTGCCGTAGAAATATCAAATTCATTCGCAGCGCATGGCAAAAATAGAGGAAAATAAGCAGCGCTTGATTGCTATTGTAAAAACAATTATTTTATGTGGTACGCAAAACATTCCTTTAAGAGGTCACAGGGATGATAAGAGCATTGGCAATCTTCTAAATGGAGACGAAAAACACAGTATAGTAAACAACGACGGAAATTTCAGATAGTTGCTTCGTTTTAGGATGGATGCTGGTGACAATAATCTGCGCAGACACTTGGAGAGTGCTCCGTCCAATGCTACATATATTAGAAAGCACACTCAAAATGAACTTATTGATCGTTGTAAGGAAGAAATTCAAAGTACTATCTTAAGAAGAGTTATAGGAGCACAGTTTTTCTCTGTAATATTCGACGAGAGTATTTGTCTGGTATTTGAACGTGACTTGAGGGACGATTTTATAAAATTTGTTAATGCTTACGATATGATTCGAGAGGAAGATATTAAATCAGAGGGAGGAGAGTGTCGCTTGACTGGAGTTGCTTTAGGCCATATCGTCGAGGATGTCGCCAATAACTTTGATTTAGACTTGAAGTTTTGCGTAGGTTTTGGGGTCGACAGTTGCTTAGTAATGGCATCTGAAACAAAAGGTGCCGTTCAAGAACTAAATAAAATAGACACGCACGCTCAGCGCTCTCCGTACAACAACCACATCTTGAATAATTCGTTGGCAAACTCCTCAAAAGTAGTCTCACGCAGAATCGCCTCTGGAACTATGAAGAAAATAGTATTTTGCTAACTCCTCTCCAAAGAGACATTATGTTTTTAAGAAGGTAATGGGTGCTTCTGTTAAAGGTATTTGCGAAACCCGTTGGGTCGAGAGGCACGAGGGGCACCTTCAGTTCCAAGGGGAATCGATTATCAAGATTCGCAACGCTCTAGCAGACATTTCTACGCATCAGGACAGAAAGACGTCATCTGATGCGTTTTCTCTTATGCAAGCTATCCGAAGGCCAGAATTTCTCCTCTCAGTCGTGTCTCTTAATGATATTGTAGAAGTAACTATATCACTTAGTCGCCTCCTTCAAACACCAACACTTGATTTAAAAAAGAGTACTTGTGCAATAGAAGACACAAAATACGTACTTGAAGAAAAGCTAGAAAAGGCTGAATCCATCTTTAGTGGCCTCTATTATGAAGTACGGGAAATAGCTGAAAAGTTAGATACTGATTTAAAGATACCACGACTTGTTTCCCTACAAAACAGCCGTCAAAGCCATCCTGATGAGTCGTGTGAGGAATACTTCCGAAGATCTGTTTATAAAACCACTTTTGGACAACGTCAGCACAGACTTAAAAGACAGACTTTCAACGGAAGTTATGAATTTATTTAATATTCAAGCCATTTTGCCTAAAACTGAAATAAAATCAGAATATGAAGCTTCTATAAGGGAAATTGTAAATATTTACCAGAATCTTATTGGACAGTCTGCTACTTTTATGACTATAAAGCGAGAGTTCTCATTGTGGGTTCAAAATTGGAAGGGGGTCGTGAAGAACAAAGAAAAACTTCCAGATTCCGTTTCGGAAACATTGGAAAACTGCGACATTGACATGTATCCCACCATCCACAAACTTCTGCGGATTCTGTCCACACTTCCACACAGTGCAGTGACCGCGGAGCACAGTTTTTCTACCCTGCGTCGGGCTAACATCGGTGAAGAAAGACTCGCTGGGTTTGTCGGTCCATCGAGAAATTCCACTGGACCCAGAAGCCATTATTCTTAGATTAGCTTAGATAAAGAGGCGACAAGAATTTTTATTGTAAATATTTATCCTTACTGAGTTTATTCTGTTTGTTTTGTTCCTTGTTTGCGTTCGCTTTTTTAAATACAGAGAAGTACATTTACCTCTAAGAGGGAGAAAAGGGATCAAATGTGTTTTCGTGTTCTCCTCAGTAGTTCATTGATTCTATAACATACCGTTGTGCTCTTAGCTTTAAAAGGTTGAAGTTCAAACCTTAAGATGGTGAGAGTTTGCAAGTAATAGTAAAAGACGACCTGAATTTGTCCTGTCTATGTATTTTGTATAAAAATTAAATTGTATCAGATATATTTTTTTACATTTTTTGCATGATTAGATTTAATAAACGTCTTCTCAGAACACATTGGCGCTGTGATCTTCTTCCATNCTGCGTTTAATATGCGTATCGATTATCGGAACGAAAATACCATTGTTCAGTTAAGTAATAAAATATGTACTCAGCGAAAATAGTTATAATTTGTGAAAATTAATAGCGATATTAGGAGTAATTTAAATCAGCGTATTATACTTACTATTAAATAAATACTCATTATCATCATGTTTCTTTCAGGCCTTCTAAGTATAACGCTTTTTTACTTTTTCCCAACTTCCAGTGGGTACAGCTAGCGGCCGGTTCATCCTCGGTATCCAACAGCTAAAGTCGCCGCTAGACATTGACTTGAAGTGGTAAAACGAAATTCAGTGCAAGTCAGCAGCTAATTTTTTTTACTGTAACAGTAACATGAGGTGGTAAAACATCCCCTAGAAGGACAACTAAACTAGGGACGTTGGAGGCCGTCAGGCATTTTTCAAAGTAACATTAGAGAGTATTCACGTCAACCTTTGGAATGATATTTTCCACAGAAATTACGAGTTATACTTGCACATTCTCGACGTCAAAAAAACTTAGCAAGCCAGTTTTTAATTTTTTTGTATATTTGGAATAAAAACGTAAGATTGTGCTTTCTTTTTTTTAATGTTTACTTCCCAAGAAGGTTACATACGTAAATGTGCTGAGCGTCTGGGTATATTGCGTCTGTCAACTTGTATATCACTCAAGCCGGTTGGTTGTGTTATGAGGCAGTTACTTAGCTACATGCAAAAGTTTTAGTACTTCTTAAATAAGACAGCAGGGACAGTGGTTACAGTTGTACGCAGGCTCATTAAGAACATGGAGTTGTACTATAAGGGAAACATTATTTTTTTTTTGCCAGAAAGCTCCACTTCGCGTTTGTGTGTATACATGTAAATTCTAACAAGAGACGACCTGGTCTACAGCAGGTTATTCCACAGCNTTTTTTTTTTGCCAGAAAGCTCCACTTCGCGTTTGTGTGTATACATGTAAATTCTAACAAAAGACGAACTGTTGTACAGCAGGTTATTCCACAGCATGCGTCTCGGATGGGACCTGCCTTTACATACCATTAATAGTACTACTTAGGATATTGTTGGAAATACACCATTGTAATATTTGTGGCAGGGAATTGTGATGGCCCGCGTAATGTACGTGTGTCGGGCGGTTAACCAAGGTCTATTTTTACATTTTTTCCGTTACTCATTTCCTTCCGCCGTTTTTTTATTTCGTGGCTCGACCGATAGTAGGCGTGTTTTAAGTGTCAATAACACACAATTCGTTCTATTCTTCGTCTTGGTAGTGCCTGGCTAACAATTGTAGGGCATGGTAAATCGTTTAATGTACTTGAGGTCAGTAGGGAATAGCTTCAAATTAAAGGTCACTTTTTCTTGCAGTCAATGTGCCAACGCATCGTCAGCGTAAAACGAGATATTCCCCGGTAGTATCGTACAGTAGAGTGCGGTTCCACTGAATGGGGTCAAACTTATGTTTGCTGCTACGGCATGTAGCATTGAAAATCTTTGTATGTATTAACACTTTATTTAAAGAATATACTTTATAATATGGCTGTGATGCTAAAGATGTAATCAGATCTAGGATATTGGCAGAATGCATATTTACGCAGTGATACACACCCACTTAAAGTTTAATAGTTAATATTAGACTCGTTTCCATTTAATGTTCTGTTTTAGTGACTATTGCACTTCATGCTGAAAGAATGTGAATTCGCTTTCTGTGGTTAAAGAAAGATTTTTCATTCATTTTGGGCAGTTCGTATGTGTAAACTGAACTTCAAGGTTGGCAGCGCTATCGTTTCGCAAAAAGACGCTTTTGATTAGTCACGCGTTAAAGTTTCATTTTCAACTCGACCTAGTAGCGATCTTTTTGTTCCCGTGTTTTGGCGACGTCCATTGTTATGCAATGTCGCCAGCGCCGAATTTCATGTTACTCCAGATAATGTTTTATGATTATTACGCTATCATTTGTTTCTAACTGCCAAGTGTATCGCGACGTATTATTTTGTGGACAGTTTATCTCTCCAACGTGGTTAGCTGTGGTAGACTAGGCAACTCAACTTAAAAATAATAAGAACAAATTCTATTGTTCCCTGTCTCGTTTCTTGGCGGCTACAAAGTAGCGTTTTTAGCATTCAGTGTATAGAATGCGGCTGATATTGACATATTTTATGAAGTGATTTAATTAAGTGAAGCTGTGGTTATAGATGTGCAAATTGTCAGCAAGAAACACTTTCACAATGCGCTAACAGGTGTGGGCGAAACATAAATATGCATATTAATGACTAATGTAGATTTGCAGTGTTAATTTTTTGAACGTATTAATTTAGGCTTTTATTACGAAACCGCTTCCTTTGGTCGTGCCTGCAAAAAAAAACATCAGGCTATGTTCTGCATTCAGTGTTAGCCACCTTTAAACTCCCGTTAATTAAAAGTAGCATTCCTATATTCATAAAATGTTGTTATCTTTTTAATCCATTCTGCGAGTCTCAAGTTTCTTGCACGACGTTGATTTCTCATATTTGGACACAGCTGGGCAAACGCCCAATAAACGGCTTGACAGATTCGCCCAAGAACAAAATTTTTTTCGAAACACGTTGTGCTTGCTAAAATTTATTCCGCTGTGAACAAAATTAATTTTAAGATAACATGGGCTATTCTATTGTTACTGTATGTTACTGTTCGGCATGAAGTTTGCGTTAAGCGGACTGTATCACAAAAGCGTGTATGTAGATTTTTTTTCTGTATTAGTTATCAACGGGGTAATAGCTAAGTGAAAATAATATGCTTTTACGACCGGAAAACAAATATGCAATTTGTAAATAGCGTGCTTCATCTTGGATTAATATAATTTATGTTTACATCATAGGTTAAGTGTATCTCTAATGTTAATTGTAGTTTAAGATAAAATAAATTGGGGGTACACTCTGGAGAGCTATCAAGTAGAGTTTGTTGATTCTGTGTTTGACACGTTTTTCGGCAAACTTTCTTTAATGGTATGTTTGTGGCCGGGTTCTCTAAATTGCATATTTTATTGTTTTCTTAAGATTACCCCGAATGGTAGACCAAGTGTAGCATTCGCCGCGGTAATCGAAGTCGTCGCCCGATGACGAGTCAAGCATGCCAACCGCAGTTTCTACATCCCTCGAGACAGCTAATCCTGTCTACGGGAAACGTGTTCTTTACGACTTATATATTAGTATATTTATGAGACTGGCAAGAAGCGCGTTGTCGGCCTCGCGCACATTTTTTTTCTTTCAGGCGAGCGTGTCGTAAAACACCCTTCATCGTCCGTCCGCGAATGGGCGCCCAAGGTACAGCTGTGACTCTTCTAGGACCCGTTGACTCAGCAGAAATATGCGTGGGTGAAAGAGAGATAGAGAGCGGGGGAGGGAGAGAGAAACTACCAAGTTCTCTGTCTTCATCTTCCTCTTGACCTTCTGCTGACGCTGCGCTGGTTAGAAAGGGCTGGTGGAATACGGAACTTCTATGTATACAATATCTTCGCCGAGATACGAACAATTTTGAAGTTCCTCAAGTTCATTTCTTCGCGATAATTTCAATTTTCTGCGAATTTTCAGTGTTTGTAACGTACATAAAATTCAGTGTTAGTTTCCGACAAAAACAATTTATTGGGATATTTTGTTTGATACCTTAATATTTTATGCTACTTCGTAGTTACAATTAATGAACTTTAATAATTGCTATATTTTCCCTATTCTGTGTGTTAATTATACCGTATTCGGCAGTATATGAAAATCTGTGGAAGGTGCCGAAAACTGAATATTATTCATACGTATGTTTCTGCAATTCCAAACACAGTAGCCGAGTTTTAGAGTGACGGAAATATCTCAGATAGTTCACGGTGGCGCACAATTATTAGTTTGCTCTGTAAGGTATGGCATTCCATCAGGATTCACTGAGAATTAANGATAGTTCACGGTGGCGCACAATTATTAGTTTGCTCTGTAAGGTATGGCATTCCATCAGGATTCACTGAGAATTAAATCTTAGCAACTAACACCACATTATGCTATTTAACTTTAACAGGAAAGGTGCGGAAACATGTTAGTTTTAACTGTTATGATTTTTAGAATCAATTGTTAACCAAGGAAAACTGGACGTGGCGATATTTGTCTCTACAAGAATACACTTAAAGATAATTGTGTCAAGTGTAGAAGTTGCAAATGTAATTACTGTTACCAACACTGCCATTGAAGTGTAGCCTTTTAAGAAAGATTAAGTACTTCCCGATTGCATTATAATTTTATTTCAAAGGTGGCAGCAAATTCTTTCTGTGAAACTTTGCTGTTGGTAATGCGAGAATTTTGTCTCGACATGGCGAACGAGACAAGTTCGTAATAAAGCGAGCACATAAAACACAAGAAATAATATGCTGCTGGCAGAAAAATAACACGCTGCTCGTAACAAGGAAGAGGATGAAAGAATGCACTTCCCCGACGGTTGTGTGGTGTCTGGTTGAGCCGTAAC
Organism: Clitarchus hookeri; assembly: GCA_002778355.1. NCBI lineage: Eukaryota > Metazoa > Arthropoda > Insecta > Phasmatodea > Phasmatidae > Clitarchus > Clitarchus hookeri. Next base: position 98,899 of record NQII01000892.1, read on the forward strand.
GCACAAGCCGCTATGTTGCACATTTGCCATGTACTTCACTTCTACTTAGGGTGTTGCCGCCACGCTCCGTTGCCGCCTCGTCGTCGAGGGCAATGTGGTGTAGGGTGGCGTGCNACTTCTACTTAGGGTGTTGCCGCCACGCTCCGTTGCCGCCTCGTCGTCGAGGGCAATGTGGTGTAGGGTGGCGTGCCACCGCTGAGATGCTGCGATCCCTATCCTTCTTCCCCGTGAGAATTATGGCTCCAAGTCGCTGAGGTGGCGAAGCAAATGTCGTTCCGTATAGTTGTCACGTGAACAGGTTTTATTGCGCCCTCATCCCTACTGTAAGATTACGATGGAAATATTACTGTACAAAATGTTAACTCTTCGTGCCCCAAGGTATTTAGGAACGTTCATAGGAATTTCGAAAAATATTCCCATAACCAGTGTAAAATTTGATCTGCTCAGCATAATTCAGCTCGAGAAACTTCAAAGACGTATCTGCGTGTAGGAAATCTTTGCTAGTTTCCATTAGTTTTAACATTTTTGAAATGACCATGTTTAACTATATACATAAGTTTTCTCTGGATCCTCGTAGGAACGGATTTACGATTGGTTAAGTTGCTNCTTCTACTTAGGGTGTTGCCGCCACGCTCCGTTGCCGCCTCGTCGTCGAGGGCAATGTGGTGTAGGGTGGCGTGCGATCCCTATCCTTCTTCCCCGTGAGAATTATGGCTCCAAGTCGCTGAGGTGGCGAAGCAAATGTCGTTCCGTATAGTTGTCACGTGAACAGGTTTTATTGCGCCCTCATCCCTACTGTAAGAGTGCGATGGAAATATTACTGTACAAAATGTTAACTCTTCGTGCCCCAAGGTATTTAGGAACGTTCATAGGAATTTCGAAAAATATTCCCATAACCAGTGTAACATTTGATCTGCTCAGCATAATTCAGCTCGAGAAACTTCAAAGACGTATCTGCGTGTAGGAAATCTTTGCTAGTTTCCATAAGTCTTAAAATTTTTGGAATGACCATGTTTAACTATATACATAAGTTTTCTCTGGATCCTCGTAGGAACGGATTTACGATTGGTTAAGTTGCTNAATGACCATGTTTAACTATATACATAAGTTTTCTCTGGATCCTCGTAGGAACGGATTTACGATTGGTTAAGTTGCTAGAGGCGGAAAGGAATGGGGATACTTAGTTGATGTACGGGATTGTGTCTAAGACGACTGCGAGACATAACTTCACACACGGTATTAAGGCGTGCGCCATCTTGTTAAGTCGCCAGCGAGACTTGGCGGCGTCATGCAGCGGTTATTGCAGTCCGCCCGCCGTTAGACTGTTCATCCCGTCTAGCCGCCGGCGCTTCATTAGAACGGGATTGGTCCGTCTTGATGAAAAGCGAGCGCCCGGAGTGTAAAAAAAGGGATGGGGTCGGCGTTCATTAAAACTGGGCGACAGTTTACGTCCCTTGATTGCACAGCGGCCAACCTCTGTGTCTTAGGTGTATAGGCAACTTCAGCGACGAGACTGTGAGACTCAAGGCAGTTCTTCCCGTGGCATTTTGCATACAATAATAGCCCAACTTTATTCTTACATCAGAATACAAAGGAGTTTCTTTTGGAAATTTTTTTGTATGTCCCTGTCAAACAATAAAACTGTTGCTTTTTTAATCATTGCTTTATGCCGAAAGTGTAGTAGGGGAATGGCTTACATACTATGATAAACTATACAATATAAAGGTACCCGGGTTTTAAACCCGCAACCTCATGGTCTGAAGGTGGTTTAGTGATCTAGTCGCCCATAAACGTTGGTGTCGTTCTTGATGTTTCATTTTTCGTATCTGCATATTGTGTGAGCGGTTCACACAAATACCTATGTGTAAAGGCTGTTTACGGTAAACTGAGNCGGTGTCGTTCTTGATGTTTCATATCTGCATATTGTGTGAGCGGTTCACACAAATACCTATGTGTAAAGGCTGTTTACGGTAAACTGAGCACTTTTGAANTGGTGTCGTTCTTGATGTTTCATTTTTCGTATCTGCATATTGTGTGAGCGGTTCACACAAATACCTATGTGTAAAGGCTGTTTACGGTAAACTGAGCACTTTTGAAATCCCTGCTTAATAGCTACTTGTATACGCGTTCATTAATCTTCCACTATACACAGTCGAATCACATTATTATGACCACCTGTTAGTATCCGGAGTAACCGCCCTTCGCAGCAGCTAGACGAGCTGGCAGTGACTCAGTCAAGTGCTGATAGGTTTCCACATGTATCTGGAGCCATGCTGTCTGTAGTGCGTCCCAAAACTGTTGAAGGGTGCGTGGCGGAGGAGACAGACGGAGAACACGACGATCGAGGTGGTCCCACACGTGTTCAATTGGATTGAGATCGGGGCGGGGCTGTTTGAGGGCCAGGGAAGAACTTTGAAGTCTTCATCGTGCTCTTCCAGTCTCGTGCGGACACTTCTAACCGTGTGGCAAGGCGCATTTTCGTGCTGGAAGAACCCATCATCCCGAGGAAATACAATCATCATGTATGGGTGGACGTGATCGCCGAGGATGGATTCATAACCAAATCGATCAAGAGTGCCTTCCACATGGATGATGGGACCTAGAGAATACCACGACAACATTCCCCAGACCATAACACTGCCCCCCANCAACATTCCCCAGACCATAACACTGCCCCCCATCACCTTGTGTTCGTCCAGCAGTAGATGCAGGATGTCGTTTCTCGCCGGACACGCTGACATCCATCTGTTCTATGCATCTGAAATCGTGACTCGTCGGAGAAGGCTACCCGTCGCCAATCAGCAGCGGTCCAGTCGCCATACTGTCGAGCAAATTCCAGTCNTCGTCGGAGAAGGCTACCCGTCGCCAATCAGCAGCGGTCCAGTCGCCATACTGTCGAGCAAATTCCAGTCGTTTTAGTCGATGCTTATGTGTTAGCATGGGTGCAGTCACCCTCCATCTACTCCGGAGCCCCATTCGCAGAAGGGTTGGCTGAACTGTTGCGGTAGACACGTGTCTGAATGCCCCCTGGTTCATTTGGACGGCGAGTGTTCCACTGTAGCCTATCGGTTGGCCTTCACTCACCGTCCTAATCGACGTTCACCTCGTACATCAATGGCGCTTGGAGCTTCGCAGTTTCCACGACGGTTATCCCCAATGGTGCCATTCGTCCACTCACGATACACCTTTACCACAAAGGCATGTGAACAGTCCACAAACGTAGCTGTTTCCGAAATGCGGCCACTCTTGGCCCGAAAGTCGACGATCATCCCTTTTTGCAACTCTGTTAAATCGCTTAGAAAATAAAATATTTCACATCTTTGCAAATTATGACACATAATGTACATTAAGAAAACAGAAAGCAAACGAAAATAGTTTTATTATTCACAAATGTTTACCTGAAACTTTTAATTTAACGTTAAGACGTGGAACTTCTCTCCTCCATCGTTACCAACACTACTAGAAGTATGCCAGTCAGTGTGCCCGTTAAAATACATATAGTTAGGGGCAGTGACATTTTTTAATGGTTGATTTCATAAGTGCTCAGGTTATCGTGAACAGTCTATATCAGCTTCCTCGCTTTGCTTTTAATGTTGACTAGAATGCACATTGACTTCAGTAAGAAGGCGATCGAGGACACACGATTAATTTATCGCGGATGTGTACGCAAGAGTAGATTGAACGAAAAAAATTACCGGCGTATGATAAAGGAAGTTACAAAGTATGTTTCAGGTAATTATTGAGATACAAGAATAACACGTGCGATTTAAAGCTGTGCAAGAAAGTTTTTGAGCAATAAGTCATATTTTTAATTACGGAAGCANCAAGAATAACACGTGCGATTTAAAGCTGTGCAAGAAAGTTTTTGAGCAATAAGTCATATTTTTAATTACGGAAGCGCTTGTTAGTTTCACAGTGTTGTGTGTAGCGTAAGCATATGTTTATTTTGTTACATTCTTTGGAAGTGGCAATACAATAATTAATGGCATATTAATTATAATGATTCATGGACTCGCAGATATCTGAAAAATGTAATGAGAGTAGACAGAGGATAAGTAGTAATGGTTTTCTGAAATTGTGCAATTGCCTGTTTTGCCGCGACACTTCGCAATGGGCTCATCCTGGTGGAGAGTATTATAGAGTCGGTGCTCTAGGGGAAAAAAATCTTCCAAAGTAGGGGGTTTACAGGTCCCATAAAAAAAAAAAGAACATGTCCTTTCCATTACAATATCCCGGGATAATTTCCAGATAAAACTCTTACAGAAGGATTTATCAGTTCTTATCTAATTATACAATAACCTACATTACAATCAGATTCGTCCTTAACAACTTGCTAATGGCAGTAGAAAGATTAGTCGCACGTACTCATAAAGAGTTTTGTTAGTATGCAGTCATCTGCAGAAATAGCTCCTTCGGCATAGAAACTTGGTGCGAAAATTACCTATACCTCCATCGTGAATTACCTTTGTTTTCACTTACAAATTTATGAGCTCTACCAACTTTTGTGGTTGTCACTGCTGTTAAACTGTATTCAGTCACCACCAATTTAAACATCACACCTTTAGTTCGACATTAAGACAGAATGAATCCTTTGAAAAATCACCCTATGCATGGAATGTTTGGTTTCCTAAATACGTCGTGTATCACAAAGGTTTTATACTTGTTGCATAACATAAAAGTACCTTATTTTTTCTTAAATCGAACTTTCACCTATATTTTATCTATACATTATGTTTAATTTATAATTAATATGAAACAACAGCTAAAATAGGTGCATTGGCAATGCCCAGTAAAAAATAGTTCTTAGGCAAAATATTATTACACTGAGTACGCATCGCATTTGGTGTAATTTTCCAGACACGGTTAAGCTTTGTTTGCACAGAACGGAGGAATATCCTGGAAGTATAACTTGAGCAGGGCTTCAGAAAAGTTTTAAGTAACGGGGAATGGACAACATCCTGAGGTAACGGTGTGATCGTCACATCACCTCGATCCAGTGGGAAAGTGCAAGCACACTGCCGAGAGGTAGGTGGCACGGTATTGTTTGTGCAGGGATGGGAAACTGCGCTGTGTGACGGGCGAGTGCACGCGGAGGTCGAGATGTGTGACCGCGGCCGTGGAGTTGCGCTCGTTGCGGTAACAGTTAAGTTTCGTAATGGACGTGGTGGCTGGCGGCAATTAGTTCCACGGCCGCCAGTAANGCGCTCGTTGCGGTAACAGTTAAGTTTCGTAATGGACGTGGTGGCTGGCGGCAATTAGTTCCACGGCCGCCAGTAACGGCGCGGTGAGCGGCCCGCGGAGCGTGGCATCGCCTGGTGGTTCGCTCTCCCTAGTCTCGACACGAGGTAAACCGACTTACGTCTTCTGCTCATGTAAACTCGCTCGTCGCCAATTACAACTGCCAATGCCACGTGCTCAACAGTGATGGACGTGTTCGTTTATATTTGTATTTTCAACAGACCCACGTTTATGTATGAATAAAATATTTTGACTTACTTAAGTGAGCGAGTGAGATATTTGAGCAGCTATTAACATCGTAGTCTTGAGAGCCGATGCGAAGGAAGCGAGGCGAGTATGGAGCATCGCCGGGATGAAAGGGCGGAATAAACGGGAGATCCCCGAATCGAACTGGGTTAGCGTGGGAGGCCAGTAGTGTAACCACTACACCACTGCGGCCCCTTTGACTTACTTGAATATATAGTCGGTTCGCGACTGGAAGAAACTTTTGAAAATCAACCTATAAAAAACACTCTAGCCGTTAGCGACATGCATATAACATTACAAACAGCGGCGAGCGCGGATACTGTTATGCCGTTAGGTTGCCAGCACAAAGATAGGAAATAGTTCCAAAGTTTTAACGTAATTGTTAATTTATCGCTTAAAAATGGGTGTCGAAAAGACTTGCATCTTATTATGCCAATTATTAATGACTTGATGCTAACGTATTTAGATTTCAACGTTTCTTGCATAGTCACATGATCACGCTCAAGGTGAAAGTAACATGGCCATTTGTTTACTAACCTTCGTTCCTCGTGTTGTTGGCGGGGTGTGGTTGACACACGTGCCAGAGAATTTGTGTGATTATCTTGTTTAACCTATAATAATTCATTTATTTGTCTTGTTTTTACTAATATCCGCTCTTTATTATTTGGTTTTTAATAATGTATGATTTTTAATTTGTGCTCACATTCTCGTTGTACTGATGATGCCTTTTGTTTTTATGTGTTTCGTGCACGTGTCTTTCCTTTGCCACTCTATTCTAACGTTGCAGTATTTGCACACAAGAATTGTTTTCACATTGTCGAAGACGCAGAATCCTTCACTCGCAAACTTTGCCGTCCTGTCGAAAACCGTCACAACCATTTTTAAATAACGTTTTACAATTGCGCGAAGCATCCGACTCAATCTACCACCACACCATTTTAAAGTCTGTAGCAATTTCAATCAATACTGATGATCTTGCCTTCGATGTACGGGAATTTATCGAAAGTCACTAACAATCGATTGTAAATAGACAACTGTCGATTCATCAAAATACTCGCATTTTGGGTTTATAGAATGAAATGTTTTTCGCTGGCATCGCATATTCTTTTGTGTGAAATTCTCAAGATTAAAAACTTTACGCTTGTGGAAAATCCATTAATAATATATACATGACGTTTATAATGGGTACGTGCATGTACGAACACATGCACACACGCACAGTGGAGTGTAAAACATCGCATGTAAACATTGCCATGTGACTGCCACATGACAATGTTTGTTTACCTTTGGCGGAATGATATGAAATGGGCTTGAAAGTAGATCTTTAGCAGGGCTTCAAGAAAGTCTCTTCCAGTCGTGAACCGACTATATTTTATTTGCATTGAAACTAGGTTGGCGGAAGTGTACAGACATTTTAAAACAGGCATTTAAACTAACAGTGCTCTAAGCTCAAATCTTGCCCATGTTGTTTTTGATAGTGCTGACGGACGTTTCCCGTTGGCCGGCGGGTTTCCTTGGGGCACTCCAGTTTCCGCCACCCTTGCATTTCGCCGCTGCTCCTCCTTCACCTCACTTCGTCCTCACCCGGAGCTCAAGTCCTCGCTGTTAAGAGCAGACCAAAACCTCTCAACACTATAATATTTCTCCGCATGCACTTAATGCTGGGCAAAAAAAAACTAGGTATTTATCGCGCTAGCGTAACGTATTCATGCTCTTTACGTAACTAGATATTACCATTGGTGTTCTTTTGTTGGAAGACTTTGGTACACACTCGAGCATATTAGTGAGTAGAGAAGACACTTGAAATATGTGCGTGCTTCCAGGATGGAAGATAAAAATGCTGTAGTCACTGCAGTAATAAATTGTAACTATTCTGTAATAATCTATAACTATATAAAAATATGTCCTTAACAAATTTTTGCTCTTTCTCTCACGAAAGTATCGCGTTCATCGGGGAAAAATTGTGTAAATAAGTTTGTGTGTGAGATACAGACAATATAATATGGAATATTTAATAAATTATTCGTGCAGTCGATGTAGTAGAGAAGCACATTCTAAATTTAAAAAATGTGGACAATTTTTTGCAGTAATAACAGTGATCGGTCTTTGGAAATGTATCAGTTGTGAGGCATATCCTACTAATATTATAAATATGAAAGTGTGTGTGTGTATGTTCATGTTTGTTACCACTCAGCTACATAACGGCAGAACGGATTTTGATGAAACTTGGTATGTAGGTACTTTAGGTCCTGGAATAGGAAATAGGGTACTTTTTATCCCGGTAAATTGTACGGATCCTGTGGAATAACAACAATACGTAATTCTGCAACGGCTGGGAACGTGACCGAAATATTTTTTCCTCAGGTGTCCGAGAACCTCTGAAATGGCTTAACGACTGCTAGCAATCGATAACAACCGGGACAGAATATTTAACGTGCCCTCCGAAGCCCGGAAGCGCTCAGATGTTATGCCACTTAACGGTCACCCATCCAAATGTGTGCCGCTGGGAACGTTGCTTAACTTTGGTGATCGATTAAGATTCCTCAGCCAAGCGCAAAAAGTAGTACCTAGGCACACTTATTTCTAAGGCTACAACTGGATGAAACTCGCGTTTTTATTTTCATACATCGAAAGCAGAATTGTGGTAACTACGCGATATTTGCACAGATACACTCCAAAAACAATACCCTACTTCTTGGCTATCGGGTAAAAAATATTTTCTTCCTATTGGGTTGCCATAATTAGTTAAAAACCTAGGCCAACATAGTATAATAATTTTATAATTTTGTTTTCACATAAATGAATTGTCTTTTCCCTATTTATTTGTTAGTGTATCACTGTAAAACTCAATTGTACCCGGGCGAAGCCGATCCGGTTCGCTATTATACTATAAGCAATGCTTAACCGGAATTAAAACATAAAGTCGGTTTAACTTGAAGTATATAGTAAGTAGAATAGCCCCATTCCGAAGACTAGAGTGAATACAACTGCGGCTAGCACATGTCTCATGGGTTAACAGGAAAATATCTTGGAAAATATGATGGAGGGGGTAAGGAGGAGGAAGTTGCATATTGCGGAACTATAGTCGGTTCATGACTGGAAGAGACTTTCTTGAAGCCCTGCTAAAGATCTACTTTCAAGCACATTTCGTATCCTTCTGCCAAAGGGTAAACAAACATTGCCATGTGGCAGTCACATGGCAATGTTTACATGCAATGTTTACATTCCACTGTGTGTGTGTACATGTGTTCGTACATGCACGTACCCATCATAAAAGTAATGTATATATTAGTAATGGATATTCCACAAGCGTAAAGTTTTTAATCTTGAGAATTTCACACAAAAGAATATGTGATGCAAGCGAAAAACATTTCATTATATAAACCCAAAATGTGAGTATTAAAAATGAGATGTTTCGTGTGCGTCTCTGTCTCTCTCTCTCTCTCTCTCTCTCTCTCTCTCTGTGTGTGTGTGTGTGTGTGTATAGGTTTGATTTTGACTGGGGGATTGGGTGGGGGAGAAAAACTTTCACTTTGATTATATAGACACAATACTTTGCGATGAAATGTGTCAACAATCAAGGAGTCTATCCAACAACATTAACATGGCAACGCCAATCCCTCATAAGGCCCCGGATGGCCGTGCTGTAGAGAATTTGTGCGATTCTTGTTTAACCTAATATTTCATTTATCCGTTTTTTTATACTAATATCAGCTCTTTATTATTTGATTTTTCATAACGTATGACTTTAATTTGTGCTAACCTTCTCGTACAGATTCCTTTTGCTTTTGAAATCTGTATAAGAGATTACTCATAGTGCGTTCTAACGTGTTTAATATTTTTCAAATTTATTTCAGGTTTGCTTAAAATTTTATTTACTGTATTTTACGTTGTATGTTGCGGTAGTTTTTGTGTGCAGTCATGAGTTCTAGCAAGGTGAATAAAAGAGAAGTCACCAACGCCAACAGGACATCATTAACCTCACCGAATCGTTGTATTCACTAATTAGCTGAGGGGAAATGAAACCCTGCAACGTCGCGGAAAGAGCGGCAGAAATGTTGAAACTCTCCAGATCTACAGTGCTAAGGTATGTTAAAATATCTGTAGTATTAACCATTGCGTTTGCAAGTTGTGTGTGTTAAGATCAATTACGTTGGCCCACGAAATGTGTTTACAAGAACATAAAGAAAATTTGTTAATAACTTGATAACATCGTCGAACGTTGTCTACGTGTATTTTTAAAGTTTTATTTTGGTAATTATTAAGTTTATAGGGTTTCCTGTAAAAATAAAAATAATTAATTGAAAATCTTATATTTCCACTCTGCTAATGATGCAGAACACGAATATACGAGGGGCATTAACGTCCGACTAATTTCGTAATATGTGCCCACCTAACCTAACAGAACCTAACCCCACGATGAGTGAATCACTATTTTACATTTTTTAACTAACCTAGGATTGTAGGGTTATATAGTAACCAATACCTGCCACCTATTAAACTAACCTAAACTAACACACGGCAGAGCATATCACATTGTCACACATCATTTGTAAACAAACCCTTGTATGTTTTTGGTATCAGTAACTGTAGTTGACCCAGTAACTGAATTATGGTCCTTTTTAAATTATGCAAATTAGGTTGGCTATGTAGCACTGAAAGTGAAAAATATGACACTGATAATTTACAATAACTAAAAGACAATGGCTGTAGAACAGTGGTGTTGGGGAAATGCATTAATACACAATTGTTTTCTTAAAAGATTATGACTGCGATTTCATCGATTACGATGTCCTCTCATGTTTAGTGAAGTGATACAGATATGTTTAATAGTAGGGGAAGTTCCAGTTATATCGACTGTAATCTATTTAGTGACGTATAACAATGGCAATTAATGCCGCAATGTAACTTATAAATACAAAACAAGCTCCTTCTTCAGAATCTTAAAATGCACCATCTCTCCATAACCTATATAAAATTAATTGACTATAACAAACTCACTATAGAGGCAATTTTCCTTACCATTGTCAGTTGTCTTTATAATAAATTTCCACTGTATATATTGGGTTGTTTATGAAGAATCCCTCGCAGGGGTACACAAATTCCAACACAAAGTAGTTTTTATTTTTAATTACACATTGTAATACCACCTTTTGGTTAGGTGATTCATACACTCACATTTGAGTCTATATAACCCTACAATCCTAGGTTAGTGTAAAACCCAACAATCCTAGGTTAGTTTAAAAATGTAAAATAGTGATTCACCCATCGTGGGGATAGGTTCTGTTAGGTTAGGTGGGCACATGTTACGAAATTAGTCGGACGTTAATGCCCGTCGTATATTCGTGTTCTGCATCATTAGTGGAGTGGAAATATACCATTTTCCGTGAAATTATTGTTATTTTTTTTACAGAAAAGCCCCCTAAACTTAATAATTACCCAAATAAAACGTTAAAAAGACACGTAGACAACGTTCGACGATGTTATCAAGTTATTAACAAATTTTCTTTATGTTCTTGTAAACACATTTCGTAGGCCAACATAATTGACCTTAGCACACACAACTTGCAAACGCAATGGTTAATACTACATATATTTTAACATACCTTAGAACTGTGGATCTGAAGCGTTTCAACATTTCTGCCGCTCTTTCCGCGACGTTGCAGGGTTTCATTTCCCCTCGCCTAATTAGGGAATACAACGATTCGGTGAGGTTAATGATGTCCTGTTGGCGTTGGTGACTTATCTTTTATTCACCTTGCTAGAACTCATGACTGCACACAAAAACTACCGCAACATATAACGTAAAATACAATAAATAAAATTTTAAGCAAACCTGAAATAAATTTAAAAAATATTAAACACGTGAGAACGCACTACGAGTAATCTCTTATACAGGTATCAGAAACGAAAGAAATCGGCACAACGAGAAATAATAAAGAGAGGATATTAGTAAAAAAAAAAATAAACCAGTAAATGAATTATTATTGGTTAAACAAGATAATCGCACCATTTCTCTGGCACGTGTGTCGACCACATCTCGCCAACAACACACGGAACGAAGGTTTGTAAACAAATGGCCGCTCTACTTTCACCTTGAGCGTGATCTTGTGAGTATGCAAGAAACATTGAAATCAAAGTACGTTAGCATCACGTCATTAATAATTGGCATAATAAGATACAAGTCTTTTCGAAATCCATTTGTAAGTGATAAATTAACAATTACATTAAAACTTTAGAACTATTTCCTCTCTTTGTGCTGGCAACCTAACGGCATAACTGTATCCGCGCTCGCCGCTGTTTGTAATGTTATATGCATGTAGCTAACGGCTAGGGTGTTTTTTCAAATGTTGATTTTCAAAAGTTTCTTCCCGTCGTGAACCGACTATACCAGCATTCGTCTCGAACGAGGAAAGAAAATCATGTTTGAAAAATTCATTCATGAGTGAAGTCCGCCGTGTTCGGCTCCACAGAACCTCCCGAATCCGATTCGAGTATGCTTGCAAACTTCATAGCTTAGGCGCGTTCGGTAAGCACGTGAACGAAAACTGTACCGCTTTCATTTTCCCGGTTCTGTTTGTGGAATCGTTCTTCGGTGGCGGACAGAATTTCGCTGTGTGCAACGCGTCGGTACAAAACGTTTTGTTTATAAATGGCTCAATGCATTTCTTCTTTGTTCTATAAAATGTACCTTTTTTAAGGCGTGAACATTTCGGTAACGTTATTTTATCTAAAAACTGCCGTGACCGCTGCCGGAAAATCTTATTCGGGGACTTTGCCGACGAAAGGACTGCGTGTCAGTTCAGTGCTTTGCAAGATGAGACATGTGATGTTCGTCCCTCTATCGCCCGTACCGCTGCAATTCGTTCAATTTTGACGCCTTACTCGCTGAATGCGTCCAGCCAGGCGGAAACTTTAAATAAGATTGCCTAAATGTCTGAAATTGCTGATTATTTTTAAAGTTTTTCTGTTTTACTTTTATGATGCAAACTAACAAAGTGTTCTACGAATTACTGTGATCCATAATTTGTTCAACTCTCGTCAAATTTTGATCGAAGCGAGTTAAGAATGAGTTGTAACCCAGAAGGAAACTCAGCCGTGAGTAGGGCCTATTCCTATTACACCTATGATTGCACGGGGCCTTATACCTGTGAAATACATCTACTCTTCACGGTATTGTTTTATACATATATTCTTCACGGTATTGTTTTATTTGAATTCTCGTTTATTTGGTTTCTGCTTTTTTGCTTTCATATTTTATACTTACGGTTTTGAGGTACCACATACCTTGTAATATGTGTTGTTCTTACCTTCTTTTTTTTACGTTTCATTCCCTGGTTTATCGCTTAATTTCCTTTTCGTATTGTTCGTTTGTAATTCCTTGATCCGAGTGTTGTGTTTCATTTCTCTCTCACTTTGGAGTTTTGGTTATTATCTCCAGCTGGTTACCTACTGGTTTTTTTTCTGTATCAGTTACGTTTCTTGGCACATTTAAATAACTTCCTTTCGAAAGAAGTGTGTTTTTGTACGCTGAGATGTTGACCGACTCTATTGTGTTCCCCTGTTTGTAATTATATTTCCAACCTTGTAACTGTTCATGTTGTTTGAATAAAAACTTAATTAAAAAAATATTTACTTCGGCGCATTGTGTTGGGTGTGGGGGAATGTGTTGTCGGCTGGGGAACGGGCGATTGGCCGCGAAATGTACTTCGCACGATGACGCAACGTAGCGAACAAAAATTCTTGCAATTCCGATACCGTCCTTGGGCGGGCTGAGTCGGCGCTGACGGCGCGATTTGTATCGCCCGCTCCGCAGCGTAGCGGGGCGTGTTGACGGGTATTTGTCGCAAAGGCGTTTATCACGTTCAGCCACGTACTATATCTATTCAAATGTGGCAGCTTGTATTACTCCGCCTATCCGCGCACTTGTAACGTGGAATGAAAATTAGATAGACGAATGATTTAGTCTTCTGCACAGGTCCCCAACATTGACTCGCTTATCGCATATACAACTTAGTTACGCGGTTACCAGTGACGGACATGTTTGTTTACTTTTGAATTTTCAAATTACCCACACTTTTATACACATAAATTACTTCTACTAACTTGAATATTTTGTAATTGAATTAAAACTAGGTTAGAGGAAGTGAGTATACGAACAGCTGTAAGTACTAAAACAGTGAGATAAATTGACAAGTCGCATGAAAATACATCAAGATCATTACAATATACATTATTTTATAGTTAGTTTTCTATCTTTGTACCATCATAATTTTTTATACGGTTGTTATCTGTTTGGCTGAACATGGAAGGGGATTGGCGAAGGCAGGTAAAACAAAGGCTCAAAAAATCGAACATTGCAAGCTTTGATCTGTTCACTTGAGGAAATGAGTTAGAGAATGATGTTTGATTTTTGTTTTTATTGTTAACGTATGTGGGTTAAGTAGTTATTTTGTGCGACGAATGGGGCAGGCGATATTTTGAAATTGCATTTTTTTTACCTAGCACCATGTGCTATCTATGCCCGACGCTGATGTGGTTAGACGGTCGTGGAATTGTAAAGCAGGGTGCACTATGGTTTGCAGACGTGATACGTAAACGCCGGGAGTCTGCGAGAAGGGGAAGGGGATTGTTATTTCGGCGTGACCAGCGGGAAACACGGGATGCCGCCATATTGGCTCGTGGACAGTGTAGGATTTGGTACTCGAGGGTGGAGGGGTTGCGGTCATTTCGTATTCACGGCGCCCGGGAAACGTCTCATTTCGTTTACATGGGCGCGGCGTTGGCGGCCCTCTGCGACGTGCACCCAGCCCCGCGTCCCCCGGCTGTTTAGCGCAAAGTCATGCATGGCAGATGAGAGCGGACTTGGCGAGCGAAATGGGGCTGTGTGACTGGTTCAGCCACGGGCCGAGTAGAGAGACGCCGGCCGGCCTCTAGGTAACAAGCTGCATGTCGTGGCGGATTAGTCATCGGCTCTGTCGACGTGGTGGCGGTGTCCTTCACAGGGAAGTCTCGCACCCACGGAGACTCCCGTGTGCCTGGGCGTAGCCATGCTCGTGGGCGAATGAGGTCGTAATAAAATAAAAGAATTCAACCAAAAATAACCAACGCATCTTTCATATATTAACTGCAATTCACTCAGTTACAATCCTCTATGAAACCAAAGAACTACTACTGGGTATCTAATTTCATTAATAAATCTAACAAATAATTTCTCCAGCTAATATATACGATGTACTTCTCGAAAACAGCCCACTTACGACACCAGTGTATAAAGTCTCTTGTGATCTCCCGCTTCCGTCCTGACGCCTGGGTTAGCTCTTAAACACAGCCGCATTTGTCCGCCGGAATGCCGATGTCTCCATACAGTCGCTCCGACGTGACAGGTAATCGCCGCTGCTCGCCGAAACTCGCTGGAGCAGTCCAACGCACCACCGTTCGCATTGGCGCAAGAACTGCCACCGGCGGGCCGGGTAATGTATTTATACTCGTTCCCACTTTCTGAATATTTCCGCACATAGCATGTCCCCGATAACCCAGTTCAGTGTTAAAGAGGTTTCTGGACCGGAGGAGGTAATTCTCGACTTTCTGGAAGGTTTTGGCCGCCACCAGGCGCGAGACTTGAATCAAGGCGCGGCACAGCCTCCCTTCCTACACCCCGTCTTCCAAGGGTCAGACGGTTGAATCACGCAGGCTATCGGCTGTCAACGTATGTGTGGGGGAAGGAGGAAATTAGACCTCAGGCTCGTAACAATGTGTATATGCTTTTACGCAACTTATTGTACAGACTTTAGAAAGAAGGGGATCCGTTATGGGGGGGGAAAAAAAAAAAGGCAGAAACGTTTACCAGCATTTCGTCCTCACTCTATTGTTAAAGGAGGTACTCCTTTGAATGTCGATACTACACGATACCTGTTGCCGTACTTGGTCTTGTAGAAGCTTTTACAAGGCCTGGCGAACGAGCCGTTACAACAGCCGCTATGCGAGCCGGCATGCAATATTCCGGTTACACGACAGCACTTGGAGGGTGCGCAGATAAGCGTATGGTTCGTAGCAAATCTTAGAACTGCTGTTAGCCGGTAACTTTTGCAAGTCAGTCCATTAAAAAAAAAACTAGCACATGTTTATATTGCTTTATTACTGTTGGTCGTTAGAACCGTTAAATACTTTCTTATGTAAGTATGTTGAATATTTGAAAATGATAAATTAAAGTCTTCCGAATATTTTTTTCCAAGTATTCACGCAATTGTAGACATTTTGCTTTATATAGTTGAATAGTTGTAATCCGTAAAAAAAAAAAAAAAAAAAGCATGTACGCAGGAGTTTTGAACACTTGCCCAAAAAGTAAGGTATATGCCGCTTAACAAAGACTACCACTATACTAACAAGGCATAACTGCACTGTGTATCTGAATAGGATTTATATATTCGTATTTGAAAAAGTGCTCGTATTAATTTCAACATTACGGAATATGGCACCGTGTAATATGGCCTTAACAGTAAGGCAACGAGAATGATAGCTTGTAGGGCTGCTTACTACACAACAACAACTACATATGTATGTTAACGGACACAATGTCGCGAAAGGGGTAAATTACTGTACATGCACAAATGATTAATATTCATTTCACTGCCAGTGGGAGCTCAAAATGGTACTACAGGTGGCAACAAATAAACTTATGAATGCGAAAATATGGCATGTAACACATTATTAGGACATGTGCGGTACAATGCGAGGTATATGCATTATTAGTCAATACACAACACAAAATACATTCGGCAATAATTTGTTTTTAATGGTTTGGAGACATTCATATTGACGGCCACCAACATTCACACAGCACGTACGCAATAGGATCATTCTTTCCAACATCTCTGGTGTGTTCCAGGACACTGTTGCAGGCTGCGACATTTCGCGGTAAAAGGTCCACTTTGCGTTACACATTTCGTAAAACACTCTTTTGGCGTGGCCCCATAGAAAAATCCAAATGATTGAGATCTGGGGAACGCGCCAGCCTGGGAACGTGGCCGTATGTTCCGAGCCGTCGTCCACCGAACGTGCTGCGCGGCTCGGTGCTCNCATTTCGTAAAACACTCTTTTGGCGTGGCCCCATAGAAAAATCCAAATGATTGAGATCTGGGGAACGCGCCAGCCTGGGAACGTGGCCGTATGTTCCGAGCCGTCGTCCACCGAACGTTCTGCGCGGCTCGGTGCTCCGTCGTTCTGGAACCATTCTTTCTTGCACGCACATCAAGGGGCATGTCTTCCAGTTGACCAGGCAAGGGGTGTG
Organism: Clitarchus hookeri; assembly: GCA_002778355.1. NCBI lineage: Eukaryota > Metazoa > Arthropoda > Insecta > Phasmatodea > Phasmatidae > Clitarchus > Clitarchus hookeri. The sequence goes on from NQII01000892.1 coordinate 115,673, forward strand.
TGCCAGGAAGTTCTAATACAGCTGGCCTGTTCAGCCGATTTGGCAGGGCGCGCGTACTGATTAAGTGGTCACCCACGATGTCACGTCACACATTAATAGAAAATNGTTCAGCCGATTTGGCAGGGCGCGCGTACTGATTAAGTGGTCACCCACGATGTCACGTCACACATTAATAGAAAATCGTATTGGATGACCACGGACAGAAACAACACGTGGCTTTACGTCCGACCAAGCATGAAGATCGTGCGTGTTAAAACATTCACCACGCTTAAATGTGGCTTTGTGTGTGGACAAAGACGTAAGTATGTGGAGATTGACTGTAGGTCTTCGTACCCACTCACAGAACTGACGTCTGCGTGGATGGCCCTATATTCGTAGCGATTGCACACGTTGCAGGTGATGAGTGGTACAGATTTTGCTCGTGCAGTATGTGGCATACCGTCGTGTGTGACTCACTGGGTGATGTAATGTGGTACACACGTTAGTGCTAGGTGTGTTCACAAGAATGGCTTCTTCCAATTTCGTAGGTACCGAACGACGTCAACGTGTGTTTGGGCGCAGAGAGCCTAGCGTTCGAAGTCTGTGGTTAAGTCGGTGGAATATTGCATAGACAGGTTTTCGTCGTTCGAAATCGTCCCCTTGCCCCCACCCTTCTGCTCTTCACGCTAAGTGGATGTCGACGAGCTCCGCCAAAATAAACCGCCTCATTTGTCAGTTCCGAGTAGGTACACTAAATCCTTCTGCTGGTATGTGTAGACCGGCGTTCACCAAGACGTCTGGTGAGATCACCTTGCAGACAAAACTGTTTGCTATCGTGCTGTATGTGCGTAACTAGCGCTAAGCAACTGCTGTTACGCTCACATGTCTTGTTTCATAGTTAACTTGAAACTGCGTTAAGTGTAGTCAAGATAATGTAAGATTGAGAGTTTGGAAATGAATTTTCTAGCACATTACTGAGTGAAAAAAAAATACAAAGGAAGAAAAATCTTACTGTGTTTGTTGTAAAGCAAAACAAGCTTGAATGTTTGGGAAATTTGTACCCAAAATAAAATGTTTCACATANCTTACTGTGTTTGTTGTAAAGCAAAACAAGCTTGAATGTTTGGGAAATTTGTACCCAAAATAAAATGTTTCACATGAATGTGTCACTTACTATTAGTTTTTTTTTTTTGTTAAAAATTTGTTAATATGAATAAAGTTTCAGCTTTCTTCGTTGTGTTTTGTAATGTGTTTAGATNTTTTTTTTTTGTTAAAAATTTGTTAATATGAATAAAGTTTCAGCTTTCTTCGTTGTGTTTTGTAATGTGTTTAGATTTTCCTATGTTTCACAGTAACAGTATGACTTTGATACGTATAAATACGTGCGCTAAGCCCATGCAAGCTAAAATATTATGTCATTACATTTAATACCGTTTACTGTGCAAGCAATATCAGACTTTTGCCTCTGTGAGGAAACCAGTGGTGTTGGCACATAACCAACAGGTAGCGAGTGCACTTCTGCTCAGTGCATTTGATTTTTAAAATTAAGATTCCAGCACAATGAACTGCACTATACATGCAGACTGAACTGTGCAAGCTGCAAGATTGCTTACTGATATCTGCACCTTACGTCTGTAATTATTTTGTTATACTATCTGTGCCCGCGGCTCCGCTCGTGTGGACTACACAATTATTGTTTAGGTTTTTTTTTTTTAAATAAAGTCCATGTTTTTTATACTTTTTCCTGACAATGTCTGCACTTGCTTTTAGATTTCAATGAGTGCAAGGTGAAAAACTTCGTCATTGAATGTTGCTCGCGTGGTTACNATGTCTGCACTTGCTTTTAGATTTCAATGAGTGCAAGGTGAAAAACTTCGTCATTGAATGTTGCTCGCGTGGTTACAGTAACAAACCTATAGGGAGAAATAACGGTATTTGTTAGTAGACAGACACTGATCATAAACACAGAACAGAGCACTAACGATGTCATTTTTTTGGTGCAATAATAGCTCTTTGGTTTCTTTGTAGATCTGGGTAAACGCTAACAATCAGTTTCGCATCACTCTGCACGAAATTACTAAAATCCTCCGTTAGTGACACACAGCTAACCGCCCATCTCCAATTTTTAATTGTGTATCAGCATAATGTCCTTTATCAACGTCATTGTAGAGGTGCACTCTCATATTTGTCGTTCTGAATTTCTTGACATTTGCCCATAAGATTGATGACTTGAGACAGGCTTTGATTTAATCTGCAGGTGTGCCCCTCTGAATCACCGGTAGAGTTTGGCGGAAGTCACCAGCGAGTAATACGACCATTCCGCTCATAATGTCTGTATTGTTTCGTATATCCTGTAGAGTTCGGTTTAGGGCCTCTGTCGCTTTTTTGTGTGACATTGTGCTTTCGTCCCACACTAACAACTTACATTGGCGCAGTATTGTACTCAGAGCGCTATTTTTACTAAAACTATTTTCCTGAGGGAATGAGATATTTTTTCGGGATAAAAAGTAGCCTAGTCACTTCCCGGCCCTCCTATCTCTGTGCAAAAAATCACGTTTATCCGTTGCGACGTGAAAGGACAAACAAACTAACACACTTTCGCATTTATAACATTAGTATAGATCAGTAATCTAATTACGGTTTCCTTGAGATGGTTGATTACACTCTTTGGTTTTGCGTTGATCGCCTTGTAGCTCACTGACCCTAAAAGAGTAGACGTGTGTAATGTGTATAGTATAAACACGTGAACATCAGTTGCTATTGCGTAGACAAGACGTCACAGCGCCCCACACAGTCCAGTCACGGTTACTTCACACTTTTCGGAAGCCCTGCTTAAGTTCTACTTCCAGGATATTCCTCCGCCTCATGCAAACAAACCTTAACCTAGCCTAGAAAATTACACCAAAGGGACAACGCACTGCAATCGTGCGCTTTCAGTGTAATACTATTTCGCATGAGAACTATTTATTACTTGGCATTACCAATACACTTATTTTCTCAGTGTTGTAATTTATATTAATTGTAAATGAAATTTTATAATTTGTACCTATATAAAATTAAATAAATGTTCAATTGAACCAAAAATAAGGCACTTCAGTGTTATTTTATGTTAACACAAATATCAAACGCCTGTAATACATAGCATATTTAGAAAACCACCAAACACGCCATACGTGGGATGATTTTTCAAAGGTTTGATTCAAAAAGTGCAACGTGGTGCCGAAGTAGTTAATCTTTCTAGGTGTCCCAGTGTCGTACGCAGGTACCTGGTGTCTGGGTCCCGGGGACCGGATTTGCCTACCTTTCGTGGTTTCTCGTTAGTTAATGCCGAGACGACTTAGTTTTCATTCAGTTATGCACAATATTTATCAAATATACAACGAACATTGAACATACTCGCATTTTCAACGCGGACTTTACTTTGAAAATTGACAGGAAAGAACTTTACATTAAATCTGGAAGCCGAGCTGGGCCCGACTGATGCCTGGTCCCCGGGGACCGGATTTTGCCATCCTCCCGTGGCTTCTCGGGCACTCTGCGTGGCGACTACTTGAAACGAGTTGATGAAGAAACTAAAAAGGACGCCTCCATCTTGATTATACGCCCGTGAGGTTGAAATCCTTTCAAACGGGTTTGAAATTCGACAAAGACTAATAATAGTGACGATGACAACGTTCAAGTACTGTTTTAAGCCGTCCTACATATTTAAAACATTGCCTACACAATAAAAACGACCGGGGGTTTTTTTTTTCAGATACACGTACTTACTTAAATAACAATCGATTTTGTGTGAACTGGTAGCGCAGCGGTAAAGTCGCGGTGCGTGGACTAAATTATAGGTATCTGGCGTGAGTTTGTAACTCGGTCGGGAACTTCCTTTTTTTCTTAAAATGTTAATGCGGATAATAGTATGGTACGCTAGGAAAAACAAAATTCATTTCTTGAACGGTTAATATTTTTCGTCAAAATTTACGCAAACTGCTGACGTGTAATAGGTATCTTCCGCAGCGGCTGGCATACCGGCTCGTGCACCAGGCCTTGTAGAAGCTTGTACAAAAGAAAGTACGGCAGCCGGTATACTATAATGTATAATCTATTCGCGGTTTCTTCACACAGTTTGAATTAAACATTTGTAAAAACATCCCGTGTACGACGTGCACGTTGTTTTCTAAATGTCATATCACAAGCGTTTGAGACCTGTGTTAACATAAAAGTACCTTATTTTTTGTTAAATTGAACTTTTACTCAGGCCCTATATTCTTACCTATTAATTATAATATTTCATTTATTACTAATATGAATAAAGACAATTCTNTTACTCAGGCCCTATATTCTTACCTATTAATTATAATATTTCATTTATTACTAATATGAATAAAGACAATTCTTACGTAAAGTATTATTATGCTGAGTGCGCACGAATGCGGTGCGTTGTCCCGTTGGTGTGTGATTTTTAAGCTTTTTTTGCACGAGGCGGAGGAATATCCTGGAATTAGAACTTTTTTTATCATGTCTTCAGAATAGCAGGAAGTAACCGTGCATGGAGTATAGTGTCGGCTTTACGATATACGCTACGGCTGCGGCACTGCTGCCACCACGCGGAGGGTTGTGGAATGTGGTCCCCTCTTCCCGCTCGTGGACGGCACCTGTGATCGGCCAGCGTTGTGTAGGTCGCANGGAGGGTTGTGGAATGTGGTCCCCTCTTCCCGCTCGTGGACGGCACCTGTGATCGGCCAGCGTTGTGTAGGTCGCGAGTGTTCCGGTTCTCGGCACTTACGTCAGTTACAGTACTCCCGCTCCGTGAGTAGGCGCTGAGCCATCAGCCGTCTGCCTCGCATGCCTACACCGCACCTTGCTGCTGCTGCTGCTGCTGAGGTGACGTGGACAGGCTAATGCAGATTAAAGAAATTAATTTAATAACAACGAAGGGCATGCATTGCAATTAAAAACTTTTTTACACTTTGCACATTGCCTAGGAATTGAAAAATAGGTGGTTCGGTTCGTTTTGATGTGTACTCTCTTTTAATGGTTGGTTTACTTACGAAGTAGTAATAAAAAAGTACAAACTCGTCTGCTTGCAATCATATTAAAGGAGGAAAATGTGAATATACGTGATCCAGTCGTCGAAAATAAAGAAAATAATAAATACATTTAAATCTTTGAAATAAGATAAAAAAAGTTTTATACAGCAGAAAACTAAATTCTAACCTGTTTATTTTTACTCGAAACCTGTCATATCTACTAATTNGGAGGGTTGTGGAATGTGGTCCCCTCTTCCCGCTCGTGGACGGCACCTGTGATCGGCCAGCGTTGTGTAGGTCGCAAGTGTTCCGGTTCTCGGCACTTACGTCAGTTACAGTACTCCCGCTCCGTGAGTAGGCGCTGAGCCATCAGCCGTCTGTCTCGCATGCCTACACCGCACCTTGCTGCTGCTGAGGTGACGTGGACAGGCTAATGCAGATTAAAGAAATTAATTTAATAACAACGAAGGGCATGCATTGCAATTAAAAACTTTTTTACACCTTGCACATTGCCTAGGAATTGAAAAATAGGTGGTTCGGTTCGTTTTGATGTGTACTCTCTTTTAATGGTTGGTTTACTTACGAAGTAGTAATAAAAAAGTACAAAATCGTCTGCTTGCAATCATATTAAAGGAGGAAAATGTGAGTATACGTGATCCAGTCGTCGAAAATAAAGAAAATAATAAATAAATTTAAATCTTTGAAATAAGATAAAAAAAAGTTTTATACAGCAGAAAACTAAATTCTAACCTGTTTATTTTTACTCGAAACCTGTCATATCTACTAATTNAAAAAAAGTTTTATACAGCAGAAAACTAAATTCTAACCTGTTTATTTTTACTCGAAACCTGTCATATCTACTAATTATAAACAAAAACAATGTAGAACGTAACTTGCATACAATTTTTCTACTTCTCATCACCTTAGATTTGATGAGAACGAGAGCATTGATCTGTTTGTATTTCTTTGCCTTGCATGTTTAATATCTCGACCATCATCTTGTAATGACACTGTACTTGAATTTCTTGACGTCTTAACATAATGTCGTCATCCTGTCACTACTTTCGTTTCCAGGTAGTGAGAGAATGACTTGGAAATAAACATGCGTACAGTCGAATTNTACTTGAATTTCTTGACGTCTTAACATAATGTCGTCATCCTGTCACTACTTTCGTTTCCAGGTAGTGAGAGAATGACTTGGAAATAAACATGCGTACAGTCGAATTCGACTTATCGGGGCAGTCAACGTAATAACGAAACATACGACGCTGAACGGATGCATTTTGCGAAGTTGGAAATTATATGGGAAGCGCCGAGTAATAAAAATGGACTCGGCAGCGAAGTAATGAGGTAGGCCTGTTGTCAGTTCGTCCGCGCCTCACCCCAGCTTCTACTCGTAGTCTGTAGAGCAGTCGTGGGAAAGGACTACCCCGTTCTTTATTTTTCTTTTTCTGCTCTCCCGCACACAAGTGTCTCCTGAGTAAAATGAAACTTGGCGGAAGTGCGCGTGCGTGCGTGTCTTGTGTTCTCGGAGATGCGTAGTGTGGGGGAGGGCTCGTGTCTAGACGATGCGGTTGGAAGTCGATGGGCACATTGTTCTCTTTCAGCAGGCCTTGCTCCTTCCCTCATCTTCGCGAACTGTTTTGTTGCTGTGATAGCTACTAGGTATAACTATTACTCAATGGTATAACATTCCTTTTCCAATTGTATTAGTCCATCTTCATTAAATGTAGATATACTATCCACGGTAAAGGCCTTCCCAGCGGGCATAATAACCAAAAAACTGTATTTTATTTTTTCCCCAGACGTTAATTTATCAGAGCTATAAACTATATTCACTATGTTTATTAGTCACATGGAAAATTTTATACAACAATTGGTGAAATGATACAAATAAGCTGAAAGGAACTTTGAAGCACGGCCTTAAAAAGTGCTCTCTTTACCGTGAACAGCCTCTATTTATAGTATATCTGGTGTACATAAAAAAATATAGTCCATTCACGGTTACTTCCAACTTTTCTGAAATCCTGCTGAAGTTCTACTTCCAGGATATTCCTCCGCCTCATGCAAACAAATTAACCTAGTGGATAAAATTTCACCAAAGGGACAGCGCACTTAGTGTGATAATCTTTTACATGAGAACCATTTCTTACTAGGTATTACCAACACCCTTATTTTATCCCTATTTGTATTCATATAAATTACAAATTAAAAATAAGGTATAGATAAAATGTAAGTAGAAATTTAATTGAATAAAAAAAAAGTTTTTATATTAATATAAGTATAAAACGCTTTTGATACGAGACATATTTAGGAAATAACCAAGCACGTCATGCATTAGGTAATTTTTCAAAGGTTTGATTTAAAAAGTGTGAAGAAACCGCGAACAGACTATACATATAGACGAAGCTTGCGCACGTTCACGCCTGTGTGTTTACGGATTTTGTGTGTAGCCCGTAACGGCAAATGAATGAAGGCCGAGTCACTCGCGTGGACAAATGAGTGTTTGCAGGATAATATTCAACAATTTAACGGAAGTCGCACCTAAGTAGCGTGCCCATGAGGAGGCCAGATGGAAGCTCTAATTTATCACGAGTGCGTCGTATCTCCACCGTCATTGTTTCCTGACCTTTACCGCCCTAGGCGCTCGGCGTGAATTGCGATGCATGCACGATGCATGAGCGTGACACATTTGCGAGCGAAATCAGGATGGCCGTGAATGAAGTGTGGCTGACATTAGTTTCGGAACCGCGGTATCTTTGCAGGCATGCGACGCGGACGAATGATGGAAGGAAGCCCACAACATAACCACTCCACGCCACGGAAGTTTCCATCGTACTGACCACGCTGTGCATATTTTCTCGATCTTGCCCAGAAAGTACGGCAAATGGCCTAACAGAAGGCCTCGCAAGCGAAAAAAATACTGGCTATGTCAACTGTGTCAACCGGGTGCCCAGAATTATTAGTTTGTTATTACGTTTTCCCGTTCAGTCTTGCGAACTCTGCAGATAAGTACTTATATGCTCATATTTAAGTTGGCAACGACGTTTCAATCTTATTTGGAAGGGGGCGGGGAGTTGTGTGTCGTGTCGAAGGTTGTATTTGACTATCACCATTTTATCTTTCTCGTCACATGAGCTTGACGCCATGGCGATCGTGACATCGACAGTACGGGTGTCCATAACAACGACCACATCATATCGAGTTGGACTTGCTATTGACTACCTGCGTACTACAGGAAATGTAGATCGCTTCACAGGACAGGGACCTACCTACATTCGACATCCCAGGTTTTCCAGAGTCTGATGAGGAAATACATAATATGTAATGAATACAACTTTACATGGGTAGGTTTAAAAGTCTCCTGAATTTATTTAGCTCGGTATAGTGGTTCCGTGATTCGTTTAATCGGAGATTGGAACAGTTCAGCAATCGCGTTCACGCAGTTTTATTGAGCGTGGGTGATAAACACCCGATCGGAAATATAAAGTACAATAAGCTGTGCACTAGTGTTCAGGACGGTCTGTAAAGACATTCAGGCATGTATTGCAAGAATATCATTGCCAAATAGAAACTAAAAAGTGGAAATACATTCAAAATGGCTAATTTTTCTGGTATGAAAGGGCGCAGAAACAGTTTTAAAGTCTCTATCTCAAAATTGTGGTTATAAGTTTGGAGTAATTTATAAAGGTTTTTAACAGAGTTCCATTTTTGTTCCCTTCCGCCTCACCCATTGCTGCTTCCTGTTTCGTTGCAACCTCGTAGTTCCTCTTTAGTGCCGCGTATGGCCAACCGTGGCAGCTAGGACCACCCTTCGTTCCCTCGGCAATAAAACTGATTTTGCAACATTTCCTCTAGCAATTTTTTATTCTGCAAATGTTTAGAACGTAAAATCCAGCGCTTCTAAAGTGAATATATTCCAAATAATGTATTGCAGTTGTAAATTACAAACATGTTTAAAGTAACCGAAGTAATAGTATTGGAGATAGAAAGTGTATGCATCTCTTACGGTATGATTATGTTCATTTTCGCATTGGTTTTTTTTAATCGTTTACATCCGCTAGATAAAAGATAGTGTTACGTTGCGCAACATTAGAAAGTGCTTTGATTG
>NQII01000892.1:124854-139060 GCA_002778355.1 Clitarchus hookeri
CCATGGACAACGCCGACGTGGTAAATTTGCTGCAAAATTATGGTCGTGTTACAATTAGCACTTTTGGTTAACAAAAACAGTCACGGGATTGATTTTGTCAGCAAAATAGATTACTTGTTTTTGTAATTTCCTTTTTGCCAACTTCGAAACTTACAAATTAGCAAATACGAATTAAGAAATCGCCGCCATGTTAGTTCTGTCAACTTGAAATTTAGAATACGCATTACGTAAGTTACTGTTACGGTATCAGACAGCGTACAAGATAAACGGTTGACTGTGGCAGTGTTCCATTCAAAACCTTACAAAATCCAAAACTTAAATTACAAAGAAAAAAAATTAAACAATGAGGAACACGAGCTGTGTATGTGGGTGGCGGCACGCTGGCTGGTCGGCCGGCAGATGCGTGCCGTGACGGCCATCGTCCACGCACGACCGTGCCGCGCGAGCGACCATCCAGGGCAAGGCTCCGCCGGCATTGCCTAACGTGCGAGAATCTTCGTACTTGTGTGGGGTTGTTGGGTTGTAGTACGAAGTCTGAGGGAACGTCATTTACCTCAAGGGGATCAGTCTCCGCCATCTTGGATTAATGACATTTTTCGCAAAAAATCAGCATTACAAATTTATGTTAAGTTCACGTATCGATACATAGACGTGCACAGCTTTCATCATTAGTGTGTGCCACAAAGTTGGAGACTTGCCGCCCACCTATAAAGTAGGGTTGAGTTGAGCGATTTGGGCGGCTTTTAACAACGAGGTCTTGAGAGCCGATGAGGTGAAATGTGATAAGAATGAACAGAGCCCGGAATGCAAGGGCGGAGGAAACGGGAGATCCCCGAGAAAACCCGCCGACCAGCAGTACCGTACGGCACGATTTCCACAAGCGAAAATCCGGGAGTGGCCCTGCCGGGGATTGAACCCAGTTTGCCTAGGTGGGAGGTGAGCAGTCTTGATCCTGAGCAGGCACTCACAAAGTGGGAAACTAACTGCGAACAGCCTGTATGCAGAGACTGCTTTCCAAATGTAGAATATTGAATGGAAGTGGCATTGTGTCTTGTCCCACCGTGCAGGCCGTTGTACACAAGTCCGCCAGTGCACTTGCACTTTAACAGAAAAGCAAAGATACCTTCTTGAACCGCGGTGTTGCGAAAGGTTATTTTATAATTACATTTGTTTCGTAGATCGTTGTAAATAGGAACTCTTGTGTTATTATTAGCCTACGGTGCCTTGTTCGGTTATTGTGCCTAGCCATTTAGGCGAACTGTACTCGTAAGTTTTAACTACCCGTCAGTATTACGGCGTTGGTGTTTACAGCGGGGCGCGAACTGTTAGGCAGCATTGCATATTCTATAGTTGACCTTATATCGCAGATCATTGGCGTTCTAAACAACCGAGTTTGGTGGCTGTGCATTGAGAGTCCTTTAACGGGTCTGTTTTATTCTAAACTTTACTTCGTCACTTTGCTACTGCGTACAGCTTGACGATGCAACTGCCTTTTTCATTTGCAGTGTGTGGTCACCTTTGTAGGTACGGTTGGGGCTAAGGCAGCGCCTGCCTGAACAGTACTACTAGCTGTCGCATCTTGAAAGCTGTTACCAGCGGAATGTATCGTGTCCATCTAATCATCCAGTAGGTTAAACGTTTCCGTAGCTGGGAGTTGTCTGTAAAATGTGTTGTAGTGATTGTAATTTTATTAATCGGTGTTCAACCCGCTCCATCCTCCTCGTTAGTGTAAAGTCGTGCAGCATGATGCATGGTGGAGATGCCTCCTTGGCGAACACAAACAGTGGTCATCTTGAAAGATTGTACATGCGAAGTATACAAAGTTGCAGGTTTCTGGCAGCCAACGTAGAAAATCGAAGAAATGACAATCCCATCCCAGGCAATGATTTTTGCCAATTTTGTGAATGAATATTTTGACAAAGTGATGCATTCCTGCTGAACTATTTTTGACGTCGCAGATTTGTACTCTCCTTTGCGACCGAGGATGATATGCTAAAATAGTGTATCACTCTGGTAAAATTTTTGAACACGGATTTGGCAAAAACGATTGTATATATGATTCCCATTTCTTAGTTATTAAGTACTGGCTTCGTAAGATCTATACACGTCAGTTTACAAATTAAGCATCAGTTTATGCCCCACTCACCCACGGAGGCGGGCCTGGGCGCCCAGCGGCAGTGCGTGTGTCAGTGTGGCGTCAGTTGACTGAACGGGTCGCGTCGCTTGTTCCTTCCACTCGACATGATTCACGTGAATAGTGAAGATGGACAACGGATACTGTCATTAGCCTAATTTGTGTTGTGAATACACGGATAGTCCAGGAAAGATGGATTGATATTGCACTGTTTTGTGTATTGTAGCAGATGCCTGTATACTTTTAACAGGGGGGATGGCTGCTAAGCAATGTTATGGGGTTTGTAATTGACATTTTAATTATCTTTACTGCCGTGATTTCTTTCCTAAGTGTTCTGATTAAATCAGGAGATTCTGTTAAGTATTTTTATCTAATAAATTTATACCTCTATGGAATTGATTACATCAGTTCGCAAAGTAGATTGCATTATTTTAGCGTAGACTGATTGCTGTTAAATATTTCGACGAGCTTTCAAGTCCTTTGTGTTTAACGTATCCACTGACAAATATTTTAAGGATAATAGCAAATCTGCTGACTTTCAGAAATTTATTTCTCATTAAAACCGTAGCCATTTTGTTGCTTTTCAGAGTACTGATATTTTTGTGCAATTTCCTGCTAGAGATTGGCATTGAATACTTATCTTGATAATCCATTTTACTTGATAACAAATTATTTTCGTGCCTAACTTGTAATCTTATCGTATGACTCATATCCAGGCTTTAATAAATAATATTGGTGATAAATCTCACGCTCGCCACTGAATGTGTTGTGTGGCCTAAATAAAATTTCAGATATGCAAGCTGAACTTTTTTCGCCTTTCGTATATTCAAAGAGAAAGTGGCCACTAGCACTATTAAAGTAAACACACACACACACATATATATATATATATATATATATATANACTTACCCCCACTAATCTTCACGAGGTCACCGGATTCGATACCTGGCACTGAAAGTAAGCGACTGGTTGGAAAATTATCAAGCTGAATGCTCAGTTAGGCACGGAGAAGAAGAGATTACAAATGGTCACAAAATGGTTTGTTGTTATTACAGTCTACTGTTACCATGAGGAACTGAATTATAACTACAGTAGTTTCGTTGATAGGGGACTCTCCTCGTCTTAGCTTATTTTCTTGTGTTCTCTGCCACGCACGATCACGTTCTGGAAAGTTCAAGGGTATGTAACTTGACTGTAGTGACTAACGAATCATTTGGTATGGGTAAGATAAATTTTGAGAAAGTATGTAAGATGGGCATATACATCTACGAGCTTCGTTTTAGTATCCATATTTTGGTCAGAATAATGTATTTTTTTAATTCTTGAGTAAATACACTGCTTTTTTTTGTTCATCAGTGGTATAATGCTCGGCAGCTGACCCTGTTAACGCACCTAAATATATAAAATGCCATTTTTTGGCGTAGGTATTAAATATCTTCAGGTTAGGCGTTAAATTTAAGGAAAGATGCGCAGGCTGTTCTTCTAATGACGTTTCGGACGTTAATCAAAGAAATTTTGAAACGCTACAAAAACATTAGTTTCGTGGCGTTATTATGGTTATATTTGAAAGGGACAGTTGTAACGAACGCGAACCAAAATTGCCTGTGAAATAATTGCGGAATTCCTTTCTGTGTTATTCTGGGAGTTGTACGAAATGGATATTTTGTAAGCAATTGCACAATGCAAAGGTGTTTTTTTTTGCCTGTAATTTGTTGAAAAAAAAACGCCCGATCTGTTTCGAACACGTGGCATAATAAAGAAATTAGGTTTGCTGCGCGACGACTAAAAAGGACTGCCAAATTTACTTTATTTATTAAACGTGCGGAGTTCTTCCTATATTAGCAAAACTAAATACTCCACTGGCAGGATCTCAACACTATAAACAGTGACAGTGTCCGAATTGGCCATTTAGTATTTCAGTATAATTTTATTTTAGTATTTAGCAGCGTTCAATTCGGAAGCCCTCCCTCGATTGTCACTTGTTCAAAGATGGTAGCGATTTGGTAATTTAGTACGTGTTTTAGTAAGTTTCGTTGCATACTAAGAACCAAATACTAAAACACCAAATACGTCATCATTTTAGTCTACAAATGGTCACGTGACCTTTTAGTAAACCAAAAGTGCCTATTCTAACACGGTTAGTATTTGTATAGCAGCCTACTAGGTGGACCAAAGGTGATGTAATGGAATTCAGCTTCGTAAGTAGTGGCAGCGTGGTGCGAGGGAAAATCCATTCCTTCCTTGGAGTGTGACGTCAGGAAGGGAGGCAACACACAGCTCCCCACTGTGCCTCTGCCGAGCGGCTTTTTCGATACTTCAACAGCCGATCTCTATGGCCATAGAGCAGTGAAAATTTGTGGCGGTTGTGTAGGTCGTCAAAGTCTGGTCGCGGAGACTTCTATTACTGGCAAAGTGCGCGGTATTAAATCTCCTTTCTCGCGGGGTGTTTGCCTTATGAAAGTGGTTCTTTGTGTCGTCAGCCCTCCCCCCCGTCTTCTCTCACCTTTATGTAGGTGTTCGATGGGCTCCATTTGTCCGGGAGCAGGGCGTTGGCCCGCCGATACACGTCCGACAGCAGGTTTTATACAGGCGACCTGTTGACCGCCTGACCCAGCTCGGCTCTCGACTCGCCCTTTCTTCGAGCCTCGTCCCACACCTTCGCCTCTCGACGCTCGAGCTTCCAAGTCCATCCATCCTCAACACCCTGGCACACTGTTAGATTTTTAAATATTACTACTTTCAATAAGTTCGGTCAAATAAATTCGAAACGTTATGAAGCTGCTATATTTGTCCGAAAATGTTGGGTGATTCCAGTTTCCATCAAATATTATATATTTAGGACGATTTCTGCAATTTTTTGTATGTTTTACAAGTTCAGGCAATAAGAATCGTGCACATAAACGGTTATTTCTGGCCCCGGTAAACTTTTAAATGGCAACCAATAGCTAGAAACGAAATGCCATGGAAATAATAAATTTGTATAAAATTTTTATCAGTACATGTATGTTGTTGGAAGTGCATTTTGAACCATTATACCAAATATACGAAGACAATTTTCATTGCACAGCATGCATCACAAATAAATTTAAAATTTACTTTGTGTGAATATAAATCACAAAATTTTAATACTCCTTGTAAGGGGGTGCTCAGTAACACATTATCTTGCTTTGAAAATAATGTTTAAAAAAATCGTACTATGTCCGTAAAAAACTGAGGTAGTGTAAAGTATTATTACACACATTAAAAATTGCTTGACCAAATTTGTTTGCTTGCCAAATTCCAAGGCCGTATTCGGTTTTCAAATTTTATTGTCAAATATTTTTGAACGATAAAATTTGATTGTGTTAGAGGCTTTACAGGCATAACAGTTAGCAAGATTGTTCCATCCTGACAAACATCTTACGATTCAGTTATTTGATGTGCCAGCTTTCATTTTCAGCCACTAGAAATTATCTGTGTTAATTAAGAATGCGTGGGACATAAGTTAACACTATAGACGTTAATCGTATTTTACAGTTTTATGAAACCAGCACAAAAAAAAAAAAGGAGCAATTATTGATATTTTCCACTAACTAATGCGAGGAAATATTTTACCATAGTGATACATACCTGCTGAGCTGTTTCTGATGTCGTGAATGTTACTGCGGAGTAAGATAGTATAAAAAATAATTGAACAAGTCTTACAAAATAGTTGCTCNTTTTTTTTTTTTTTTTTTTCTTCCCTGTTTGCTTTGCTTCCAGAAACCTGTGGATTTCAATTTACGCATTTTGAGTTAATTTAGGTCCCACACCCTTAACTTCAGGACGTTTCAACGTCGTTTCCGTTAACTTGCCATTAGGGTTAAAGTTCCAGTAAATAGATAACCAGCAGGCAACTTCGCCAGTTTCGCGCATATTTCTTCCTTTTTTCTTCTTCTTGAAGAAATGTTGCTTCACTTATACTGTGATTCTGTTTTGAATTAGCTCCTTTTATATCGTAGTATATAACGTCACCTTTTTTTTTTCGCTGGCGGCACGTATTTGAAGTCGCGTGCGATGTCATTGCTATACATTTCTCAAATTACTTTCTCAGCTCTAGCTGTGTTTAGTCACATTTTGGTGTGGTTATTCATTCGACATGCATCAGTAATTTATGTTTGCTTACGAATTCCTACCTCTAAATTTACATACGATTAACTTGTTATATTGGCAAAACTGGACGAAGCGCATTATGCTTGCTCAAAGAAAAAGTTTCGGGATTACTGCCTGACAGCATCTTTCACTAGTTTGTGTTGTGTTTTTCTCTTCCTTGTTTACAAACATTTTTATTATTTGAGGTGATAGTTATTCCGGTTGATATTAATGTGCTATGCTTCACCTCAAAACAAATATTGGTAAATCCCCCCCCCCNTTCCCCACACACACACATTTGTGTCTCGTTGCTGTAAACGATCGCAATTCCACACAGCGTGCATTAACCAGTTACATAACCCGTTATTTTTGTAATAGTGTCATTAGTTGTAAGTCTCGGCGCCTCGCTATATACCTACCACTGCCTCGTTCATTGCCACTGTCATCATACTACATAATTTCCTTAAACCAAAATAATGCCATAATTGCCTTAGGATTGCGAGCAAATATACTGCTTTATACCTCTGAAGGAATACTCCTGGGCGATGTCAATGAAGTACAATCACGCCCCGTGGAAGAAGCCGAACAAGACAAGAAAATCCCCAGCAAAAATATCCTGCTCCTATGAATGGAAAAAGTTATAAATTTGCTGATACGTCGAACCAGTAAGCAGAGACAAGAAATATGAACGATATAAGGGTGTTTGTTACAGTGATAAACTGGGAACCAAAGGTATTGAAGAGACGAGGAAGAAACTATAATTCATCCAACAAATTACTCTACTGAAGATGTTCGGGTAGGACTGGTGCAAGGAAATGAAAAGTGTTACATACGTTGTAAATTAAAACGATCATAATTAAGTGATACTGACCAATCGCACGATAGGAAATTGACTATTACCCACGGTTATTAAAGCAAAAGGATCAGTAGTTGCCTGTAAATACAGCAGTAGCCGTGAGAATAATTGAACATGTGTCTCCCGATCTTACGAACACCTTGTCCTTAAATGTTGTCAGTGTAACAGCGTGTAAAAATTAGTTCCGACCTACTTTTAAACGAATGCTTTTAATAAGTCGTGTACATGCAATCTTGTTATTGTGGATTTAAGGAAAAAACCAAACTCGTTTTAATTTTCCTTTTGTAAATGTGTTGGGAGGCTGAGGCTGTATAATAACTCAGCTGAAATAGCCGAACTTACATTTTATTAAAAAGTTGGCCTGAGAGTGCTAAGGCGTTACCTCCTGACCGCAATTTTCCTTCGAATTCAACGAAAACGCAAGGGGCATGAACTGTGCAAATTATTACACGTGATGAAAGCCCACATCACACCCGTATGTTTGTACTTGTCTCTTGCCGCTTAAGGAAACTGCATACGAAAGCTTTAAAAATGCNAGCCCACATCACACCCGTATGTTTGTACTTGTCTCTTGCCGCTTAAGGAAACTGCATACGAAAGCTTTAAAAATGCGATATTTGACCATTTTCACCAATTGTTTTCCTCCATGAATATGCCTAATATGTTAAAAGTAAAAACATAGAACCTTAGATAGTTGTTTTTTTTTTACCTGTTCTGGCAAAAAGTCGTATTTTCAGAACATTTATTTACCGAGATATGCGAATACGCGCAAACAAAGAATTCACAGAAAATGTGTCACTATGGACTCTCTTAATACAAAGCAATGAAGTATATTATTAAAATTCTTAGGGATCTCCGCTTTCTTCGTTCTTTGTCGNTGGACTCTCTTAATACAAAGCAATGAAGTATATTATTAAAATTCTTAGGGATCTCCGCTTTCTTCGTTCTTTGTCGTTACCGTTGTGATTCTGAGCCTGGCATCCTAGTCATATCTAAGTTAGCTCAGCGAGGTTAAAGGCTTAGAGACTTAATCCCGAGATAAGATTTTTTTGTACCCGTACTTGCATTTGCGCAACTCGGGTATATTATTTCCGCGAATAAGGGATTCACTTAATTTAGCGATGATTAAGAACAGTGTTTCTTCACTGCTTGGATGTTGTGTTGATGTTTTATTATTGTAAACATTGGAAAAGTTGTGTTAGGTCTATTAAGTTATGCTTAAAGTTTGCCAAGTACAAATATCTTAGTAAAAAACAGAGAAAGGAGTCTTAAATGCAACTAAGGTTACTAACACACACTCTTTCGTTACTTTTTGCAATTTATTTATTTATGCTGTTTTTCTTTATTTATAGATCATGTTTTTGTAATGTCGTACTTTACAATTATGATCCATTAATGTGCTTGTTGAAGCGCAGGCATGTTTACATGGAGGCAGTAAAGAAATTTACCACAAAGTGCTGTGTTTCGAAATAGTTTAGTGCGTAAAATGACGGTAAGAATTCTGAAATCAGGGTTGGACTCAAATATTTTATATTAAATTGCCATATAACTAAGTAGTTATTTAGGGAAAACTCGCAGGTTTGATTAAAAAATGCATGGTCATGACCAAGGTTGCATTGTGCTNGACCAAGGTTGCGGTAATTATTCTCTGCGATTGATGCGAGTGTAAATAAAATTGCTTCTTCTTGCAGACGCAGTTTCTTGTATTGCCGTGAGTACCTTTTTGGAGGCTCTACATTTTAATGTACTCATAATTATTAAATATTTTCAAGTGCGAGTTTTGAGTCGCTTGAAAATCTACACAAAGGCTCAAGGAGACGGGATCTCCTGAACATTGTGAGACTGAACTAACTAACTGTGCTCTAAAATTGAGTCATGTCGGTGGTGGGTGTAAAACTGTAACCGGTTCGGCCTACTTGCCAAATGAAGTCGTACATCGAGTGAAAGGTAACTTCTGGGTCATAAACGTGAATTTTTTTACCCGTTTCTGTTGAAACTGTATTTCAAAATCATCCTTAAGCATTTATTTAAGTTGTATTTGGAGACCTAACGACGTTCGCTGTGAAGGTGACTTGATAAATTCACTGTAAAACGTTTGTTAAATTATTTGTGTNTTTGGAGACCTAACGACGTTCGCTGTGAAGGTGACTTGATAAATTCACTGTAAAACGTTTGTTAAATTATTTGTGCTTTAATGTTGTTATGCATTGCATACGTTTCACTTTCTCAAAACTCAATGTGAATATTTCAGCAAGTATAATTAACGGTAGTGTTTTTTATTTGAGCCCCTTTTTTTTTTAAGTCGCGTGTAAATTTTTTAAAGATTATTGGCTCTAACGTATTGTTTCAGTGAAAGGACCCGTGCTAGAACCCCGGGGAGACGATGGACGTGTTTCCCAAGCAGCCTTCGGGGTTCATTAGTGAGACTGCGAGAGGGGCTGTAATAGTCAGCATTAAAAAGAAATTCGTGTCACGCCGAAATGAAATGCTCGTCTATGCTAGNTTTGGAGACCTAACGACGTTCGCTGTGAAGGTGACTTGATAAATTCACTGTAAAACGTTTGTTAAATTATTTGTGTTTTAATGTTGTTATGCATTGCATACGTTTCACTTTCTCAAAACTCAATGTGAATATTTGAGCAAGTATAATTAACGGTAGTGTTTTTTATTTGAGCCCTTTTTTTTTAAGTTGCGTGTAAATTTTTAAAAGATTATTGGCTCTAACGTATTGTTTCAGTGAAAGGACCCGTGCTAGAACCCCGGGGAGACAATGGACGTGTTTCCCAAGCAGCCTTCGGGGTTCATTAGTGAGTCNCCCGTGCTAGAACCCCGGGGAGACAATGGACGTGTTTCCCAAGCAGCCTTCGGGGTTCATTAGTGAGTCTGCGAGAGGGGCTGTAATAGTCAGCATTAAAAAGAAATTCGTGTCACGCCGAAATGAAATGCTCGTCTATGCTAGGTGTAGAGCCTGCGTAGAGACAAAAGTGGAAAATTGTGATCAGGAATGTGTTAGACGGGCGCTCCATTCTTCTTCCCCAAACCCCCGGTTATTCATTTGTCAAGTTCTCGGCTCTATAGCAGCGCGCGCGTGCTTGCGCAGTCTCTCGTATGCGTAACATGAACACTTGATACTGCAGGAAGAAAGAGGAGGGCCTGGAGAGAGTAGATGATATATATATATCCCAGAGATGGCTTTTGTGGGTGGAGGAATACTTGATGCGTAAAGAAATCTGCCGTCAAAGAAGCGCTAGCGAGAGGAAATGAGGAGGATACGTCCTTGATCTCTTCTCGCTTCTGCTTTTTCCCTTTCACATCTCACTCTCCTTGGCCTCGCAAATAGGCGAATACGTCGTGTTTGAATGTACGAGAGGGAAGGATGGGCGAGGTCTTCCGAAGATTCTAACGAACCTCCTGCGACATGTTAATGGTGCATTTTGTTCTTGATGTTCGTGGTTCCAACATATTGAGTCATTTGTCTTTTTTTAATGTAATATTAAATTATTTGTATCCGTGTAAATTATTGTGAGAGAATAGGATGGACAGTTAGTTTAAAATTTATCGTACTCAAAAATGCCCGCTGATCCATTACCTAGGCTTAGCTGAAGAGATTGTGGTGGGAGCCAGGCGTATATACCTTATATTGTTTGTGCTGTTAAATTTTACCAAAGATAATGTAAATATGTCATTTCTTACAAAACTAAAACTTACCTCGCAAATTCAAAATCATGTAATGCAGTGTAGGTCATTGGCAGTTTAGAGATCTTTTGAAACCTCTATATTTTGTTAGTCTGAGCTGAAATATCATTTAAGCACATTGTAAGTTTCATATCGTTATGGTAAACGTTAAGTCCTCTCCGAAGTTCATTGTTAAGAGCTTAACCGTAGTTGTAAATATTTTTTTTTACATCATCATATTTGAGTGCCGAAATTCTNGAAGTTCATTGTTAAGAGCTTAACCGTAGTTGTAAATATTTTTTTTTACATCATCATATTTGAGTGCCGAAATTCTGAGAATAGTTTCGAACTATTGCACAAGTATTCCGCCTGCCTGCAGCTATGTAGCGTATTTGAGGCTCGAAGCGCGTGAGTTCTAAGGCCGACTCTTGCTCACTCACCATTTGCCTCATCGCCTCTACGCTCAAGGCGCCCAACGGGCGTATAGTCTTTCCGTCAGCGACTCCCCTGAACGTTATTTTAAGCTGTTATCCTATATTTTTAAGGCACGCTAATAAAGATGAAAGTAAGGATGCGTGTCCAAAGATAATTCTAAAGTTTCTGTATAGAAGATTTGGCAGCTAAAAATTATTTTGAAAACACCCGTTTTAGCAATTTTCACCCCAAAAAATTATCCATGGAGTTGAGGTGATAACTTGAAACTTGTCTTTGGGCACGAAACTCGAAACTATTCTTAAATGCTTTTCGTGTTCAGACACCACTACAAAATATCAAACTGTTTTTTCTACCAGGCCACTGCAACGCACCTCATGCGCCGCCGGTCAGGCGAAGCTCTTGAACTGCGCTGCAGTGTGTTTGAAACACACGTTTTCCCACAAAACTATTAAACGTGCGTCCAATGTGCTGACTTGCGAAAAGAACACATACTTCAGACGGGGGCTGTTTAGAGTTTTCAAGACGTCACATTAGAAACATAGTTTCAGACCACTCAAACGAAGCCAACGGCTTTTTCAAAGCGTTATATCTCAAAGCCTTACTCAAAATATATGCGTCAGATACATACAAAATTACTCAAGGGCTCTGTATTGAACCTTCGCGCAGACTTTCTACCAATAAAATGTAATCTCTGAAAGTTCTATAGGTACACGCAGCACGACGAGAACACTGCACGCCAGTTCAGAGCCCTGCGCTTAGTGGCGATGACGCACTTGACGTGCGTGGCAAGGGTGGCCTTATCGCTCTCGGGCTTCTCAGCCTCAAAACGCCATAAATAGCTCCAGGTAAGCGGGACCCTTAAAAATGTATCATTGATCCGAATAGGAAACTTCAGAGTCACTGCAAATTCAGCGAGACTCTGAAGACATCACTGGTAACACTTAATATGTGATCACTGAAGTAATCTGGAAACTTTCACTCTTCAGCGTAAAGTTTTCGTAGCTCGGGTTAATTTTTTTTTTCGATTCAGTTTAATTATCTTATATTCTGACGTATACTGTGATTATTTTGTGAAGTTGTCGCTTCATATATGGCGTCGCACTGCGACAATGCAAGTTGTGGCTAGGCCTTGTGATTGGTGTGTGAGAGGATCTCAGCCGCGATAATTCGTTTGTTTTGTCTCTGTGAATAAAAATACTTAGTAGGCTTCCGTCTAAAGAATAAATTGTATTTTGTGCCTATGCTTGTAAACTGTGGTCCAATTTTTTACAACAGGAAAATTTGCCCTAAATCTGAGCTCGTCAGCGTACGGAACTGTTCAGATTCTCTTGAGTAAAGTGTTTCTTCCGTATGTCAAAATCAGCATTACGCTGTATCCAATTAATGTTGGTCATTTGTTANTCTCTTGAGTAAAGTGTTTCTTCCGTATGTCAAAATCAGCATTACGCTGTATCCAATTAATGTTGGTCATTTGTTGACCAGGTGTCGCTGAAATCAATTTCACAGGTCATCAGTTTATGACTGTAAAAAAATTAAAAATTTGTCTGGTGGCGGGATTTCAACTCTGAAAAAAAAAAATTGACAGTCCAACACATTATCCACTCGCCTATCACGCTTTCACAAGAAATAGTGTTGTAAATATAGNTCTCTTGAGTAAAGTGTTTCTTCCGTATGTCAAAATCAGCATTACGCTGTATCCAATTAATGTTGGTCATTTGTTAACCAGGTGTCGCTGAAATCAATTTCACAGGTCATCAGTTTATGACTGTAAAAAAATTAAAAATTTGTCTGGTGGCGGGATTTCAACTCTGAAAAAAAAAATTGACAGTCCAACACATTATCCACTCGCCTATCACGCTTTCACAAGAAATAGTGTTGTAAATATAGNAAAAAAAAAATTGACAGTCCAACACATTATCCACTCGCCTATCACGCTTTCACAAGAAATAGTGTTGTAAATATAGAATTTATATAGACTGATGCATGTACCTCTTAGTGTCTAGTTATGTTAGAATGTGTGGGATTTTTTAAATTTGATGTTTACAAACAGGGGTAAAAAAAGTTATATTTCCGTAATGTGTATAGCAGAGAAATTAAAAAAAGTTTAAATATTTTGTTCTGTAGTGGGAAAAAATTAACAATTAATGAATTACTCACCTACTAAACCTTTACACGAAGTATTTCGTAAATATGGATTTTACATGAAAGTGACGAACACGCCTGTCTTAGTTTCAAGTCGTGTTAGAGCGCTTGCTATATTTACGGTTTATACGACGAGGGTACGAAAAAATGTTTTTATTTTAGTTGTGTGCGTGTTTTACTGTGTATACAGAAGAATTTGAACAAGAATCAACGAATTGGCACTCCATGAGTGGTTCGCCACTCACCTACTACTATTTCACACGAAGTAGTAGTGTGAAGATGGGATTTTATACGCTTCAGGTATCATCTGCATTGTTCGTGTCACAAAATCGAAGCTATAAGAATACGAAGAGCTTCCGTATTTTATTTTTACTGAGCTCATTTCCATTATCTCGGGGAGCCTTTCTCTAAATAAACTCTACGTCTCTGTAAAAGTTTCTGTAAATCTACAGAAATTTCTAACAGTGTGTTCATTTAACTATAGCCAGTCGTACTTGCTGTGAAGAGTTGTTATCAATGTGGTACTTCCTGAAGACACGCGTGTGTTTGTCTAGGTGGTTGTGAAGTAAAATAGATTCCTAATTGTGGATTATATTTCGTGTTTTTTGACGAGCATTCCATAATTTTGACCGGTGTTACGCAGAAAAAGTAGTCCCTCTTCAGGTCTCGCCGTCCGGCACGACAGCCATAGCGGTACTAGAAACGTTGCGGAAACCTGTTCGCAAATGTCTGGTCCAGAAGGCAGTGGGAGCATTAACCGCCGAGTTTGCACGCCTGGAGCGAGGCAGAACTTTTTATTATTTTTTTTCTCTTGCCCAAACCGCAAGCCATGCCAACACGCCGCCGGTGTAAC
>NQII01000892.1:139090-168197 GCA_002778355.1 Clitarchus hookeri
GGGTAGCTGTAAATGTGATGTATTATTTATTAAACTGCACGCCCATTTCCGTGGTGTTTTGAAACATTCGTTGATAATATGTATTTGTTTTCCGGGATTGGTGTAGTTGCTTCAGTGCCACAATAACTGCATCAAAACTGTTGGTTGAGTAGCATTGTTGTGGATATTAAAACTAAGTTTGGTATTGCATGGAAGTTTTAACATTAACAGTACACTTAATGTATCTTCAGTCAACGTATTTATGCCAGAAACTTTGGATTCCAGCATTTAAACTAGATTTGACGGATTCCGGAAACTACGCCAGACACTCTTCCACTTATCATGTTTCGCGCTTTGAAATGGTAACGTAGAGAATATAATTAAAAAAAGTAAAGACTTTTCTGCACTTGGCGGTGAATCAATGTTTCGCGTGGTATTTATTTATTTTTCAGTAGCCATCAGAACTTACAAAATATGTTATAGGTCTTGTAAAATTTTACAAGTATGACAATAATTATTTTACATGCTCATATCATAATATATAAATCAAAATAGTTACATGAATACATAAATGGAACATAGCACATAAGGTACATAAACTACATAATGATTTTAGGTTTGGGTAAGTTACGATATCGCTTTCGTCTCCTCAACACATACGTTTGTTCCATTAATAACTGATAATACCTTTTATTATAGGTTGATGTACGATTGTGTACTGGGAGTTGTATAGGAAAGGTGAGGCTTCAGTATTTATTATGACGGAAAAAGTTATAACACTTTTGAGCTAACTTTTAGAAAGTCAAAACAAAGATTTATGCAAATTTTCAGCTTTCTAACTTTTATTCCGAGGTTAGCCCCTTTTTCCACCGTATTTGACTGTACTAAGAGTCTCATTGCGCGCACGCGTCAAGTATGCCCCAAGCTAACTTATAAGCATTGTTGCCTGTAATTTCCGAACCATTTAAGTTATAGNCGTCAAGTATGCCCCAAGCTAACTTATAAGCATTGTTGCCTGTAATTTCCGAACCATTTAAGTTATAGTCACCAAATTCATAACATAGACATCACTTACAACGACGAAAAGGACCACAGGTTCAAGCATACCTTAGGCCTTCGTATAAGCATAGTTGCCCAGTGTTACCCACCCTCCGAAGCTACGACCAACAAATTCATATCACAGTCATCACTTCCGACTGTAATCAAGGAGGTAAGGACAAGTAGGCCTTAAGGCCTGTTACAAGCATAGTTAGTAAGCCTTTCCAAACCGTTGAAGTTCGGGGACATGTAACAACCGTTCATGATGTGTACGACTAACAAGATCAGTCCAACACAAGGGCTGGCGGCCCGAGTCATCGTTAGCCTGGGTAACCCTTAACAACCATTCATATATTGAAAAATAAAGCGGTATACAATTGTACATGACATACGTAGTCGCAGGTTACACTAAAAGACATACGCAATAATATAAATAGAAACCATCAGCCTAGCGCTAGGGTCGGGGAAACAGGGTGTAAACGATATGAAATCACCCTGTACATGAAAAATCAGTATTATAACAATTAATAAAGGACTAGCATATATGCAAGTACATCACGAGCCTGATGCCATAACGAGTCACAATATATCNTTATAACAATTAATAAAGGACTAGCATATATGCAAGTACATCACGAGCCTGATGCCATAACGAGTCACAATATATCAATAATACCCGTTGGAGCCACAGTCCATATTAGTGATATCAGTGTTGCTATCGTGCCAAGAAGTTTAGTAAAAGCTAGAATGCACGCCGACATGAGAAAGAATAAATGATCACAAGGGCCAACCGCAAAAATGACTACAATGCGTCAAGTGCGATACACATAATGCAACTTGTAATGACTGTGTTCCTTTGCTTGCCACAAAACAACATACATGTAAACCATTAATCACGCAAGAGAGACGTGACTGCTACGCGCTATTGCAAACAGATATAAAAAATAATTATAAAAGCAAATAGTTATAAGCATTTAACAATCTATGTATATTGCATGAGCATAGAATACTGTATGTCACATTAGTCTGAAAAAAACTACTGCGAAGCAGAGAATCGCAGGTGGGATAAGGACTACGCTACCACACATTGATGCAAACTGATATAAAAATAAAATGTAAAGGAAAATAGTTATAAGCACTTACCAACCATCGCCATCACATTACACGTGCATGTCCCTTTACGAGAGGAATTCAGTTATACAGTACTAGGTAACAATTTATTTAGTTTGAATACACCAAGCTGTAAATATTAGTATGTCTCTTTCAAATATCGCTTCGAATGAACTGGTGTTGGTAGAGGATATCGCTTCTGTCCATCCTAGAGGTAAAACTGGCTACACACTGGGTGGAATGACGGAGCATGAGACTCGTCCCCGCTAGGAGAAAGGAGACCAGAAGGAATATGAGAAAACCAAGGTGGAATGACAGAGCATGATGATAGAAGTTGCATGACGGGGCAATAAACTCAACATTCTTCAGGCAGGATGGATGGTGATTGCATGGAATGATAGAGCGTGAATGTCAGGGTAACCCCTCAAAACTCTCAACCCCTCACCCCCAAAAAGGNGGTGATTGCATGGAATGATAGAGCGTGAATGTCAGGGTAACCCCTCAAAACTCTCAACCCCTCACCCCCAAAAAGGAGTCGCGTAGCTACATTGTAGAGTCATTGGCGTAAATTTTGCAAAAGTCAGCCGCATTGTGCAAAACACATTTTTTGTGAAAATTTTTGCTGGTTTTGAGGGGAATTCGGAAAATTTTGAGGCAAATTCTGGCGATTATGATTGTTTTTGTGGGAAAAAGAGGAAATTCCTAGGGAAAAAGGGGGAAAAATGGCTACCTTTGGTGAGGAATGACAGAGCAGAATGTTTACGCGTGACATCATCCAATAGTCATCATCCAATAGTGGCGGTTGGTTCATCCCCATCCCCCATCTCCTGAAGCAGAACTAACTTCCTATAGTATACATAAAAGTCCAATTTAACCAAAAATAAGGCACTTTCATGTTAACAGAAGTATAAAACGCTTGTGATACATGACATGTTTAGTAAACAACCAAACACTTCATTCATGGAGTGAATTTTCAAAGGTTTGATTAAAAAAGTGTGAAGAACCCGCGAATAGACAATATGTGTGTGCGCGCCTGCGGGTTGCGAATTACCTCACCGCGTGGCGTAGGTTGGGATGAGTGTGCACTAGTGACAGCATGCTTTCTGCGGAGCGCCTCCTAGCCGCAGTAGTTTCGCCTAAGTGACTCCGCGCTCACCTCGCGACATCCTCGTGAGATCACGCCGTTTAGCGGGATGCTCGGGGACGTGTACGCCCTCGCGCGAGGGCTTGCGGCGCGAAAACGCGTGTCTTCTAGGTGCAAGTTGGTGGTTTGCAAGTCAGCCTCTTCGAGGTGAAAGGACAAGGGCGTGTGTGATCTCATCATACATACACGTGGAAATTACTGATCATATTCCTGGAATGGATCTTCTTAACGTCATTACGTGTATGTCTTGGCGATTGTAAAAGTTATTTCCCCTATTCCGTTTTGTAAATGTAGAAATTTATATCGGAGAAGCTTGGCTAAAAAGTGTCTACTATTTTCATTCCTTTAAAATTGGCCGTATAAATGGGCAGATACGATAAATTGGTTGACGCGTGTTCTGACGGCTTGTCATAAATTGAGCGCTGTTAGTCTTATTAGTTACGGAAATCACCAGTAATTATTTCTTAAGGGATCCAACCACGTGGCTCTTGAAATGCGTTGCAGAGTTTTTGAAATTCGCGTTTTCTTTTCTACATAGGAAGTTGCACCAAACATGTTCTCAATGTATTTATTTACTAAAGAAGAAGAAAAAACACACGCAGTTCAGACAATGGCGGATGGTACTTTCTATAATATATCACGCACGTTAGAAACAACACTGTGGAGCGCTCCAACTTATCTAAATATTACGTTTTCATATGACTATATAAAAAAATGAGATGGCTGAAAAACTAATGCAGGGCCTTGCCGTGAACGTTGCTACAGGCTTGTCACCAATAAAATATTGTCGCCGCTTTAAAGTTCCATAGTTATACACAGCACGACAGAAACATTGCACGCCAGTGCTTTGCGCGTTTCTCTCTCATCCTTACCGCTCCCATGCTTTTGTGTCTGAGACGCGCAAAATTGTAGGCGGCACCTTTACTTTATATTTTGTCATGTGATCGAATCAACTCCCTGACAGAACATTTAACATGAAATATTAATTTCTTTGTCAGTAGACGCATTAAGCGTCGGCGATATGCATAACATTGGCGCTAACGTATTGGAACACCTGTGTACTACTAGTGGAGTAAATAGTTTGACTGTACATTTGTATTACACCTACGAAAAAGTATTTCGAACCGCCAGCCGTGTTCGCGATATTGAATTTTGTGCCGTGCTGCTGCTCTCATTCATTATGTGCCGTGCCGTTTTCCATTCTTCGCTCTCTCCCGCCTGTGTTAATTCCGTTTTCATTATTACCTCCCCGGGTCGATTTATCAAAATTACTTACGCTACATTACTCTCGGTGATTATACCAGTTCGCTAGTTGCGCGAGGGCGCTGTTAACTTGCCACCCGACGTGTATCGAGAGCTGTGGAGCGGCCTGTAGATGCCTCTGATTTAGCGTTTAATTAAAGAAGGATTTGAGAGACTTTAATGGACAATTAGATGTCCCAAAAATGTTATCGCTTTAAATGTATATTAATTTTGACATGTCCCCTGACGGCTATATGGTAGCGTAAGACTTGCCAGTTAAGTTTACGTAGGTTGATAAGTTCCTGGATGTTTAAGAGAGGAAGACGTTTATTTTAAGGGAAGGGAGTTGTTGGAATTTTGGAAACAC
Organism: Clitarchus hookeri; assembly: GCA_002778355.1. Classification (NCBI taxonomy): domain Eukaryota; kingdom Metazoa; phylum Arthropoda; class Insecta; order Phasmatodea; family Phasmatidae; genus Clitarchus; species Clitarchus hookeri. The sequence continues at coordinate 143,971 of NQII01000892.1, forward strand.
ATGTGCTGTTAGTGAAGCCTTCTGGTGCAGCCAGTCTGCAGTACAGCGTACCCACGTCTATTTTTGTAGAACTGGAACGTAAACTTCTTTGAACCAACAGAAACTTCTGGCTTGGCAGAGAGCAAACGAAAGTTGTTAAAACTACAAACATCTTCGCTCGCAAGTTTTGGGGTTTGGAAGTGTTTTTTTAATGGGATATGAAATACATGAAGTTTTGAATGCTTTTACCAAGCAGATCCCCTTAAGTTTCAAATACGTTTGGTCGTAAAAGGGCGCTGACTCTTATACGTAATTTTGGAATAGTACTCATACTTTTGCTGAAACAAGTATACTATTATGAGAAAATTCGCCAATATTAGTTAGAAATGCCGGTCATAGAGTCGATATTTTTGTCTATAACGTGGACTCATTGATTTTGATAGTGCAGTGTAGCGCGGTGAACACGGTTGTCGATTGGGATTTGATTGAACGTAACTTACGAGGCATGTTATTTAGGAAGTGTATTAAATTTCACTGCGGTAATTTCATCTAATGGTTACTGCTTCTAATCATCAGGCATGTGTGCAGCGTAAAAAATTATTATTTAACTTCGTCATTGTAAGTTTTCAAGCAACCAGTTGATTAACTGCTCGTCCCCATATTCTAAGATGCAGTTTAAAGTAATGTTCAAATGTTCACTGTAGGGAAAGGCTGTTATTGCCACCGCAAATGTATTGGACTATCTGCGTAGGTTACGTGTTAAAAAACACAATCCACAGCGAGACAAATACAGCCTTGAGGCGACTGAGACCATTCTGGCAACGCCGTTAGGCTGCAAAAGGTGCAACTGACACTTTTATTGATGACAACGGTCGAGATCCTTGAAATGTCAGTTTTCGGACCACGAGCTGTGCGTTGGTTTCAAATTTGAGCCCTGCCTATGATCGAGAAATCCTTGTAGCGAGTTTCAGGAAAAACACCCATTATTTAGACGTTCCAATCCGCCTCATCAGATAACGTAGCGGCCAGTCTGTGCGCCTCTCGCCTCTTGGTATTCTCAAGTAATTGTATAGGTCCTTCGATCACCTGGTGATGTTGGTCGGCAGGGCTGGCCGTACCTTGGTAGGGAAAGTGTAAGAATTCGACCTTTTAAGAATTGTGAAGGTACTAATGAGGCTAGTACCTTGTGTTGCTGGAACTATGTATAGGCTGTTTACTGTTAACTGTAACTTTTGATAACTCTGCTTAAGATCTACTTGTATCCACATTGTGTATTCTTCTGCCATATGTAAAATTAACATTACCATCGACCTAGTCATGCGTCTGTCACGTGAACCTCTAAAATTATTAGAATAGTAAATATTTTTAAAATTTGCCTATTCTTCAACTTATATGCATTACGAAAACAGAAATCAAAATAATTATACTTTCCCTTCGTCATTTCCAGCTTTACTATACGTGTGCCAGTCAGTGTGTCCGTTCAAATATACGTGTACATTTTTCAAGGGTTAAAATTGCTCAACGTGAACAACCTATAGTTGCGAGAAGTTGAGTTTTGCGGCCCTGGCAGCCGCAAGTTGCCGTAGTTTGTCGCAGCGAGGACCCCNGAAGGGGCGTAGTTTGTCGCAGCGAGGACCCCCTGCAGCTGCCTGCTTTGTGGCCGGCACTAGCCTGCTGGGAGCAGCTGCCAGATGTCGCTGCGTATTAATTGTCTGCTGGATGTTTGCTGTCGGGGAGTCGTGCTTCGCCAGATAGCTGCTGGCGCGAGGGCGCTCTTGCACTTGCTCCGAAGTCCTCAGCCACTTACGTGCGCGTGCTAGCTCCTGCTGGCCCTACGCTTTTAAAACCCCGCTCCTAAATCAGAATTAAATAATCCATTACCTACCCGGTGAGGAAAGAGGGCATGGAAATAGTTTACTTTCTGTATTACGTATGGGTTTAGAGATTAGGGATGTTGCCAATGTTAGCAATTACGAGAACATTTCATTACAAAACGTAACAGGGCGTCACAGTCGGTAACTACGCCAGAAAATTTTTTATTCGAAATTATAAACTTTTTGTGTCTTGCAAGGAAGAAAAGTGTGAAAACATTTATACATATTCACATTTTGCAGAGTCTTTGTTATTTCANAGCCACTTACGTGCGCGTGCTAGCTCCTGCTTGCCCTACGCTTTTAAAACCCCGCTCCTAAATCAGAATTAAATAATCCATTACCTACCCGGTGAGGAAAGAGGGCATGGAAATAGTTTACTTTCTGTATTACGTATGTGTTTAGAGATTAGGGATGTTGCCAATGTTAGCAATTACGAGAACATTTCATTACAAAACGTAACAGGGCGTCACAGTCGGTAACTACGCCAGAAAATTTTTTATTCGAAATTATAAGCTTTTTGTGTCTTGCAAGGAAGAAAAGTGTGAAAACATTTATACATATTCACATTTTGCAGAGTCTTTGTTATTTCAGTTTTTTAATAACATTGTAAATAGTAAGAAGTACCATTGTTAATAGTAAGTACCTACATACAGTCCTGGTCGCAGTTTTTAATGCGGTCTTAAAATAAAATAATTGTATAAAACATGAAATACTGAATATAGTTAATGAACGTAATGGCAACCTTTTCCATTGTTTTTTTTTCCAAGGATTTTTCTTAGAAAATAATGAGTGACTGATACGAGAGAGCAAGTTGGTTTGTTAACTCTGCATCGTACGACGAGCATTTTGAGACGGCTATAATGTTTAACTACATGTATATTAACTTAATTTCAAACAATTATTTGTGTAATTGCGCTTACGTGGTTCATTGGACCGACAATATGATGTTTTTATAGAACTCATGTGCAGCGCTATGTCAGTTACATCTTCTATACTGTTATATTCGCTGGGGAAGGGGGGGGGATTGATACCATATAAACCTCAACCTTTCTTTTACCTTTACGGTCGTCGTGAGTTGCTTGTTTTCCCCTGTGAATTGACAAGCAGAACATGCGCATAGTTAACAGGACTGTGCTCAGAATACACACACTGAATATGGTGAAACATGTCAACGCTAATACTTTTTACTCCCGCCCTTGCCTCTCATCCACATAGATTCCGCAGTTGTAAACGCGCATAATTTTCATCTCGAATGCATTGGTAATATTGCTCTCTTTCAGTGGGAGTTGGCCCGTGGGCATGTATTTTGCTGGACAATTGAACAGTTCTGGTTTGCGGCATAAACAAAGACATTAGAAATTATATTTTCTGTATTTTTTGTAGCTTAAATATGTAATACCTTAGATCGGGCAGGGCCATTACGAATGTACCATTGCGGCCACCGCGTGGAGTCTGTTTTCGTACCTGAGGAATAGAACTGTGGTTCCTGGTTACTCTGTAGATTGCACGACATGAGATAGGTTGGAGCGGAGAATTGGATTGTTAGAACTAAGACCGAGGAGAGAATGGGGTCGTCGCAAAGAAAATTGCACGCCCCTTTCAAAGAAGATAAGTAGGAATGCAGGAGTGAAATGACGTCGTACCCGTCACCCTTATTGACGTAGTGATGCTCTGGAAACTTGCCTTGTGTCGCCCTGTGCTAGTCTTCCTATTGCTTTGATAGCGTTTGACCCAGTCGGCGTCTTGGGTTGGTGTTTTGTAAACGTCATTATGCCATGTTGCATGAAAGTGAGCCTATTACGCTGGCTTGTGCAGCATATGTGGCAGTCTCTCTACCATGTATGTAAGTATGCTGTGCCTTGCTTATCTAATAATACCTACCCACATGAGAATCCCTGCACGAAAAATTGCAGCATTCCTGAGACTCGAGATCTAACTGAAATGCGTTGAGTTGGAGGTGAGCAGAGTAATTACTCTGTATGCACTACTACAGCGATGATGATCAGTATCTTAACATAATGTATAAGGACGAATAAGTTCATATTAAGAAACCTCAGTAATATTCGTCTTGAATGGGGATGGAAAACTACCGGATAAAACCCCTTCCGTTGCAGTCGACCGTAATCGAACCCACGTCCTCTCGAATAGAGGTAGGCGTGCTACTGCATTCTCAATACTGCTTGGTCGAAAGGTGGTTAGTTAACTTGCTTCATAGTACCGTGTTATATCACAGTGAATTGTGTTATCGTGTATCCGCATTATGACTACTGGCGTCAAAGTTGGTGCCCCTTACGTGTTCGGCGTGTAAAAATTATCCGCAGCTTTTTAAAACAAAGGCTTGTAGTTTACAATCTCCATATGACAGTTTAATTTGAAGTTAGTGCACTAAGTTCTTTCGTTGATGAAATTACTAGCTTGCACGAACAGTTTTGGCGAAACGTGCAGTTTGTAAATGTCTCCAGCTCGGCGTATGCTGAAGTGACATTTGGATGTAGTGGCATCGGAGTGCCGGGATGACTCTGTTCTCCAGTAAGAAGACATGTTACGACGTTTTGGTTGCGCCAGTGAGGGGTGCAGCGTTTGTATTCCTTCAAGCTGTTCAGCAAGTAGTAGCAGGATGGTGTGTTGTTACTTTCTGCAGAACTCGTATTTGGTTTGACGTGGCGTGTCACGTACTGAAAGAATCGCTGGAATTGAGTAAATATTAAAATATTAGTTTTTTTTTATTTATATTGAGTTAATTTGAAGTGAACATCGCTACGTTATAAGAAAATTTTTCGTGTTGTGTAGTTACGACTTTGTTTCCGTTTAAAGTCTTCCTTTAGGGTTTTTTATTATTATTTTTTAATTCTTTAATAATAGCATTACGTAAGTTCATTTAGATTGAAGTAGGGTAATTACAATATTTGCTTGCAATTTGGTGCGACTTTTCGATTTAAAAAAAAGTAATTAAAGATAAAAATAATATAAAAATTCTGTATAATGTTTATAATTGATAAATTACATAAAATAAACCACCAAAATCAGTATCTTAACAGGCTAAATTGGAATTCTGAAATATTTGAACGGTAAAGCTAAGGTAGTATGTTCTAAATAGTTTGTCAAAATTACATCTTAATGTTTCCGCAGTTCATTTACACGCGTGGAGTTGAATATCGCCTGTATAATGTATTCACGGTAACTTCAAGATTTTCTGAAGCCCTGCTAAAGATCTACTTTCCAGCCCATTTCGTNGGTAAAGCTAAGGTAGTATGTTCTAAATAGTTTGTCAAAATTACATCTTAATGTTTCCGCAGTTCATTTACACGCTTGGAGTTGAATATCCCCTGTAGTCATCGATCTATTTCTTCGTCTTGCTCACGGACGGGGTCTCGGCGTAATACGAAACTTGTTTGTAACTTTGTTTGCCCGCTTCTCAACATAGTGAGAGAACGATTACTGATCGGCGTGTTGAAATAAGCATGTGTGTATTCTAATTATCTAAATCCGTCTGTATGTCCGCGGCACTTAGTGTTATCACAAAGGAATACAAACTTGCCTTGCAAGTTAGTGTCAAGAATATTAGAACTTGGTTTGCCTGAGTGGTTAAGGTCTACTCTTCGTAATGTGCCCAAGAGTACTGTTAAGAGTTTACGGTTCAACCGTAGAAGTTAAACAGAATCACAATGTCTTGCAAGGATGAGAGCTTTTCCAAGATGTCGACGTGACAGTGCTCTTCGGGAAGGTCACTGGACCAATGTCCTGCTAGATCAGTCGTGAGCCTGCGCGGAGGAATGATAAGGAGGCTACGTGATGAAAGGGAGGATGAAAATGAGGGGAGTTGTGTGGGAGGGGGTCTAGCGATAGTGCATGGCCGTGCGTGTCCGTGGCCTGGTTTGGAAGCGCTCGCGGCCCTTGGACATATTGAGGAAAGAACTGACACCGAGCGCAGAGAAATTGGACTTGCGGTATTGTTTCACGTTCTACCAGGACAACGACCCGAAACACAAGGCCCTTAAGGTACGCATGTGGTTACTCTATAATTACCCCCATGTACTCGATACCCCTCCACAGTCCCCAGACATCAATGGCAATGGACAATTTGTGGTGTGTGTTAAAAGAAAACATCAGCAAACATCCCATATCTAACCGGAATGACCTCGAAATTGCCCTTTAAACGGAATAGGATAATATTGAGCCCTCTTATCGTGAAAGGTTGGTGCGATGTATGCCAGATAGGCTTAAGGAGATGAAAAAGAACTATGGTCGTCACACTAGGTACTAACTGTCCACAAATGCCCTCCAACGACAGGAAATATACAGACTGTACCATTTTCGTTGTGGTGTACATATTGACCTCAGAATGTGTAGTTTTTTGTTGTACATTTATATATTCTCATGTGGAGATATTTGCTTTTTGTATCTGTTGTATGATGATTGTAAACACATTTATTCACCATTACACTGCGACGCTAGCGCCACCGCATCGTTCGTCTTTGGAATGTCTCCTCTGCAAGGTGGCTTTCTTCTTGGCCGGCTCGGCTCCCCTCCAGTTTCCTCCCCTTATTTCCCTATCTTGAATACTTCTCGTGCGCAATCATTTTTTAGTATGGGGGCAAGTTAATATAAGTCGTTACTTGTCTTGTGCTGCCCTTATTATACGCCTATCCTACGTGAGAACTTCGTCGAGTCGACGCCTGCTAGAGCTGTGTCAAATTGCAGTATGACTTAGATTGTCAATTTACTCGTCCTTGGGATTTGTGTACTGTGAGCCGTATTTTAACTTTTATCGTTGTGTGAGCGACCGAAATGTGGAGCTATTTGAAACGGTGATTTGTGGTTGCAGCATTTTCTTCTTTGGGTCTGTTAAGTGTTTTTAATAAATGTGTGGCGTAGTTTCGTGTCGTTTTGGGCATCCAGCGAGTTAGTCTTTTTCTAAATTGTGGTTTTGGTCGCCAGCCTAAATTGTGGTTTCGGTTAAATAAATTTTAACTTTGCTTTGTGTTCCAGTGGTTTTAACGTGCAGTGTATAATATTTGTCTGCTACCCATTTATATTTATTTCAAATTTAATTGCTTTTGCTGTGCTTCCACGACTCACGCGTTGGGCGTAGTTAACTCAATATTTTTAAGTCGTCCTTTATTTTTTATTTGATGGCGCGTTGATTGGGTCTACTGACTGCCTATACCAATGTAACATTTTAATGTAAAAATTTTAGTGCAGCTTTTAAATTGTGTTTTTACGCACGAGACTTTACTGGGCTTCTAAGGCTGCTCTCATTTAGTTTAATGGCTCCTTTTAAAATCACTAATCATTATAATTAATAATTGTATTTTGAATGTTTTGAAAATTGTGCTTGTTATTGTAATCAACTTGATTGAACATTTTGAATAACATTAACTTTGTTGGAGCAATTCACTTTATACTTTAATTGTTGTGAATTTTTGGTGATACGTATTTTAACTTATTGTATACTTTGTGGATCTTTAAAACTTTTGGTAATGATCAATTCATTTATGAATCAAATGGTGCTACATATTTTTATCAGTTTTGATCAAAATATACATAATTGAAACTTATTGTATTGTTCGTTATTTGTGCTGCGGCACAACACTCAATTTTAATATCCAAAATACTTGTATTACAACAATGAAATATCATAGGATAGGTTTACCACTGTCACTGAGAGTCACTGTGTATATAGGTTGTTCACGGTAAAGTAAGCACTTTTGTGGCCCTAGTTACGTTTTGATATCAGCCATTTTTTATCCTTCCGCCGCTTTTTAAAGTAAATATTGCCATGTAAATAATAAGCGTACTGTATGAATTTCACTGGAATAGAAAGTTAACGTCTAAGGCTACAATAAAATATATTTGTCTGTTATCCTAAATGATAATGCTTCAAAAGTGCTCACTTTACCGTTAATAACCTATACACGTTACTGATTATTGAACTAAGCTTAAGGCTCCCGCCTACCTGACGCCTGAACTCCGTTTGTGTTTCAAATACCCGTTTTTATACTAAACTATTAAACATACTTCCAGTGTGCTAATCTACTTCAGACGAGGGCTTTTGCGTGTTTTCAAGACGCCGCTCACATAAACACAATGTCAGAGGACTCCAAAAACTAAAAACTGCTCCNAAGGAATACAAACTTGCCTTGCAAGTTAGTGTCAAGAATATTAGAACTTGGTTTGCCTGAGTGGTTAAGGTCTACTCTTCGTAATGTGCCCAAGAGTACTGTTAAGAGTTTACGGTTCAACCGTAGAAGTTAAACAGAATCACAATGTCTTGCAAGGATGAGAGCTTTTCCAAGATGTCGACGTGACAGTGCTCTTCGGGAAGGTCACTGGACCAATGTCCTGCTAGATCAGTCGTGAGCCTGCGCGGAGGAATGATAAGGAGGCTACGTGATGAAAGGGAGGATGAAAATGAGGGGAGTTGTGTGGGAGGGGGTCTAGCGATAGTGCATGGCCGTGCGTGTCCGTGGCCTGGTTTGGAAGCGCTCGCGGCCCTTGGACATATTGAGGAAAGAACTGACACCGAGCGCAGAGAAATTGGACTTGCGGTATTGTTTCACGTTCTACCAGGACAACGACCCGAAACACAAGGCCCATAAGGTACGCATGTGGTTACTCTATAATTACCCCCATGTACTCGATACCCCTCCACAGTCCCCAGACATCAATGGCAATGGACAATTTGTGGTGTGTGTTAAAAGAAAACATCAGCAAACATCCCATATCTAACCGGAATGACCTCGAAATTGCCCTTTAAACGGAATAGGATAATATTGAGCCCTCTTATCGTGAAAGGTTGGTGCGATGTATGCCAGATAGGCTTAAGGAGATGAAAAAGAACTATGGTCGTCACACTAGGTACTAACTGTCCACACATGCCCTCCAACGACAGGAAATATACAGACTGTACCATTTTCGTTGTGGTGTACATATTGACCTCAGAATGTGTAGTTTTTTGTTGTACATTTATATATTCTCATGTGGAGATATTTGCTTTTTGTATCTGTTGTATGATGATTGTAAACACATTTATTCACCATTACACTGCGACGCTAGCGCCACCGCATCGTTCGTCTTTGGAATGTCTCCTCTGCAAGGTGGCTTTCTTCTTGGCCGGCTCGGCTCCCCTCCAGTTTCCTCCCCTTATTTCCCTATCTTGAATACTTCTCGTGCGCAATCATTTTTTAGTATGGGGGCAAGTTAATATAAGTCGTTACTTGTCTTGTGCTGCCCTTATTATACGCCTATCCTACGTGAGAACTTCGTCGAGTCGACGCCTGCTAGAGCTGTGTCAAATTGCAGTATGACTTAGATTGTCAATTTACTCGTCCTTGGGATTTGTGTACTGTGAGCCGTATTTTAACTTTTATCGTTGTGTGAGCGACCGAAATGTGGAGCTATTTGAAACGGTGATTTGTGGTTGCAGCATTTTCTTCTTTGGGTCTGTTAAGTGTTTTTAATAAATGTGTGGCGTAGTTTCGTGTCGTTTTGGGCATCCAGCGAGTTAGTCTTTTTCTAAATTGTGGTTTTGGTCGCCAGCCTAAATTGTGGTTTCGGTTAAATAAATTTTAACTTTGCTTTGTGTTCCAGTGGTTTTAACGTGCAGTGTATAATATTTGTCTGCTACCCATTTATATTTATTTCAAATTTAATTGCTTTTGCTGTGCTTCCACGACTCACGCGTTGGGCGTAGTTAACTCAATATTTTTAAGTCGTCCTTTATTTTTTATTTGATGGCGCGTTGATTGGGTCTANTGGCTAACGGCTAGGGTGATTTTTCAAAGGTTCTTTTCAAAAGTATCGAAGATACCGTGAATGGATTATAGTCATCGATCTATTTCTTCGTCTTGCTCACGGACGGGGTCTCGGCGTAATACTAAACTTGTTTGTAACTTTGTTTGCCCGCTTCTCAACATAGTGAGAGAACGATTACTGATCGGCGTGTTGAAATAAGNAAACTTGTTTGTAACTTTGTTTGCCCGCTTCTCAACATAGTGAGAGAACGATTACTGATCGGCGTGTTGAAATAAGCATGTGTGTATTCTAATTATCTAAATCCGTCTGTATGTCCGCGGCACTTAGTGTTATCACAAAGGAATACAAACTTGCCTTGCAAGTTAGTGTCAAGAATATTAGAACTTGGTTTGCCTGAGTGGTTAAGGTCTACTNAAGGAATACAAACTTGCCTTGCAAGTTAGTGTCAAGAATATTAGAACTTGGTTTGCCTGAGTGGTTAAGGTCTACGCTTCGTAATGTGCCCAAGAGTACTGTTAAGAGTTTGCGGTTCAACCGTAGAAGTTAAACAGAATCACAATGTCTTGCAAGGATGAGAGCTTTTCCAAGATGTCGACGTGACAGTGCTCTTCGGGAAGGTCACTGGACCAATGTCCTGCTAGATCAGTCGTGAGCCTGCGCGGAGGAATGATAAGGAGGCTACGTGATGAAAGGGAGGATGAAAATGAGGGGAGTTGTGTGGGAGGGGGTCTAGCGATAGTGCATGGCCGTGCGTGTCCGTGGCCTGGTTTGGAAGCGCTCGCGGCCCTTGGACATATTGAGGAAAGAACTGACACCGAGCGCAGAGAAATTGGACTTGCGGTATTGTTTCACGTTCTACCAGGACAACGACCCGAAACACAAGGCCCATAAGGTACGCATGTGGTTACTCTATAATTACCCCCATGTACTCGATACCCCTCCACAGTCCCCAGACATCAATGGCAATGGACAATTTGTGGTGTGTGTTAAAAGAAAACATCAGCAAACATCCCATATCTAACCGGAATGACCTCGAAATTGCCCTTTAAACGGAATAGGATAATATTGAGCCCTCTTATCGTGAAAGGTTGGTGCGATGTATGCCAGATAGGCTTAAGGAGATGAAAAAGAACTATGGTCGTCACACTAGGTACTAACTGTCCACACATGCCCTCCAACGACAGGAAATATACAGACCGTACCATTTTCGTTGTGGTGTACATCTTGACCTCAGAATGTGTAGTTTTTTGTTGTACATTTATATATTCTCATGTGGAGATATTTGCTTTTTGTATCTGTTGTATGATGATTGTAAACACATTTATTCACCATTACACTGCGACGCTAGCGCCACCGCATCGTTCGTCTTTGGAATGTCTCCTCTGCAAGGTGGCTTTCTTCTTGGCCGGCTCGGCTCCCCTCCAGTTTCCTCCCCTTATTTCCCTATCTTGAATACTTCTCGTGCGCAATCATTTTTTAGTATGGGGGCAAGTTAATATAAGTCGTTACTTGTCTTGTGCTGCCCTTATTATACGCCTATCCTACGTGAGAACTTCGTCGAGTCGACGCCTGCTAGAGCTGTGTCAAATTGCAGTATGACTTAGATTGTCAATTTACTCGTCCTTGGGATTTGTGTACTGTGAGCCGTATTTTAACTTTTATCGTTGTGTGAGCGACCGAAATGTGGAGCTATTTGAAACGGTGATTTGTGGTTGCAGCATTTTCTTCTTTGGGTCTGTTAAGTGTTTTTAATAAATGTGTGGCGTAGTTTCGTGTCGTTTTGGGCATCCAGCGAGTTAGTCTTTTTCTAAATTGTGGTTTTGGTCGCCAGCCTAAATTGTGGTTTCGGTTAAATAAATTTTAACTTTGCTTTGTGTTCCAGTGGTTTTAACGTGCAGTGTATAATATTTGTCTGCTACCCATTTATATTTATTTCAAATTTAATTGCTTTTGCTGTGCTTCCACGACTTACGCGTTGGGCGTAGTTAACTCAATATTTTTAAGTCGTCCTTTATTTTTTATTTGATGGCGCGTTGATTGGGTCTACTGACTGCCTATACCAATGTAACATTTTAATGTAAAAATTTTAGTGCAGCTTTTAAATTGTGTTTTTACGCATGAGACTTTACTGGGCTTCTAAGGCTGCTCTCATTTAGTTTAATGGCTCCTTTTAAAATCACTAATCATTATAATTAATAATTGTATTTTGAATGTTTTGAAAATTGTGCTTGTTATTGTAATCAACTTGATTGAACATTTTGAATAACATTAACTTTGTTGGAGCAATTCACTTTATACTTTAATTGTTGTGAATTTTTGGTGATACGTATTTTAACTTATTGTATACTTTGTGGATCTTTAAAACTTTTGGTAATGATCAATTCATTTATGAATCAAATGGTGCTACATATTTTTATAAGTTTTGATCAAAATATACATAATTGAAACTTATTGTATTGTTCGTTATTTGTGCTGCGGCACAACACTCAATTTTAATATCCAAAATACTTGTATTACAACAATGAAATATCATAGGATAGGTTTACCACTGTCACTGAGAGTCACTGTGTATATAGGTTGTTCACGGTAAAGTAAGCACTTTTGTGGCCCTAGTTACGTTTTGATATCAGCCATTTTTTATCCTTCCGCCGCTTTTTAAAGTAAATATTGCCATGTAAATAATAAGCGTACTGTATGAATTTCACTGGAATAGAAAGTTAACGTCTAAGGCTACAATAAAATATATTTGTCTGTTATCCTAAATTATAATGCTTCAAAAGTGCTCACTTTACCGTTAATAACCTATACACGTTACTGATTATTGAACTAAGCTTAAGGCTCCCGCCTACCTGACGCTTGAACTCCGTTTGTGTTTCAAATACCCGTTTTTATACTAAACTATTAAACATACTTCCAGTGTGCTAATCTACTTCAGACGAGGGCTTTTGCGTGTTTTCAAGACGCCGCTCACATAAACACAATGTCAGAGGACTCCAAAAACTAAAAACTGCTCCAAATCCCTGCATCTCAAATATACGCACCACATACGTACAAAAAAATATAGGGCCCTGCATTGAACCTTGGCACAGAATTTCTACCAATAAAATGATTGGGTCACCGCTGAATGTCTCTACACACAGCACTGTTAGAACACTGCACTAAGTTTCGAACTTTGAGGTTAGTGGAGATGATGTACGTGACGCGTCTTTTTATTACTAATCTACTCTAAAACTAAGTGTTGGGTGTGAGCCCGCGATAGGAGGGGGTTTAGTGCGTCTCACGGCTAAGTTCCATACGCCTATAACGAAAGTAAATAATGCAAGGAGACATGCATCGCGGCAACAAGGGAGTGGGATGCCATGGTCTCCTTTCGGCCATGACAACCTCCCAGAGTGTACTTGTAACTACTATACTAAGAAGAGAAAGGGAAAAACTGGCTTAGACACCGTAAAAACCCTTTCGACAGGAAATAATTAAAAAATATTGTTGCATGCATTATCAGAATATACCACAGGAGACAGACGGGTGGAAACCATGGTCCTTATTAATAGGTATAGAAAATACTAGTAGAGAGGATATACGTGATAATAGCTTCAGGTAGATGGGAGTCTTAAGGCGTTACTTGCAGAAAATTTGATTACTTTAGACTTAGAGCCCCGAATAAATACGAACGAGTACGCAGGTAAGTTTTGAAAGACATATATATGTTAATCGTTTGATAAAAATCTAACCATTCCGTCGTCTGACACCTTACTCCTGCATCCTCTTCCATCGTAGTCTTACATCTGCCATGTCGTGAAAGAAGTGACGCTCCCTTCGCTCTTGGGAGCGGCCACGTCGGCCGCTAATGACCCACATAGTGGTGCTGGCAGGTGTCGAGGCAGTTGGTATGGTCGCGTGAACGAGAAAAGGAACCGTGTTGCGAGACGAACATTCCTGCGTCAGAAATTATAGTTATACATTTTTTGTACGGCATTTAGAGCCTAATTTAATTTTCTTGAGAATTTGTCAAAAGGGGAAATCTGTCTACGACAGAAGACAATAAATTAATATATTGCAACAATTTTTAAGATAAAATTTGCAAAAATGTTTCCACAATATTACAGGTAGAGCGGCTAGACGCAATTTAAATTTCTCATTAAAATTTGGTATTTTTATTATTAAATTAGGAATGTAGGAAGAGTTCAGCAGATACTTAGTCATGCAAAAAAAAATTCTTCTTGGGGGTTTCACTGCTTCTTAATCCCAGTGGAAAACGACGTTGCCCATAAACGTACACGAACTATCGCATACTAGAATCATCACAGGAATTGAACCTGGTGCTTGAAATGCGTTGCAGCTTGTTTGAAAATGCGTTTTTTTTTTTACGAAATGATTAAACGTGTCTCTAATAGGTTTACTAGACATTAGGCACATTGGAAACACTATTTTCATTCCCTTCAACATTGCTAAAAACAGATTTTTCNAATAGGTTTACTAGACATTAGGCACATTGGAAACACTATTTTCATTCCCTTCAACATTGCTAAAAACAGATTTTTCTTATTGCTATATCTCTAAGTATATTTCGGCTCAAGAGCCATCCAAATCTCTCCACTCCATTCTTAAGTATACTAACAGGACACATGCAAAATTACGATAGAGGCTTGCATTAGACTTTGCTACAGAGTCTCGTTCGATAAAATTCCAGGCGAGTCGCCAACGGAAAGACTGCACGCCAGTTGAGCTCCTTGCGCGGTAACACTTTACATACGACGGTCTGCGTCTTCCGTAGCATTTCATAGACTTTTGCCTCACCCAAACATTCCCCTCGCTAAGTGACAGTCTTAAGGTTCCCGCCTACCTGGAGCTTTTTTTCACGTTTGAGGCTGAGAGGCGCGGGAGCGATAAGAGCGACACTGTCTCGCGCATCGAGTTAAGACATCGCTACTAAGCGCAAGGCTCTGAACTGGCGCGCAGTGTTCTAGTCACTCTGTGTGTACCTATGGTACTTTCAAGAGTGACACTTTTATTTTATTATTGGAAAGTCTGTATGAAGGTTCAAAGCGGGGCTTTTGAGTAGTTTTGTATGTATCGGAAGCGTATATTTTGAAATACAGCACTTTGAAAAAGCAGTTTTTAGCCATTTTGAAGTGCTCTGAAATGGTGTTTCTAATGTGCGTGACGTCTTGAAAGAACTCAACAGNAAGCAGTTTTTAGCCATTTTGAAGTGCTCTGAAATGGTGTTTCTAATGTGCGTGACGTCTTGAAAGAACTCAACAGCCCTCGTCTGGTGTGTGTGTGTTATTTTCATAGATCAGCACAGTGGATGCACGTTCAACAGTTTCGTAGAAAAACTAGTATTCCAAACANTCCTCGTCTGGTGTGTGTGTTATTTTCATAGATCAGCACAGTGGATGCACGTTCAACAGTTTCGTAGAAAAACTAGTATTCCAAACACTCTGCTGCAACTTATTTCAAGCGCCAGGTAGGCGGGAGCCTCAAGGCGTATTCGTTGGAGTATGTGTAGTCTCGCGATGACGCGTACTCAGTCACAGCGATGGAAACCTTGATGACGCTCAAGGCGAGCGACCGGCCATCNGAGTATGTGTAGTCTCGCGACGACGCGTACTCAGTCACAGCGATGGAAACCTTGATGACGCTCAAGGCGAGTGACCGGCCATCTGCGTGGCGTGTCCTTGTCCGCTGACTCACCTAGGTCTTGCCCACGCAGCGGTTGTCGAGGTCGTTAGGAAGGAGAAGGCGGAACGATTGGCATTGGCGCCAGCAGAGGTTCTTTGCCATGGACGTTACGGACGATCACTTCAGTTTCCGCTCCGTCGGCGACTTATTTCACAAGTGCCCACCGAACTGGCGATTACTTTGGCGAGTGGATGGATGATGAACTGGAGTTTCTAGTTAAGCCCACTGAATCCACGTGCTATTTTAGTGGTCTACGCTTGACAACGTGGGTACAGCAGAACACTGCACGCCAAACAATTAATATCCTTGCGCTTAGTGGGATGGCGCACTTAATACGATCGGCGAAGTCTCGCCTGTCGTCAATCAATGTTGTCACTAAAATTCAAATGTTTTATCGGAATTAAATAATGAAAATTTAATAAACACAAGCTTATCGAACAGGAATTGTCTTAGTCTTCGCATTTACTTTTTTTTTTTTTTAATCTGTAGCAAGAGTTTATATTAAATAAGATGGTGCAACTTTGAGACCTATTGCCACGTTTACTGTAGTCTAGATGACTATTTTCACCACTTTCACAAACACTCTGGTGTTTGACAATTAAATTTTCTGTACTCAAACTATTAACAAAGCATATATTTTTGAAAATGGCCGTTCCTGAATTCTGGTACGGAAACTCCAAGGAAGAGCACTCATCGCCAATAGATTTACGGAAATTGATGCAGCTCCCCAATAAAATTATTGAGGAAATCAAATTGGTATTATTCAGTAAATTCTGTTGCTACAGTTTTCAGGATTTGATACGGCAAAATTGTACGAATTGAGGTCTTGAGAGCTGATGAGGGTGAAGTGAGGTGAGTATGGAACAGCGCCGGTATGCAAGGGCGGAGGGAAATGGGAAATCCCGAGAAAACCCACCGACCAGCGGCATCGTCGGCACGATTCCCACATGCGAAAATCCGGGAGTGACCCCTCCGGGAAACGAACTCGGTCCGCCTAGGTGGGAGGCGAGTAATCTGACCACCATACACTTATCTTGTTGCATCAGATATGCCCCATGACCTTTCAAAGCAGCGAGGAGCCGTTCTTCCACATTTTCTCAGACTTCATCAACGGAGACGGTTGTAAACTATTTTTATCCGCTCGTGACAATACCCACCTTTTTTTTAACGTACGTCATGTGACTTCAAATGCTGTGAAATCTGATAATTAAGGATGATAGGAATCGGGTAGTAATGCTTGGTAGTGTTACGCAAAGGTAGGATCCAGTTGTCACTGTACAATAACTTCAGACTGCCACTTAAAATATAGATTTTTCTGAAGGTGGTTTTAAAAATTGTTTGAATCAGTAGCCAACCGCCACAGTTTCCCCACTGCTGAGGTCGCAGGTTCAACCGACTCCGGACCGTGGCGGGCTCGGAAGTTTTTTGACGGAGATTCTCGCGTGGCTTCCTCGGGATTCTCCCGCCTTCACGCTGGTAGGGATTTTTGTTCCATTGGAAGCCACTTTACTTTTTCGAGTAAAATTTTCGTATTCTTGTTTAAAAATGCATTTCCCACGTATTTGTTTTTGAGGACTTCTTTCTATAGGTCGCCTCCAATTTCAGTTCTGACTAATGCTTTCCACTTAATTTTAGGGGAAACTTAGAGAACCTTTATTCCAGTGTATAAAGTGCTGTGTTGCAAAACGGTAAAAAAATTACTTAAAAAATTAATCTGTACTTTTGCAATTTTATATTTCTAAAAGCTTTTTTTTTTTTTTTTTTTTCTGCTTTTGGTTGGTGTAAAGACCAAAATGGATCATTAGCTTACTTCATATTCAGTAATTAACAGAATCTGCGGAACATAACACAGAAATCAATTTCTGATGCAGTTTATAAGATCCAGTGATTTTGTTTTTGAGGATTACATTGAACAGCGGCCTGTTTATAGGAGTGGTAAGTCTTTTGAAATTTATTGAAAAAGTTGGTCCAACTTTCCACAACGTAACTTAACTTTTATTAAAATACAGTTCTTCAAATTATTTTTCGTTATCACAAATTTTGGTTACTATTTTAGAAATTGATAACCTAGCAAGTTGAATTTTCTCATCCCATGCCAAAATAGATTGTGGAATGCATTGCTAGGAATGTTCTCAGCTTCCCGTGTTATAAATACCCGCCGTAACTCTGTTAATGACGAGCTCGTCGGCTCGGCCGACCATGATGCATTGTATATGCGCGGGGGAGGCGCCGCACTCTTGTGTAATTAAAAGAGCACTTAAAGCCGAGGTTTAGAAGTGAAATGAGAGGCTTAACGGGTGTTTCTCGTAAATGGCTTCCTCGGTAATGAGCATTTTAAATAAAGGAAATAGGCTATGAAAGCCGGCGCAGACATGCAAAGTGCAGTCTTGTAACTATCCTTAACGCGTGCGATGTTTGCGGGACTCCATTACTCGCGGTCGTAGCAGCTGATAACTTGTTACGTCACTGCATCTTTCTCTGTCGTTACGTTCCCGCAAACAACAATAGGGACTGTTCTGTTGGTTATCTGCACTAGAATTCTGTATCGGATATCTGTTGACTGCACCAAAACAGATTAACTAGTTTGGGTGTTGTATGGACACACAACTCGCGAAAGTTTTAATAATGCAGAAACCAGAACGTAAAGTATTGTAGGGCACATAGATACTCTAGAACCACATAATTCTCTCATTGTAACTAAACTGACGTATACGTACTCTCCAACAATGCCATCTTTAACGCCCCCGCTTTATTTCGCAGAGTTAACCGAGACATCTTACAAAGAAAAATAAACTTCAAAACCGCACACCACCCTGCCTTTCTTTGGATTCGAAGCCAAAATGCTGTTGCATCGAAGGATGGTGTTCCTAACAACTGCGCCACGAAGGTCGGCCTCAGTGCATCTCCATCGACTAGCTACTTGGTCGAGATTACATGTCACCTTGGCATCGTGTGAATGCTTGTTTTTAAGTCGGATCTCGGTGTTTAATAATACGGTTACATGTTTCTTACAGTCAGTTTTGCTGTCGTGGGGTAAGAAAACTTCCTTTTTGAAACCTTGCAATCCAACAGTTACCTACACACATACGACCAAGAAAATTATTTGTTTGTGCTTTGTGCAATAGGTCAAAATACAGTTATCAACGTAACATCCCAGCTCGCGACCATTTTCCATCCCCAATCGGCGTAGTCTGAGCGCAGTTAATTGCGTGTCCAGGAGTCATTTCATTGATCACTCACGTGGTGTCTGTTGCATTACATAAATTGTCTTGTACCTGCACTCGGTGAACACATTCATTTCGTCTTTGGAAATGACTGCCTGGTTGTCCACCCAAAAAGTGTATTAATGGGTCCAGTTTTTAAATGAAGTAAATGTTTTCTGCCGAGAATTCTGTTTATTTGCCCGTGAGTCAGTGGCAGCTCTGATCGTCGTGTAAAATGAACGGCTGTGCCCCAGTCGATATATATAATGGCATAATAAACGTAGTTACTCTAAATGGTTTTTTAACGAGCCGCCCGAAGCAAATAATTGTGCGCGTAGCCATAGACTTAGCTGCTATGTTTTTCTTCAACGCACGTTATGTTATTCAATGAGACGAAATAAAATTAATTTCTTGACTCAATCAATTAAAGTATGAGTGGCAATCTGTGAAATGGCTTTTGCTTTGTATTTAGGTTAAATAAATTAAAAACCATCCGCCGCTGTCGTAACGTGGTGATGTGTTCACTTTGTAAGCAGATGGCCATGGGTGTGAACCTGGCGGGGCCTAAAATATGGAAAGCCCAGATGTTGGCGTGCGACTGCTGTGAAATATGGGTAAAGCTTAGTTGGCATTACCTGCACGTTTGACTGGCAGTGTCTTCTTACGTAAAGTGAGTGATAGAAGAGATTTGGGCGGCTCTTAACAGCGGGGTCTTGAGAGCTGATGAGGGTGATTGTGGTGAGTATGGAGCAGCGCCAGCGCCGGAATAAAAGGGCGGGGGAAATGGGAGATCCCCGAGAGAACCTACCGGCCAGCGGCATCGTTCGGCACGATTCCCACATGTGAAAATCCGGGAGTGACCTGGCAGGGGATTGAACCCGGTTCGTCTTGGTGCGAGGTCAGCAGTCTGACCCCATAGCCACCGCGGCCCCTCTTGCGTAAACCTCGATTTAATATGTTACCCTATGGTTCCACTTCAGTCATCATATTTGGCCTGTCTTGGTAGAAAGTTCATGGGGAACGTCTCCTTTCGTCGGAGTTTCGCGTGTGCCTTCCCCTTGTTTTGTTGAGGGCGTTGCACTCGATTCCCCTCTCACAGCTCTTATCTCGTACCAGGTCGCACGTGAAAGGGGACCGACAGGGTAGTGGTAATTGTGAGACGGGTTAACCGAAGGGGGACGCGGCGGTGGTTTTGTGAAGCCTGTCTTCATGATTTACATAGTGGAGAGCTCGGAAATAGTGGTGTGGAGAGGGAAGATATGCCTGCGCTCTCTACAGGGGAAGGGTAGGCATGACGGCGGAGGGTTGTGAAAGGACTCCGGGGTAAGCGGTTTGTCCAGCCAGCGATTATCCTCGTGTCAAAGAAAGACCCTCATCAAGTGTGTAACCGGTGTGCGTGGGACACCCTCGCTGCTCTGCGCCGAGANCCCGGTGTGCGTGGGACACCCTCACTGCTCTGCGCCGAGAAGCTCTCATGGTCTGTTCATTATTGTTTAACTTCTCATCTCCCTTCTCTCAGGAGACTCCCACAACCTTTTACTCAACTAGTTCAAAGTCGCTCGTGCTGTTGGTGTTTTTGGGCGTCGAGCAGCCAGAAGTTCTTGCTGGGTGACGGTTGCTTTTAACATGCTTCTTTTTCTCCATAAATTAATTTTCTGAACAGTTCTCATGTTTTGCCCTTATATCCAGTAATTATATTGGTGAACTGCCACTAGTGCTGTAAAGGTTTTCACAATGCTNCTATATCCAGTAATTATATTGGTGAACTGCCACTAGTGCTGTAAAGGTTTTCACAATGCTTTTTCTGCCGATGAAATCTGATAAATTTCTGTCGCTACTATACGGTATTACATAAGGGATTTTTTTAAAATCTTCTTTTAGTGTATGCACATAAGTAGTCATAAGCAAATTTACAAGACCTCTTATCTCATGCACGTTGTATCTACAGGGAATGGACAAAATAATATGAACACTATGTCATATAGTACATTTAATTGCATGTTGGCAACAGAGCTTCCGTGTAAATAATGCGACGCGTATGTATTGCGCAGTTTACGTGCCAAGTCTTGTAGGTTATATTTAAGTGTAATATACGCTTTGTTCCGCGACGGTTAAAACAAGCTGTCGGTGAAATGTGTGATCTCTGAGACTTCAAAAGAGGGCAAATCGTTGGTGCTCGGTTAGCNGGTTAAAACAAGCTGTCGGTGAAATGTGTGATCTCTGAGACTTCAAAAGAGGGCAAATCGTTGGTGCTCGGTTAGCGGGAGCGTTTGTGAAGAAAACAGATGAATTGTTAAACATTTCACGAGCGACAGTATCTACGGTAATGACAGCATACACAAAACATGGTTAAACATCATCGGCGAAGAGGAATAGTGGGTGAAACCCAAAGTTAACTGATATAAAAAAGAATTGTGGCCAGACAACATAAAACTACCGCGGCAAAAGTGACAGCAGAACTCATCACCCACTTAAGTAATACTGTTTTGACAAAAACAGTACGGCGGGAGCTCNCGCGGCAAAAGTGACAGCAGAACTCATCACCCACTTAAGTAATACTGTTTTGACAAAAACAGTACGGCGGGAGCTTCACAAAGCTAACATTCATGGAAGGGCTGCAATTGCGAAACCCTTTATAACGGAAGCCAACGCTAATCTGCGAAAGAAGTGGTGCCACGATCATAAAACCTGGACACTTGATGATTGGAAGAATGTGGTATGGTCCGATGAATCATCGTTTACATTATTTCCTATAAACGACCGGGTTTATGTATGGAGAACTCCAAAAGAAGCCTACCATCCGAACTGCTTGCTTCCTACAGTCAAGCATGGGGGATGTTCCGTTATGATTTGGGCGGCTCTATCATGGTATTCAGCTGGTCCTCTCATTCATATCACTAGCCGGATTACTGCGAATGAATATCTCGACATCCTCAATGATGAGGTTCTTACTATGACTAGCCTATTGCTGCCAAACACTGCCATATTCCAAGATGATAATGCGCCCGTACACACAGCCAAAAAGGTTCAGTCTTGGTTTGAGGAGCATCAGAATATCATCAAACATCTTCTCTGTCCAGACCTCAACATAATTGAACNCATCAAACATCTTCTCTGTCCAGACCTCAACATAATTGAACCGTTATGGGGAGTTTTAGAGCAGAGAGTGAGGAGCAGATTTCCATCTCCAACATCATTGAAGCAATTAGCGGATGTTTTGGTACAAGAATGGGACAACATTCCTTTGGAAACTATTCAGACACACTACGAATCTATTCCGCGAAGAATTGCAGCTGTTCTAAAAGCAAATGGTGGCCCAACACCTTATTAATAAATAAATATTGTGTATATGTCAGGTGTTTATATTATTTTGTCCATCCCCTGTATGTATGTAATATTATGCAAGACATACATAACGGTCCGGAAGTGATACGGTATGTTAACAATAGTTGTTCATGTAGACGTTTTATTGTGCTTCTTTGGTTCAACCAGAAAGTCTATTCGTAATAAGCCTGTCCTTTCATTTTGTTTTCGATCTATCCTTAAAATATCCGGAGCTTAACTTCGACACACTGTCGAATATGTACAATCAAGTAGTTAGTAGTAAATAACGCAGATTACTTATATATAGACTATTCGAATTTCAATTTTTAATATACATTCTGGTTATTGTACAGTTTGCTTATCCAGCAAAACAGTTTTCAGTCTACGGGAAGGGGGATTAAGTTACCAAACCAAAAGGGTGAATTTTTAAATTTCTGTTTGAATAATTTAGTTAACCTTTTACTATTAGTTCCGTAATGGCGGTGGTAAATCAGGGCGTTATAATGCGTACTAATCGGCTACTTTTAGATATTTGTTAGCCGTTAAGCAAGCAAAAAAGTAGTTATCTTTTCGACTTTTTTTTTTTTTGGAACGTTTTTGATGTAGCGGTTTGAAAATGAAGAATTGTGTGTTTATTAGACGTGCGATTTCCATTTTTATTCAACGCACTTTTGTGTATTGATTCCTAAGCAATCTAACTTGCATAGTGTGATTAAGAGCACTCTTTGTCCTGGCCTGCGGTGCGTTATTTCGAGTGTATGTTTGCGACTGTTTTAAATAGGGCGCTGTCCATTGTAGATAATCCCGCAGGTCTGTTGTGCTTCGACAGGACTTGCACTGATCGATATTTAATTACGACCTCTCCTCTCGCCCACCCTCCCTGTGTAGTGACTAAAAGCTGTCACAGGGATGACTGACTATAAATGATACTGTTGCTCTAACTTGTTAATAACTAAAAAGTTTGAAAAGAATTTGTATTTAATTATTTTTAACATTTACTTTTTGACAGGAGTGACGAACCTTTTAAAACGTGTTGGTATTCCATTAAAAAATTCTTATTTTTAGTGAAAGTTTTTTTTGTTTTTAATCCGCTCCCATCACTAGCGATCAGACATGTCTGTCGATGAGTTGAAACTAAGTTTGTTCTCAAGACCCTACACAATCAAATTTTTCTTCGAATTACCTTCCATTTTTATTGATGCTAAATTACGTCATACGAACGCCATAGTCGCTGCCATTTTCCTTTCAATTTCTTGAATTTCTCATTTTCCTTCAAGATTTTCGTTTAGAACGTGTTCTGTATTTTCTTGAATCTAAACTTTCAATCGCTGATCACAGCTTTTCTGACAATATTAATGGAAGANAGAACGTGTTCTGTATTTTCTTGAATCTAAACTTTCAATCGCTGATCACAGCTTTTCTGACAATATTAATGGAAGAAATCTCATGATAGATTTGTGTGCAAACATTTTAAATTGTTACAAAATAAGGACCCGTAT
Source organism: Clitarchus hookeri (assembly GCA_002778355.1). Taxonomy (NCBI): domain Eukaryota; kingdom Metazoa; phylum Arthropoda; class Insecta; order Phasmatodea; family Phasmatidae; genus Clitarchus; species Clitarchus hookeri. Next base: position 167,287 of record NQII01000892.1, read on the forward strand.
TTCTTAAAAAAAAAAAGTACAATATTATGAAGACAATTTGTTGTGATTTAACCTTATTATTTTCGCGTGGTGCGTAAGTTGTANTAATCTCATGATAGATTTGTGTGCAAACATTTTAAATTGTTACAAAATAAGGACCCGTATTTCTTAAAAAAAAAAGTACAATATTATGAAGACAATTTGTTGTGATTTAACCTTATTATTTTCGCGTGGTGCGTAAGTTGTAGATACTAACATTTTACTTTTGGTATTTTTTAAAAACTGGTTTCATTAAAGAATCTGTTATGTTTTTTTCATGAGGAGAGTTGAAAGCTTATTGAATGTAATTCATTAAAAGGTTAAACAAGTGATTTTTTATTTCAATAAATTGGATTCAAGTAATTGAATTCTATAAATATTTGATCCTGTGAAATTGCCTTTAACGAAGAAAAATTGTCAGCGTTTGTTAGAAACGCCCTCTTTCCGTATAACCTAAAACTGTATAGCTACGAAGACAATGCCATTTGAGTTAGAATTGTAAATAAAGCTTTGAGACCACTTCGTATGTGACATCACACCATTGTAAAGNCAGTGGTGGTGTGTGTCTTTAAGAGCTTGCGATATTGCGGACCTACGTTTGTTAGAAACGCCCTCTTTCCGTATAACCTAAAACTGTATAGCTACGAAGACAATGCCATTTGAGTTAGAATTGTAAATAAAGCTTTGAGACCACTTCGTATGTGACATCACACCATTGTAAAGACGTGCCAGCACTTACGTTACAAATTTAAAACTGGCGCTAATGTGTGTTTGACCGTAAAAATAAGATATTTTTAGAATATGTTCAACAACCCGTTGACAAAGACGATTAACGGTCGTAAATCGATGTTGGTGATTAACACAAGTTTCGTGTTGATGCCCCCCCCCCCCCC
>NQII01000892.1:168261-186513 GCA_002778355.1 Clitarchus hookeri
TTTACTTGCGAGTTCCATGTTCAAGGTAATTTTTGTAGCTGAGCTTATCGTTATTAGATGAATAACGTTGGCTAGCAGAAGGCTGCGTGCTACTACGTATCGCTATAACGCAGTGCGTATTTACGCAGCGTGTGTAGGTTTCAATTATTTATTTTACATTAAAAATACCACTCTCATAATTATTCACGGTCTTTAACTTGCACCCGAGTCAATTTGATGTCGTCGTTAAAGATAAAACGTTAACCAGGCGATTTCAAAACCTTGTTCAATCGAGCAGACATTGCAAGATTGGGTTTTCCTCGTGTAAACATAATGCGTGACGTCACAAGTTAAGTCGCGTTATTACTCAACTGGCGGCACACCCACATTTGCCTGCCGCAAGTCACCTTTATGCTCGTCATGAGGCATCCAAAGTTCGAAAGTTTCAGAACACGCTTTTCTGCCAGTTATTAGCACGCGAAACAGGAACAACTAACTATACGCGCACACATCTCACGACTGTTTACGCTAGTCAAGACCATCAAAAGTCTAAATGTGTATAAGTGTATGGATAGCAAGCTGACCTTCGTTTGGGGTTACAAACAGTTTTGCTTTTTCTTCTCGAGGACTGCGTTTAAAAGCAAACATTTTAACCAAGGTGATTATACATTTTGCCCTTATTTGTAGTATACAAAACTTTCATACATTAATTCCAATAACCCCATGGAAAAATAAACTTTTTTATAATGGTTCAAGCTATGTATGAATAAAAAAATGACATACTGTATATAGCGAGCAGGGACAAAAATCTGGTGGTCATTACTTCCCACTGTAGGTGGGATAAACGAAAACCCTTTGTCGGATTAGTCAGCGTTAATTGAAACAGGTCTGTGATTTGCAACTTTATCATTGGTCTTACTGAAAGTTCGTAGACTGGTGTGAGAGAAACTGGCATACCTCATTACAAGGTGAACCATTGTCTGAACGAGATCCCTAATAATAACTCTCCCACGCCCTTGAAAAGTTGGATTTTGTTGGTTATGCTCCGTTGGATTGTACGTGTTCAGCGCCGGCCAGCAACAGAAATGATCAATCCCGCGCCCCTACTGGGTGGACACTTCCTCGTATTCTCATTGTTTCAGTCTCCTCCTTGAGTTCTTTCTGAATATTATTTTGTTTCCTTGCATAGCAGCTGCGAAGGAAAAAAAATGCACCAAAGTTAAGAAAAATTAGCGTGCGTCTTGATTCCCGCAGGTTCCTATTAATTGTCTTGCTCGTTTTATCTTTGGGTAACATTTTCCTTGTTTTTGACGCGGAGGCTTCAGATGCCTTAACCCCAATGTACGAAGCAATTTTTTTTTGTTAAGAAAATCGCAAATATTTCAAGAACTGAAATATTCAAATCCGAATAATTTGCCTCAGAACTCTGTTTCTCCATAGCCAAAGCTACGCTGTACGCACACAGCTTTTGGACATATTAAAAGAGAGTCTGCTGCGGTCAAAGAACAATCTCTCTGCAGACGTTTTATTTACACCAAACCGTCAATGAAAGATTTATTACATTGAATTGGGTCTTAACCGTAATAAAACACTGTGCTCATTCAAATTTTACGCGATATCAGTGCGTGTATAATAATACACCAATGAAATTATTCGCGGCTAAACGTGTGTTTGTTGATCAAAAAAATTAAACCAAGGTTTTTAAAGTGACGTTAAATTTAAATTTAGAAATGCGCGTTCCGAGATTAGTTGTAGATGTATTGTATTTGAGTAATCTGTTAAAGGCCTAGACAGAATGCGTTTACGATAATAATATCGGTTATATAGTTCTTGAGATAAATAAAGAATTATATTCCAGCCATGGTGCAGACTTGCATATCTACCTCAGTATTGCCAAATCAGTCTTCTGACGCCACTTTTATTTGCGTAATTTTTTTTTGTAAAAGGTGGTATGTAAATAAATCCTGTCCTACGATTAGCAATATTATGATGGTGAAAACACACCTCCCGTTCAAATTAGCGTAGCAACGCTGTATTATTTTCAGCGTCGGGTCTAGGTAACAGTCATCACTAGCTGTCTTAATGCATGAAAACTGATTACAAACATGTACATCACCAATTGGATTTTAGTTTTTAATTTTATCTTTCTCAACTGCATTTTCTCCTGGCTGTATCTCTCTTTATGCCAATGGCACGTCCTTTTAAATGGTGATCTTCTTGGTCGAAGTCTTCGAACCCCTTTTGACCATCAGGTTCTGGGTTCGGATCCTCTGCAAGCAATATATGTTTGCATTTTTAGATGTAAGTTTAGTGTAGTTTTAAGTACCCCGGCGTAAAATCGGCCACGTCAAAAAGCAGTAAGTAGCCTAATTAAAAAAATTGTAATGAATCACCTGTTTGTCGGAAAAATTTATGTTCGTTTTTTTATATGCGGTTTGACTGTATTCCACCTAGGCAAATTTCGAAATAGCGTGTTCGAAAAATTCACAGTATCGTATTTTTTTGTGAGTTCATTATCAGCGATATAGTGGTGTAATATTATGTTGAAAACTTACAAAAAAAAACAGTTATTATAAACATTTTGGTGGTTATGGCATTACTTCCTTACGTTAAATATCCGCCGGGTTAGGTTTTTCATGTTGTAAGTTAACAGAAGTTGGCTGCAATAGTTTTCATAGGGTAATTCTGTCTGTTTGTGTTCTCATCGCCGATGTTACTTAAGAAGCAGTCTCTCGAAACTCTTAAGGACTGGGTTTGGTGATCTCGTAGAGTGAGTATAGATAGATTAGTTGTTCTAAACAGCAAAAAATACTGAATGTAGTAAGGTTAACGTGCGGCACGCCTACTCGTGGCACGAAAGAGAGATGCAGAGCGCTCTAAAAATCCGTCCTTTATCGAGGGACTTATCACTCAGTACTGAGCTTTGTTGTTTTACACGGTTTTAGGGCGAAAGTAAACAAATACGTGGTTTGAAAAAATTATTTTTTTTCCCACGGACGAAATTTTGAACGCATTGTATGTAGACGGTAAGTGAGTGTCTGAGTGAGTGAAGTGATTTGGGTGGCTCTTAACATCGAGGCCTTGAAAACCGAGTATGTAGGCGGCAGCAATAACTTTATTATGACATAAGATGTACCTTGACTTGCGTTATCGATGGAGACAGTGACGTGGTGAGCGATTTTTTTGTGCCTGATGAGATTGTAAAAGAAGATCTCCTTATGTTAAGTCTAGTTACATGTGAATCAATGAAGTTTTTATGTTAATCATATGTTTAACCTTATTTTATGCTGTTCATATACATTTCTGTAATAACTCTGCAGTAGTTAAGTTTAAGATAGTGGTTGCCTCAACTTCACCACCAAACTTAAAAACGTTTGTAAATAAATAACAAATTATATACTTGATGCATTATTTCTGTAAAAAAAAGAACATAGAGTATCCGCGACTGTACAGAAAAGTGGCTTTTATTGTGGGATACTTCCACGAAACCTGAAACTGTTCGACGCGAAACAAAATATTATTTTATTTAGGCTTGTGTATACGTTCAACACTTTTCATTGAAAAGGCTTAATTTGTATATCAGGAGAAAATGTCAAATTTTGGTTCCCAAGACGTGCGTGCATGGAGAAAACTTTACGGCACGGCTTATCTCTCCACTAGTATCCGCACTTCCGTGGATTCAGTAAATGGATCCACAAGTGGAAGATTGTTTAAATTTGCTTAATAAACGCATGTTTCCCCATCGCTCATGATTCTTAAGCAAGAAGTGAACTTTGAGAAATGGTATAATGCGGTTTTATGATGTTTTGTTTCTGTGTGTGCTTAATTTGCACGTTAAAACCCCTTTAGTATTCCAGTCTTGGTGGCTTCATAAATTGAACAAATCACAATAATCTAAGGTCTGTTTAATTTTAGACATTTTTTAAATTCCATTTTTAATAGCGCCTTGAATACCTGTAGTTCGAAGAACTGAAGCTGTGGGTATCTTAAGGGCTACAGTAGCAAGGGCGTCCATTTCCTCATCGCCCGTTTGCACAAGGCTGTTACGCAGCGTACAGCAGTGGGGCGTAAGGAGAGATGCTGGTTTATGTCATTGTAAGTAAGATAAAAAAGTATTTAACTTGTATTGTATCTATATTGTAAAGGTTCTCCACCCCAAATTTTATACTTTGTCATTATGAAAACCCCCTTAAAACATTTTCTTTTAAAATATCCCACCTGCGATTATACGAGTTAAGTCTCAAGTTCAAAAACAGAATGTTCAGTAGTTTCGCAACAAAGGTCAAATCTGTAAGGTTATGTATGTGTGCATGCATGCATGCTGCAAAGTACCACGGGTAGACGCGTGCCTTAAACCCTAGCAGTCNTATATGTGTGCATTTTTATATGTAAGTTTAGTGTAGTTTTAAGTACCCCGGCGTAAAATCGGCCACGTCAAAAAGCAGTAAGTAGCCTAATTTAAAAAATTGTAATGAATCACCTGTTTGTCGGTAAAATTTATGTTCGTTTTTTATATGCGGTTTGACTGTATTCCACCTAGGCAAATTTCGAAATAGCGTGTTCGAAAAATTCACAGTATCGTATTTTTTTGTGAGTTCATTATGAGCGATATAGTGGTGTAATATTATGTTGAAAACTTACAAAAAAAACCGTTATAAACATTTTGGTGGTTATGGCATTCCTACTCGTGGCACGAAAGAGAGATGCAGAGCGCTCTAAAAATCCGTCCTTTATTGAGAGACTTCTCACTCAGTACTGAGCTTTGTTGTTTTACACGGTTTTAGGGCGAAAGTAAACAAATACGTGTTTTGAAAAAATATATTTTTTTTTCCACGGACGAAATTTTGAACGCATTGTATGTAGACGGTAAGTGAGTGTCTGAGTGAGTGAAGCGATTTGGGTGGCTCTTAACATCGAGGCCTTGAAAACCGAGTATGTAGACGGCTGCAATAACTTTATTATGACATAAGATGTACCTTGACTTGCGTTATCGATGGAGACAGTGACGTGGTGAGCGATTTTTTTGTGCCTGATGAGATTGTAAAAGAAGATCTCCTTATGTTAAGTCTAGTTACATGTGAAATGAAGTTTTTATGTTAAGCATATGTTTAACCTTATTTTATGCTGTTCATATACATTTCTGTAATAACTCTGCAGTAGTTAAGTTTAAGATAGTGGTTGCCTCAACTTCACCACCAAACTTAAAACGTTTGTAAATAAATAACAAATTATATACTTAATGCATTATTTCTGTAAAAAAAAAAAGAACATAGAGTAGCCGCGACTGTACAGAAAAGTGGCTTTTATTGTGGGATACTTCCACGAAACCTGAAACTGTTCGACGCGAAACAAAATATTATTTTATTTAGGCTTGTGTATACGTTCAACACTTTTCATTGAAAAGGCTTAATTTGTATATCAGGAGAAAATGTCAAATTTTGGTTCCCAAGACGTGCGTGTATGGAGAAAACTTTACGGCACGGCTTATCTCTCCACTAGTATCCGCACTTCCGTGGATTCAGTAAATGGATCCACAAGTGGAAGATTGTTTAAATTTGCTTAATAAACGCATGTTTCCCCATCGCCCATGATTCTTAAGGAAGAAGTGAACTTTGAGAAATTGTACAATGCGGTTTTATGATGTTTTGTTAGTGTGTGTGCTTAATTTGCACGTTAAAAACCCTTTAGTATTGCAGTCTTGGTGGCTTCATAAATTGAACAAATCACAATAATCTAAGGTCTGTTTAATTTTAGACATTTTTTAAATTCAATTTTTAATAGCGCCTTGAATACCTGTAGTTTGAAGAACTGAAGCTGTGGGTATCTTAAGGGCTACAGTAGCAAGGGCGTCCATTTCCTCATCGCCCGTTTGCACAAGGCTGTTACGCAGCGTACAGCAGTGGGGCGTAAGGAGAGATGCTGTTTTATGTCATTGTAAGTAAGATAAAAAAGTATTTAACTTGTATTGTATCTATACTGTAAAGGTTCTCCACCCCAAATTTTATACTTTGTCATTATGAAAACCCCCTTAAAACATTTTCTTTTAAAATATCCCACCTGCGTACATACGAGTTAAGTCTTAAGTTCCAAAACAGAATGTTCAGTAGTTTCGCAACAAAGGTCAAATCAGTAAGGTTATGTATGTGTGCATGCATGCATGCTGCAAAGTACCACGGGTAGACGCGTGCCTTAAACCCTAGCAGTCAGCCTTCGACGCGCCCTTGACCAGAGGATTCCAATTAACGGTCGTGCTCGAAAAGTGACGGCCTAGCGGTTGTTCCGTTTCAAAGGAGGTTCCTCGCCTTNGTAAGGTTATGTATGTGTGCATGCATGCATGCTGCAAAGTACCACGGGTAGACGCGTGCCTTAAACCCTAGCAGTCAGCCTTCGACGCGCCCTTGACCAGAGGATTCCAATTAACGGTCGTGCTCGAAAAGTGACGGCCTAGCGGTTGTTCCGTTTCAAAGGAGGTTCCTCGCCTTTTACTCGTTTCTTGTCCCCTCCTGCCNAAAAGTGACGGCCTAGCGGTTGTTCCGTTTCAAAGGAGGTTCCTCGCCTTTTACTCGTTTCTTGTCCCCTCCTGCTCCCTCGCGGGCAAGCAGCCCCAACTTCATTAGCATGTGACCGCCGCAAAGGAGCTTTCATTAAGCCTCCAGGGACCCCTGGTGATATCGTAGGCCGCGCGGTGTGCACTTTAAAGTCGCGATTTACGCCCCGTGCTTGCTCGCTCGCAGTAAGTTTGAACCGCGGCAGTCGCACCACGGTACTGGCCTACATGGGTCGGAGTAGGAGGGGATAGGGAGGTGGAAAGGCTTGGCCTTGTGGGCGGGCTCTGGCAACACACCTACGTTTTGTTTTTCTAAAGGCTGTTTTCGATAAAGTGAGCACTTTTGTAATCAACCTTAAAAAAAAATTTTTCCTTATCCATCTATATATTTTAACGGGTGCACCGAGTGGCATACACCCAGTAAAGTTGGTAACGATGGAGGGAAAGTAGTTCCATAACTTAACGTCGAATTTAAAGTGTTAGGTAACCATATTATTTCTTTCGCTTTCTGTTTTTTAAAATGCAGGTGTAAAAATTAACAGATTTGTAGAATATTTTCTTTTGTAATGATTTCACAGTTTTAATTGACCGAAGCATGAATAACATGATGGGGCCCATGGTAGTGTTAATTTTACTTAGGCGGAATAATACACAACGTACATACAAGTATATTTTAAGCAGGACTTTCAAAAATACTCAGTTTACCGTGAGCAGCCTTTTAACTGTAGTAGTAGCATGTACTACCAAATTGGAAGTGAATAAGAAATAGTTTGTGCATAGCTAGTTGCTAACAAAGTCTTTACCGCAACATAATGGCGGAAATCCAAGATGCCATGCCCATCCGACCTCCCAAACCCCAAGCTCCTGAACCAAAACACCCATTATCTATCCACTGTTGTTTATTTAAAAATGTTTAATGAGTAGTTAACTAGCTATCTTCGAAAAACCATACTCTGAGCGGTCATTGAATTAAAATTTGTTGGGTTTTTTTTTGTGGCAGTAAAACTGTTACTCTTATAAATAATTGTATTAACTTGACAAATTCTCGAGTTATATAGTATTTTAGTAAATGGTGGTATCATTATGGAAACTTTATTTCTCTCCTCCATTCACCGAAATGTATTTTGTGAGAACAGTGTACGAATAGGCAATGCTTATTTCTTAAGTACTGAACTTATTAAATACTGGTATGTAATTTGGGAAGGTTATTTGCGTAGTAGGCATAATTTTAAAAGTTCCGTCATGAAGGGTTTTGATAGTATTCATGGATGTTGCATTAAACCGTGTTTAAAGGCCTTATTTTGATTTGATAGTGAGACTGAAATCTTACTGTGGTATTTTCTATTTCATCTAAGAATTATACTGGGAATCGAAACATAATTTATCTCTTTCCTTATTTCTGCTTTCCAGGGTTTCCCCAAAATCACTCCAGGCGAATGCTGGCACTCTCCTATTCCTTCCTCATTCCGGAATGTCTGGTGTTCCCTTCTAAGGCCTCGTTGCTGTTCAGGGGACTCAAAACACCCCAATAAATTAAAAAATTAATATATAGAAAATATGTATCAAGTTTTCGTTGTACAGTTCACGTGTGCGAGACACAATTCTTTGAAAAGTGTACCAAATTTTCGATGTTTTTCTCTTAAAGACAAGCTGGGGAAGCCTTTTACGCCGTTTATAGTCCTCAGTGTGTGTGTTTCATAGTAATGGTTAAATTTAAGCTAAGGGTCATACTTGTGGCCCATACCTTTGGTACTAAACGAAAGCGATAAACACTCCGCTACTTTTGTGATCTGTATCGGAAACAAATGCCTGGCGCTTTCTACTTTATGTAACGGCACTAGTAAGGAGCCTTGCGGTGTAAGTAGAAAAAAAAATACTTGGAGACTTTCACTCGAATGGAATAACTTCACTTTATGTCACGTTGTTGCTACAGAGTTTTGTTTTGGTTGCGAAAGCAGAGATTGTTTTATATAGGACAAAGCACTGTAGGCGAAGTGAAACCTGTAATGAAATTTAATACATCTGGTCCTACCGACATGAAGACCGTTTGTTATTGAACGGGCGTGTATGCATGCATGCGTGTGTGTTGTGCGTTATGTGTTTATATATAAAACTGTATGTGCAAATATCTTGTATATCCTCGGTACTCGTAGGTAAACATCTGTAGAATTTTGCAGCTAGTCGTTACGTTTTAGTGTCGTTTTTAGTGTCACTCGCTAGGTTGTAGAGGTCCCTACTTAACGTAGGCCGTATACTGTATATATAAAACGGTGGGAGGTCCAAAAGACACTTCTTAGGTTACATCTTTAAAATGTAAATCGTAAAATGTGGTTTTATAACATGGTTATAGTATTTCTTCATGGCGGATGCTTTGTCAGTAGGATTACTTGAAAACTAATTTAAATACATGAGTCACATGTGATGGCTGTCGCGTTTCAACTTGATTCACTTGCCAGCGGAAAACCTTCGGTCGTTAAAAAGGAATTATGAGTGTTAGGTATCCAGTTGTAGGTATCGTGGAATAAAATAGTACTTCACATAACTATTTTGATCGAACGTCTCGTAAAGGTTTGTTCACATTAAACGATCACAATTATCTTCTTTTGCCCTTGTCTGTTATCAATTTTTTTTTCTCCTAGATTTTTGAGAACTGCATGGGTTCTGAAGATCACCGCTATAATACGAAGTAAAATTCTGGGATAGAAATATGGAAGAAAAGTGTTATCCAACGGCCAGGGTTGTGTCCTGTTGCAGTGTTTTACGGTCTCAGTATTGGTGAGACAGTAATTTGTGGAACAATTTCGAACCGTTAATATCGAACGTCCATTGCATAGTTTTGATGATAAAAGCTGTGTTCTCGGCGATTCACCTTAACTTGGCGCAGGTAAGCTAACACGACTGGAGTGTAACGGTCAGTTGTACATTAGAAGTGGTGCTGCGTTCGCGCCGCGGTGGGAATGCTACTAGTAAAAAACACAATGTTTGTAACAGCCGCCGGAGGCCGCGCTGTACTCGTGTGTTTAACTCGCGTAACTAGTAGTTTCACGCAATTATCCTATTAGTGATGATATATTATCTTGAATAGGGTATATTTATTATACTGAAGTTGTGGCTCTATGGTGTGAAAAAAAATGCTGCTCTAATGTGTTCTTGGTAAAATAATCATTTATTGACCTTAATGATCCCGTGTAATCAGTTCATTACAGAAAGGTTCTCCATTTTAGCCGAACAATCGTTCCTGTGAGAAACAAGTTCTACCGTTGGACATATATTCCTGTCGATCTTGTGTATTAATCTTGCATTCAGAAATCAATCGTAGGTTCAGATTANAATATTCCGAATTTACTGGCTATGTAGGTTTTTTTTTTCCTACGTTTTTTTGGGTGTATGTTAGCAAGGATTCATGCATCAAACAATTTAAAGTTTGTATTAAAATAATAAATCGAAAATTATCAACAGTCCACTAATATTCTTAGACAATTTTTCCGAGTCTGCTAGTTACAAACAAGTAGTCAAATTTTAGTGAAATTACATGATAATATAATTAGCTTCAATGTCTATTTTTTTCTTTTCAATAAATATTAGGCGAACAGAAAGAACCAAGAAATCGTACGGAAAGCGTATCTTCTGTTAGGACTCGTGGGTATTGTATTCCACTGCACAGTGACCATTTTGAATTTGCCTTCTCACTTCTTAATTCGNTTCTGTTAGGACTCGTGGGTATTGTATTCCACTGCACAGTGACCATTTTGAATTTGCCTTCTCACTTCTTAATTCGCGCTCCGTCCTTGTCTACTCCCGATCACCTCAACTACCTCTTAACCACCCCCACACTTTACCTCCCCCAGAAAGAGAAAAAAACGGGTAAACTCTCGTGTGGACACAGTTTGTGTACGACTACTAATGATAGACACCGACCCCATTACAAATGCCAAAGGTTTTACTTATATGTGTTGTGTTGATAGGTTTTGGTCGTCGCTCGATATCGAGGTCTTAAGCGNACAAATGCCAAAGGTTTTACTTATATGTGTTGTGTTGATAGGTTTTGGTCGTCGCTCGATATCGAGGTCTTAAGCGCCGGTGAAGGTGAAATGAGATGACGATGAAGCAGCGGCAGAATGCAAGTGCGGAGGAAACTGAAGCGCCCAGAGAAAACCAGCCGGTCAACGGCAGCTTCAGTCATATTTCCTACACGCCAAAATTTGGGTGACCCGGCCGGGAATCGAACCTGAATCGCTTCAATGGGAGGCCGGTGCACCAGCCACGTGACCACAGATCTTCTTGTATATACACATTTTCACCACTAAGCCACCTGCCAATATTTACTTATCTTTATTAATGCTGCTGTTCCAGTCGTGCCCCTTTCGGTGTTATTGCCGAGAAATTATATCCTTGTAGGCGATTGTGCGCTGGAAGTTTAGGATGAACTTCGCTGTCACTCTTCTCCTTACGCATCACTTACTTGACTCGTTCATATTAGATGACGTTAGATCGTGATCACCTAAAATTGTGAGATATGACCGCGTTGACTATCAGTTACTCTTCCCCATTTTCTTTATATTGATGTACTTTCGAGCACACTGCTCTTTCCTGCATTCCCGAAGTCGAATGTCCCTTTACATTCCTCAGGTTTAATTGGCCGCATCCTCTCGTTATGGCGCGAAATATTTATGTTGCGTACATCGGCGCACATATAAGAATAAGGAATATGACAAATAAGTATACATGTAATTGTTTGGTTCCATTAAATATTTCGTTGTTTTCAATACAGTCTTCAGTTTTTTAAAACTTGTAATGGCACAAGTGTAATAGTGCATGTTTGAAAGAATACATTACGATTACATACCCAACACCGGACACACAAACATAATCTGTTCACAGTATCTTCACACTTTTTAAATCAAACTTTTGAAAATTGCTTAGTGTGTGAAGTGTTTGGTTATTTCGAAATACTGCATGTCTGTATCACAAGCTTTTTATACTTTTGTTAACACAAAAGTATTTTATTTTTATGTTAATCTGAATTTTTTATTTACATTTTATTATATATTTTAATTATAGTCAATACCAATAAAATAAAGAGGAAATAGGTGTGTTGGTAATGCTATTAAGAAATAGTTTATTGTATTTACTCTACGGGATTGTGCAACCTCACTTGTAGGCATCCCAGTCAACGAGAAGGGGAAATCAGCAGATTTTACGAGCTCACATGAAGAGGAAGGTTGGAATGCCAGAATGCGTGGAGTGGAATGACAAGAATAAGCTAAAATTCCAATATGCAGTCCGAAATAATCTGTAACCGAGAAACTGGTAGAGCCACTTTAACCTTCATTGTGGTTGTAACCAGCTTTGAAAATTCCTCTTTTTTGCGGTGAATACTTTTTTTTTAAGATTAATTTTTAAGGACCCTTACAAATCGTTTCAAAATCGTTTGCAAAATTTTTATCACACTATTATTTTCTAGAAATTAAAAAAGTACATCGGCATAAATGCTACTGCCCAACACGGAGAGTAGCACCTAGACTACATTTCATTTTAAAGTGTGTTAATGACAGGCGCCGTTGTGATTGGTCTATCCGTCGTTAAGTGGGAGTCGTTAACGCGGCCTTGCAGCGCGGACACTCCCAGCAAAGAACTGTACTGGCATTCAATGCATTTAACAGAAGCCAGTTAACCGAAAGGTGTAACTGGTCTCTTCGTATTGTTTAGTACTCAGTGGTTTAGTGCTACCAGCTAACCTTGCTCCGCCCATATCTATGCGAATTAAGAGTAATCTTAGAAAGTCCGTTCACAAGTACGCAGTAGATCACTGGTTCTCAAACTTTCCTTTACCGTGGACCACAAGGTCTTGTCAATACTGTGTGGACCTCTAGGTGTAGAATGTCAACGTAGTATGGGCCACTTTGTCGGAACCTAGCATAACTCAGGAATGAGGAATTGTGGTCTATTCGCGGTTTCTTCACACATTTTGAACCAAACCTTCGAAAAACCACCCCGTGTATTATGTGTTGGGTTAATTCCTAAAAATGTCGTGTATCACAACAATGTTATAGAAGTACCTTAGTTTTGGTTACATTGAAATTTCATTTATATTTGAGCCATAAATAATATTTCATTTATGATTAATATAAATAAAAATGATGAGAAAATATTTGTTTGTAATGCTCAGTAATAAATAGTTCTTGTGCAAAATATTAATACACTGAGTGTGCACGAATGCGGTGCGTTGTCCCTCTGGTGTAATTTTCTGTACTCGGTCAAGCTGTTTTCATTAGGCGGGGGAATATCCTGGAAATAGAACCTTAACAGGGCTTCAGAAAAGTGTGAAGTATTTGTGAATGGACAATAACTTCTCATGAAAATGAATTGCCGCCAAAGCGACTTACTACCAGTGGTCGGCGGACCACAGATTGAGAAGCGCTGCAATATATAGTCCATTTACAGATAAAATATAAGTAAAAGTAAATTTCTACCCTAAGTAAGATACTCGTATTTTAAAAGAAATATAAAACTCTTGTGATACATGATATTAATGTAGGAAATAACCAAACACGTCATATCTGTGGTGATTTTTCAAAGGTTTGATTAAAAAAGTGTGAAGAAACCTCGAATAGACTAGAGACGTAGCGATGCGTGGAGCCTAGGGAGTGCGGCGACTCGTGGAGGGCAGCCAGTGTGCGGAGGTTGTTGACGGCGACTTCCGGGAGTCGTGGCCCGGTGCGCAGGCCACTGTCACGGCCGCTGCTCGAGTGACCGCTCGCGAGGCGTGGCGCCGCCGGCCGCGCGCAGGAACGCGCCTTCCTCGCACCCATTGTGTGTGACCGCCTATGAATCACTTCTTTTTATGTATGGCAGGACGTGTTGTGTAGACACCAAGGAACCAGTAACTCGGTCAGATGTGCACTACGGCTACGGATCAAAGCCATGTGGCGCAGTGGATTCACCATTCGGGAGGACCCGGATTCGACTCCCTGTCCTGTCATCCTGATTTCTTTGTTCCGTAGATTCCCGAAAACACACCAGGCGAACGCCGGAATGGTTCTTTACAACAGGCGATTGACGACTCCTTCCTCAAATTTCCTTCTTCTCTGAGAAATTTCTCTGTCTCTAATCATATCGTTATCGACGAGACGTCGATCCCTATCAACCTACCTACTCAACCGATGTTATAAATAACAAGAGTCAACGCCTATTTCTAGACAAAGTTGTGTGTGGCAAATTTGTAGCACACTGCATTTAAAATTAGGTTATTGCCAAAGTGTTATGCGGGGATATCAGATCGGAGTTGTTTTAAGTCGGAACTCCTCGCACTACACATTTGAGCAGTGTATTTGCAAGGTACCGTCGCAAATAACCATTCACACAATGCGGCTCTGAAGTGATGTCTGGAAGGATGTATGCACACAAACCTTTCATAGAAAACTAATTTCCCCAAATACGTTTAAAAAAAAATAGAGCGCGCGACTCATAGTACCCAAAGAAAACGTTCATTCCAGTCGTTCCAAAATGCAATGTTCTGGGCCAGGTTAAACGATTGATTTTGATATCTGATAAAATGTTGACTTTATAAATAACTTAAATTTATTTTTATAATATTTCACTTAAACATTTATACGAAAAAGTAAATATATGATGCCAGTAACGTAAATATTGAGAGGTTTAATTTTTACAACACATTCAAATAAAACTGTAATATTCTCTACTGAATACCAATAAAAAGCAGGGAAACTGGAAACCTCAAAGTAAAACACTACTGTTTTTTTTGTCTGTGCACGCACTAATTCATTTCCACAAAATGTACACTGCCGAGAAATAAACTGTATTATGCATGTTTATATTTAAAAGCAATATGGTGTGTAGTAAATTACTCTTAAAGTGTAACTTAAAAACTTACTCCTGATTTAATGTCGATTCGAAAAATTAAATGCGATTGGGAAGGGATGGGAGGCTGCTAATCCAGTTTAAAAGTCATAAAACTAGACTAGTGTATTTTTTATTTCTAAATTATCTGAAAGACTTGAATTCAAGCACAAAACCGGTTGGTGAAAATTTAATTTCACTGCAAACACGTGCTCACCAATAAATTGTTCCAGCGTCAAGAACCATAACGCTGGGGAGTAGTAGGAAAATAAGAGAGCTGGCACAGGAGATGGGGGTTGCGGATGAGCGGACGGGCTGGCGACCATCTTGAATGACGTCGCGCCGAAACATCCTGCTGGGTCATTCCTCGTCAGCAGCGATCATCTTGGATTTCCCTTTTTCCCTCAGGAATTTCCCTTTTTTCCCCTCCTGCTGTATCATTCGGCACTTAACGCTTTTGCATTCCGATTCGTTTTCCCCCGCTTTTGCATTCCGGTTCTTTTTCTCCCGATCTTTCATTCTCTTATTTTCCTACTACTCCAGAGAATAAGTTTTTCTGTCTTAGTGCATACACAGTGAATAGTTTTCTTCTCACAGGTAACATTTTTAACGTAATTTTTTATACTACTCTGAAACTTGCCGTTGTAAACAACGTATTCACATTTCAAGGCAATCGCACCTGCATCAAGTACAATAATGCTTTGTTAGTAATGCATGCTCCGATGTAATTAGTGACACTTCTTTTGCCGACAAATATCTGAGGATGATGATTCCCCTCCCTCGAGATGTCATCTTCGCGTGTTTTTTTTACAACGTGGTTTATTAATTACGTATATACTGGGCGAGTCGTTAATGTATGCAAGCCTAGTTTGAGCAGAATCCTTACAAGAAATTAATGAGGAAACGCATACGACTTAGGGTCTACAGTGATTTCGGACGGTGATAGATGCCTCTGAAAGTTGAGAGTGAAAATTTGTTATGCAAAGAATTGGGGAATTACTTGCGATTAAGCAACGAATTGTAGTATACAGGCAAATGGTTAGAAGGTAGATAACCACAGAAAACTGCGTTGCGGAGAGTGCACCACTTCTTACATTAAATGTGTGTTTGGCAACAGCTTATTGCTTAGAACTTTGTAACCCCGTTCCCGCTTGAAGCAATTTGATATGGCATTTTATTTAGTTGATCACGGTTATGCAAGGATGTGGAGATCAAATCCAACTTTACGTGTATTTTACTGACTCGCCTATAATTTTATTGTCATTGTGCACTCTCTCACGGGCTAAGCTTAATAAGTAAAATATTACGATAAATTAATCACTCAAGGCTTCCGCGTACACGTAGCTTTTTCGCGAGTTTGAGGCCGAAAAAATTCGGGAGTGATAAGGGTGAAACAACCACGCGAATCGAGTGCGTCATCGCCGCAAGCGCAAGGCTCGGAACTGGCGGGCATTGTTCTCGGCGTGCTCTGTGTCCTTATAGAACTTTCAATGGTGGAAAGTCTGTAGGAAAGTTCAATGCATGGCCCTTGAGTAATTTTTGTATCTTACGCGTATATTTTGAGATACAGCGCTTTGGAAAAGCGGTTTTTGGCTATTTTGGAGTTCTCTGGAATGGTGTTTCTAATTTGCGTAACGTCTTGAAAGTGCTCAACAGGCCTCGTCTGAAGTGTGTGTTCTTTTCGTAGCTGAGCACACGGGAAGCAAGTTAAATAGTTTCGTGGAGAAATGTGTATTTCAAACACTCTGAAACGCTGTTCAAGCGCCAGGTAGGCGGGCTCCTAAAAAGGCTTTGGGACATAAATTAACTCTAAATACGTCAATTGAATTCTATAGATTTTGGAAGCCAACCTAGAAAAATTGAAGAAAAAAAGGTAATCCTAGGTAACGGGGTTTGCCAACTTTGTGAGCAACTATTTTACAATATTGTTGCATTTATTTGGCTTACTATCGTGTGCAGCGATAACATAAAATTTTACGGCGTCAGAAATTGCTTGGCAGAAATATATTAATATTGTAAAGTATTTGCTCTCGTAGTTATATAAGCTGTTCACGGTTAATTGAGCACTTTTGAAATCAACCTTTGAAAAATTTAACTGCCGCTACCTGAGTGTATTTTGACGGGCACACTGACTGGCATGCTCCCAGTAAAGTTAGTAGCGACTGAGAGAAGGGTAGTTCTTTGTCTAAACGTTGAATTAAAAGTTTTAGGTTAGTAATTGTGAACACTGAAATAATTTCTTTCTCTTTCTGTTATTGAAGTGTAAGAATTATCAAATTTGTAAAATATTTACTTTTATAATTTCACAGTTTCACTTGACGGAAGCACGAATAAAGTTATCAGGCCCATGGTAATGTTAATTTTACATATGGAGGAAAGATACACAATGTGCTTACAATATCATATTAAAAATGGTTTTCAAAAATACTGAGTTTACCGCGAACAGCCTATAGTAGGAAGAGTTTTGTATGATGGACCTTTCTTCTATTGGCTCCCATAAAATTGTGTTCAGTGACTTTAGGCGTGTCTCGGCTACCATCCACGGTACTGCTTTCAAACAAAAAACATTTAGTCCATCTTTGCACAAAAAGTTTTTTTTGTAAAAATTTTAATACCCTGGAATTGCGGTAACTATGGCTTTATAGACTCCAAATAAATACAATAACACAAACACTTTATTTGCACCTACTTGCTCTTTTGTAGCATGGCTCTTCTCGTCAAAAGCGACAGTGTTTTTAGGAACGATATTGTAAAAGGTAGCGGAGACACGCGTACAATAATTCAATATGTAAAACCCTATCGTTTTTTGTCTCTGCCTGTCGGAGATGGGCAGTAGAAGCAGGGAACAACAGGCAGTATCGTCCAGTTACACACATGTTTGTGCCGGAAGTTCTGTTTTAACCTCCGTCCCTGGCTGGCCCTCAGTCTCGCTTCCAGGCAGCTGGCAGCTCGCCAGGGGTGACGTACCCCACCTATAGCTGGGCACGCTCTACTTTGCGCAACCTGACTGCGGGTAATTCACTTTCATCTGGAAGCAAGAGACTCATTTTCGGTAGGTGTGGTCTACCTTCTTACATCGTGGGCGTGACCTGCTGCTGTCTCCACATTCGTGCCGTCTGTTCTGTAGAAATGGACGACATGTTTGGTTGTGTGCGCCTGCTAGTAGTTTTCCAAAGTTTGTTCTTAATTTATCATTGTCGCCGCATAACCCGACAATTTACATGTAGCTGATATGGGATGTAAAAAAAAGATAGAATTCACAGTGGTACATTATCCAGTAGTGTAGGTAAAACGTCCCTTTGTGATTTATTTTTTACATGGAGACAAATAGGCATTTGGAATTAAAGCTGTGTTTAGCCAAACGAAAGTGCAAGTCAAAAGTGTGTTCTTAGTGTTGTGAATCGCCTCCCTCTCCTCCTCACCCCTCCCGAAAATAAGCTATATTTCTAAGTTCCTTGTGATAGAATATGGGATTCGTAACGTTATTAATCTGGTACTACTGGGGAGCAAGAACTTGGTTTTGATAATTTTGTAACTATTCTCATTTTTGTTGTGAAAAGTGCTGATTTGGCTCTCTTAAACGAACAAATTAGTGAGTTTGCGATTGGTCCATAGTAAGACTAAGGATTTGTTCACCATCAAAAAACAGGCACAGAGTCTAGGACATAACATTGGAACAGTCACACGACCAGAAACATTGTACGAAATAGATATTATTTTTAACCAATTAAATTTTGCGACGAGTCTGGCGTCAGTTGGCAGTGTTGGTAAATAACATTTAAATTTTTACGTTGACTTTATATACACACACACACACACACACACACACACACACACACACACACACACACACACACACACACACA
>NQII01000892.1:186579-284774 GCA_002778355.1 Clitarchus hookeri
ACACACACACACACACACACACACACACACACACACACACACACACACACACACACACACACACACACACACACACACACACACACAAAAAACGGATTTTAGTAACATTGTGATATTGTATTGAAAATGTACAGTGATTAAAAATAATTGCAATTTTTTGCTTTTCTTTAAACTTTTAGCTTTTGCAATTATAACGACGAGGATAACCGTTAAAAATGTCGGCTAGTACACTGTCTTCCGTACTTTTCTCTAAATTTACATCTTCCTAATATCTTATTTTTTGCAGCATAATTGTGTTTCTCCAATTTAAATCAACTTCACAAAAATTTTTCTCTGCTCTGATTGGCTGTTGCCCTGTGAGTCTGCCTGAGAAATGAAAAATTACCATTTCCTGTATGCACAATGTCAGGACCTGTTATGCACACGACCTGTTATGCGCAGTTGTGAATCAATAGGTTTGAAAACGTCAATTCTTGTGCACACGACCTATGTTTCACGTTTGCTATTATGCTTTCAACTGTGAACTAAGCTTAAGTGATACATGAACACTGCCAGAAAATTATGTAACGTCAGTAGAGGAGAAATTGTGACTTTGGCTCGGAGCGTCGGAGCTGTAGAGTGCTGTCATTCCGGTACCCCGGTGGAAATCTTGCCAGTCATCTTTGATCCATGTGACCTTGACCCCCAAAAAAAATATATATTACAAATTATTTAAAAATTATTACATTTATTAAAAAAATGTATTTAAAAAACCTCAAATTTCAGGATGTCCCCCACACCCCCTTCCAAATCATACTCAGTCCATCATCTTGGTAGGTGTTACAGCCATCGTCCGCCATCTTGTTTTTTTCGTTTGTCATTTGTTTATACATTACTGGCGTTTCTCGCCCACCTTCGTTCGACCACCATTTTAGTTTTTCATTTGTTTTACATTGCTGATGCTGTCCCCAGCACTGTGCCCAACAGACGAATACCCCCCTCCACTCCCATCTTCCAATATATTGAATTTGCCAATTTCAACACCCCTGATTCTCATTGGCTAATTGCCTACCCCCTTCCGATATATTTAATTGCTCCACCAATGTTTCTCATTGGCTAATTACTCGGGTGTTTTCGGAAACCTTCGTTCCGATCAATCGGTGGCCTACTTTAATCGCAAGGGCGGACTATTTTTCACCCTTAAAGATTCTTTATAAGAGACACCCCGAGCCCCCTCAGAAAATCAGTCATTTTTCTCGCTCTTAGAAATGTACGTGTGTTTACCGACGGGCCATAAAATTCTTTCGACCAGTTTGGCATTTGGAAGGGTGCGCTCGCTTAGTGCCTAGGACAAACGGGACTAATCACCGTACCTGCCGAAGGAATTTCTTCTGGTCTACGCACTTTACGAAATTTCGACCGTATTCAAGTATTTACCGGCCTACCTGCAGCAGGACGATGACATATGGAACTGCCTTCCATGCAAGGAGTGTTTCGAGAGCGGCACCACCTCGGTTCCCGACACGCCGCATCGCTGGGGTTGGTGCAAGGCCCACCAAGCAGCCCCCGCGACATCTGCGCCCTAGGAAAATGCCCTCTTCGTAGACGACGCCGTCCCCATGGAAACTATCTACTTGCAAGCTGTAAGCATGGAATATGCTCCTCTTTAAGACATCTACTGGCAAGCAATACCCGGCGAAGAAACCAACCGATGTGTATGGGTCTCTATGAAGTTTTAAATCACTTTGTAAAAAAACTTGTGAAACTCTATGTGTACATGAGAACTTAACATTTTGTTACATAACAAAAATCGTATGATAGGTTTTCGCTCGTTGGACTCGTACACCATCAAGCAGATTGCCATCACGTACAGTGACAAAGACGAGTAAACCAAACTTTTCACTTTTTTACCGCTGTGTCCATGTAAGCACCTCGACCGCACCACACAACAGGCGTATCGCCTACAGACTTACTAAACACACGGACTAAGGTGGGACGAGGGAAATATTCTGTAACAGAAAATTCCGACAATGCTCTACTCTGCCATAATTCCCTGTTACCATGTGTATGTGTTTGGAAGATGCCAATAGTCGGTGATTCGCAATGCGTACCCCATCGGAACGAACTTTGTAGACCTTCGCGAGCATTGCCGCTGCCTGCCGTTTCGACAGCTCGTCGAGACGTATGCCACAAGACTTCACGAGTGCAAAAATCAAAGATATTTCTGTACTCCGTGCAACTCTGTAACCCTAAGACTGTGGAGTTATGATTACCATTGGTACAAAAAAAAACCATGTAAAACCCATGGTACATTAAAAAAATATATTTTGTGTAATGCCCTCCAAGACTCAGAGAAGAAACACTCGCAAAAAAAAAGTATTCCTAGTATTATGCAGAAGAATAATAATATTGTGATGTGTGTGCATAAATAAATGTTTCAAAATTTTTTTTTATCTCCAGTTATGTCCTGTTCAAGTAAGTTAAAAAAAACACTGTTGGTAAATAAAAACAATATTTAGTATTTCAATTTGGTTATAAATTAAAGAAGAAAAAATTAAAATATTAAATGAGACACTGGTAATCACTGAAACAACATATAATGTATTTTACATGTATGAATGTAATTATTAAAAAAAAAATTAATATCAAGTGTAAAACACTTTGAAAATGAAGGCGGCCTCAAATTATTTTTAGACATGCCGTGTAGCAGCGGAAGATACGGCTGGAGTTAAGGTTAGCACCACATGCCGTATTCGCCACTTGTAGCTGTGCATAAGATGTACTTCGCTCTTCCTGCTGAACAAGCAGCGGGCGGGCGTGCGGGCCACTTGTAGTCTGGAAAAGGAGGCGAGCAACAGCTAGCCCACAGCAGTGGCTTCACGCTAGCTGTGTTAAATTTATTATTCCAACAGTGATCGATTGCTTATTAATTTATCATGTAAAACTTTAATACGTGCAAAAAGAATCCACGAATGCGCATTTATTTTATCATACAAACTTTAATACGCCGGAAAAAGAAACGCCCTTTTCTTTAGCTTGTTCGAAAATACACACAAGGGCACACTGACAGGAGGGTCCAGGTTCGACACTTGAGAAAAATATATACGTTACCCTACTTATTAAAAAAAATATACATGTTACCATACTGATTTACGAATAACAGATATAACATACTGATGGGGACAAACAGAACATACTGNGCCCTTTTCTTTAGCTTGTTCGAAAATACACACAAGGGCACACTGACAGGAGGGTCCAGGTTCGACACTTGAGAAAAATATATACGTTACCCTACTTATTAAAAAAATATACATGTTACCATACTGATTTACGAATAACAGATATAACATACTGATGGGGACAAACAGAACATACTGATGAAGAAAATACCACCACTTACCATACTGATTCGTGAAAAAAAGACAAAACATTCCTTAAAAAAATAAAACTCCCATCACATATATTCCAAACACCTTTGAAACAAAATTAAAGCCAGCGCACAGGGGAAACATGATGTATAGAAGTGTCTGCACCATCAATTCATAATCATCTTCACGTTAGTTGACCAAACTTGAAATATTTCGAACGCGAAATATAAATTATAGAATAAACATTTATGTCGATCATATCAAATATAAAACAACAAACAGTAAAAATTTATTTAAAAGTTCTCGTTAGTACACCAAAAAAAAATGCATACACCAAGTTAAGAATATATACCAATATGTATGAAATGCTTCATGGTTTCACTCCATCTTAAAACATGTAGATAATTAATCTCGCACCCATACGTGCATGCATAACAGCCCACTGGCTTGGAAANGGGGGGATTTAAATGAAAGAACGAACTTCTCAGCACACATCGCAATTTAGTGTATTAAAAATTTTACGTTTACATTAAAAGAATCTCTTAGCAGGGTTTTTACGCCAAAATGTCTTTCTCGGCAATTCAGGAGTTATCACGTTTGGAGTGTCCCAGCCACTGCATGTACACTCGACCATTACGTCGTTTCAGCACCTTCTCCACTTCTGTGTAAAACCCGCCAATGATGGGTTCGCCACGTAGGTTCTCGAGGTAAAACAAGCGTGGATACGAGTGTCGTATACGCACCACCCTGTACAACTCTGCAGAACAGTTCTGACGGAAGCCTTTGTGGAAAATTCAGTTTTTTTTTCCATCCGCATGAAGTCCCCGATCTTGGCTTTAGGCTTGCGTGGGTCCCTCCTCTTTGGAATAACATGCACGGTCCGAACCATGGAGTCGTTTGTCACATTTTCGGGCTTCTTGCGAGTGGTAGAATTAATGGTAGAATTTTACTCGCGAACGAGTTTCGGGAGTATATCCAACCACTTGTAGTTCCGTTCGCCGTGAAATGTCTCCACAGTTTAGCTTTGAGCGTCCTGTCAAAACGTTCGACGATGCTGGCCTTGAACCCAAAGTATGTAGAATAATGATTTATGCCATACTTTTTCATCTGTGCATGGAAAAGTTGCATTAAAATATTTTTTACCATCATCAGTGTGGAGATTTTTTGGTATGCGTCCTTCGCGCAACACATCCGCCACAGCTTTCATGATGTCGCGCGCATTCTTCGACATGAAGGGCCTGGCCCAGGCATACTTGGAAACATTATCGATTATGATCAAAATGTAGCTGTGACCTTTATTCGCACGAGCAAAGTCTTGCATTTCGATCAGGTCAGATTGGAAAGTATCGTCCAGCCCTTTCATGGCGTATTTTCTGCATGGGTAATTTATCCAGTCCGATTTATGCAGCTCGTCAACAACTGCATACTTGCTCATTTCAATGTGTGTAGCCCGCCTCCGCGAGTTCTTTGATGATGTAAATTAATTCGTTCGTTTGCGAGCGGTTTCCTGCTGCCTGCGAAACAATCAGAAGTCGCAGTCTATCTACTAACTCATTCGGATCATCCCAATACTGATAGTAGATTTTTTCTCCGCTCTCCAATTTGAGTCAAACCCGAACCACCAATTTTACGTACCCTAGGAAACAGTCCAGCTATAATGGGGAATTTTTCGTGCCCCACGTCTTTAAATCGATGTGATGCAGGGTTATTCCCGACGTAATATGCGCTACTTTGCTCTAACAAAAGGCGGTACTTGAGCAAATCCGATTCGGTGTAGTGTCCAGGGTGCCCACGAAACAAAAATTCGCTCAATCCCTGCGCTTGCCGATCTGCAGTACAACCCTGGGAAGAAAATAAAACTTCCTTATTTCCAAGGTACTATTTTCCACGACTTTTCTGCAAACTATGAGTCTTTTCGGCAGTATGGCCAGAGTAGGAAGCGATGTAACGAGATAGAAGTATGCCCACATCTGGCCCGTATTCTCGTGTTCGTTTCCATTCTCGCGCACACAGTAAATCGATCAGGGGCAAATAGTCTTCGTCGCTAGTGATGCTACCTTCCTATTCTGGCAATTCCGGTCTTATTTTCCGTTTATGCGCCTGAGTGTGTTCTTCCATCTTGATTTCACGTTTGATTTCAACGCGGGCATTGGACATTAATACATTTTGCAGGCCCTTCAATTATTCTCTGCGCATTCGATACATTGATAAGGTCGATTATCCGTGCATCCGTGGTCTCTATGAGTTTATCGACCACCACCAAATCTTCAACCACTTCATTTTTTACACTTTGCAATTTTCGGCCGATAATGTACAAGTCTGCTGCAAAATTTGGAAATGCTTCCGTGACTCATGGTTCCATTTGTAGGATAAACTGATCGAACCCATGTCTGTACCTGCCTTTATGTAGCGAGCGATCCTTTACGATTACCAATATACCGACCTTGTATTTCCAGTACAAAGAACACCTATCTTTGAATTCGGCAAATGTCGTGTGTGTATTTACGTGATCGTCGTATACATGGCGTGAATTAGTGTCGTCCATGCAGAACATAATGAGGAAATTCACATTGTCGCGAAGCAGTTGTTTGGGTACATGGGAATATGTTTGACTGAGGTACACGCAGTCCACGCTCGCGTGCCATCCCATGCTAAAGTATTCTTGAATAAAAGTTTGTTTTTCGCAGGCAATGTCATCGAAGGCAAATATCGAGTTTGGAAGAACATCGTTCGGAGGCACCACCTTCTCGTTTTCGCTGCAGGGAAAATAACCCACGCCTTCCATGGCCTGCAGTACTCATTACAATCGCTGGTATTTCGCTTGCTGGAGCGATTTTTAATAAATGTACACGTTCTCGAACCGAAGGCCATTCGATTCTTCCACCAGGCTCAGTAGGATGCATGTTTACCCACACCCTGATGGCCCTCACATCAGGCCTCGCAAGCTATTAGGCAACAGGGCACCATGACTTGATTCGTGCTAGGTTTCGGCGTCTTCCCCGGTAATACGCATGGGAAGACTAATGTCCTGCTCGATTTCCTCCATTATACTGAAGCCAAACTGTGTAAAAGAAAAGTATTTATGGTTTGCTCACTCAGTTTAAATTCAATACACCATAAGATAAAGACTGCGAAATCCTGTTGTGGAATCGTTGATTCACTCACCAATTACCTCCCATTTGAACTTTACATTCCAGGATACAGGTTCTGCAGGAATGGGAACAAATCTACCTGAAAGACTGTTACCCAACGAGATGGGCATAAACGCCCTGGACGAAGCGTGCAAGCAGTACGACATCGCCTATTCCCAGTACAAGGTTCTGCAAGCTAGGCACCAGGTAGACAAAATAATTGCACAGAAGGCCGACAAAATAAGATAATCTGTAGCCACCAGGCTCGGAGAAAAAATAGCCGTCTGGGGCATATCCAACATCATGAAAGCCAAGCTTAAACTAGGCATGGGTCTACGTGCAAGCAAAAGGCAATTCCAATGCCCTCGAAGAACCAAGAGGAAAGGGAAGGACAAGATAGGAGGGTTCCTGCCCGCACTGATACCTGCAATCGCAGCGTCGCCGTGAAGCAGGCTTAGAAAGATCGAAAACAGGTAGAGGAAACCCACCGCCATAACAAAAAATTGGAAGATATCGCCATGGGGAATAAAAAAAAGGCTAAGGGCTCTACATTCGTCACCCGTATCAGTGAAGTGGAGGATCAATTGCAGGAGGGAAAAATAGGACAAAATCTAAGAAGGAAATTAAAGTGAACTGCCTAGACGCCCACTNAGGCTAAGGGCTCTACATTCGTCACCCGTATCAGTGAATTGGAGGATCAATTGCAGGAGGGAAAAATAGGACAAAATCTAAGAAGGAAATTAAAGTGAACTGCCTAGACGCCCACTGACGAACATGGATTTGGAACTGTTTGCGCGCAAATTGAAAATACCTAATTTTCGCATATTATTTATGAGAAATACTTTTCCCCTAAACTCAAAAGACACAAATGTGCCATAATTAATCTGGACACGACAGAAGGGCTCGGTATGCACTGATTGGCCTACGTAACAAAGGGTAAATGCGCAGACTATTATGATATTTTTGGGGATTTGCGTCCTCTGCCCGAATTGAGCGAATATTTGAAATATACTAAACTAACGTACAATTATGAAACTGAACAGATGCCTAACACGTGGTACTGTGGACATTTGTGTCTGCGATGTTTAAGTAATCGAGATTTCCAGTGATAAACCGAAAAAAGTCAATATAATTCGCAGGGAATAAAAAATGTGTGTGAGCCGTACTGATCTAATCAATTTCCGAAACGAAGAAATCACTTTGCACCTGCACCTGAAACGATGGGACTAAATTTCGCTGGGAAAACAAAAATGTATAAATGTGTGCGGTACACAGAACCCGAGATCAGTAAGCCACGAGGACTCGTTGTGCTAACACCTGAAAATGCAGATTCTCTCCATGTCCTCGGTTTAAAAGTAAATCACCATGGTGGACGAAATCCTCGACGTGGATCAGCACCTGAAATTCGACGATAAATGTGATAAAATCGAAATGCTTTGTTACAAGACTTATATTGCCAGGCCTTTCGCTCTTGGAAGGGAGGTTCGAATACCAATAGAACGTAAAGATATTTACACCTTGCCTAGCCAGTAGTTTGTGCGAATAAGAGGTATGCTATCTAAGACAGATGGGTCCCACCCGACCACCACCAAGTTGGTTCGAAATGGGATTCTGTACCTTTTCGAATGCGTAATGTACGATATAAATGGCGTCGCGGTTGACCAGTCGCGAGATGTGGGCATAACCTCGTCGATAAAATTACATATCGCATACGCCCAACTATCTATCTGCAGTCAAGATGGGGAATCTAAGATGACTACAGTGTTCCCATTTACGCCGAAGGCAGGTTCGAAGTATGTTTTCCGCTCTCATTGCTACTAGGATTTGCCGAAGATTATAAGAAAATAATAAAGGAGCGAGGCAGGAGTTGGTGATAACACTGGCCACATTGCATTTGGATGCTGTGTTGGGAGTCTGAGAAAACACGCAGCCCGTCTCTCTTGCTTTGAACACCATAGAATGGTTGGTCTCTCACGTGACCCAGAGCACTCGCGAACGTGTCAAGCTGTTGAATTATGCCAAGAAAGAAAAAGTGATCGAAATAGCATTCAGAAGTTGGAGTCTGGTCACTTGCCCGGCCGTGTTCGCCACCACGCGGAATCACTGGGTTGTAAAAAGTTCTTCCAGCACAGAAAAACCACGCTACATCATACTGGTACTTCAGACGAACAAACAGCATAATATCAGAGCCAAGTCTACGTTCGACCACTGTAAAGTTGAAAACAAAAATATATCTTTGAATAGCGAAAGCTACATACCTGTTTATCGACCTGAACACTATGTTTAACCAAGAAGGTTTAACTTGGCCATATTATATGTATTCACAATTCCAATTATCGTATTACGGATGCGAGGCACATCCCATCCTGTGGCCGCGAATACCGCAGCCTACTTGCTGCTTGATACTCCAACACAGGATCGTTCAGTACGATTATTTTTCCGGCCTGGTAAAAATCATCAGTTAATTAAGCATGTAAATACGCACCGAGTGAGGACTCGCGTTTCAGTCTTAAAAATGTACTGTAACTTGCAAGGTTTATGGAGCCAAGGCGACTTTGTGCTCAAGGAAATGGCAGTCACGGATTGTCACGGCATGACTCGAACCCGCAACTTCCAGCCTCCGTATCCGTGGAAACTGTTGGACGAAAAGAGCAAGAAAACAAATGCCTGGTTGACCAAGTAGTATCACGGACTGTGCTGGGACGAAGGCAAGATTCCGTATCATCAGATGGGAAACATGCTGAGCGACTTACTGATGCAGTATCCGCGAGGACCGATTTATGTGGTGGGGTTCTAGCAGAAAAAATGGCTGAGTAATTCTTGCATAAACTAATTGGAAATAATGGACGTACAGGACGCCCATGGGTGTCCTTCCCTTCGCAAAATGAGGAAAGAAACGCATCGGAGTTCTTTGGCGAGCGCTTCGAAAAACGCCCAGTTACTTTACGAGTGGTATGATCATATCGCGGAGATATAAACACCGTTATATATCTCGTAGCGTAAACATTATTTTTTTTTGTATGCCACCCAGTGTTCGTGAAGAGCTTGCAGATGTGATTTCGCACGATTCAGAGTTGTAAAAAAATAAATTTATGTGCTGGTGTAGATGCAAAATTATCTTAAATAGTTGCTGCAAGTCCTATGCATGATATTAGGTTGTGTGAAA
Organism: Clitarchus hookeri; assembly: GCA_002778355.1. Classification (NCBI taxonomy): domain Eukaryota; kingdom Metazoa; phylum Arthropoda; class Insecta; order Phasmatodea; family Phasmatidae; genus Clitarchus; species Clitarchus hookeri. The sequence continues at coordinate 196,224 of NQII01000892.1, forward strand.
TACGAAGATACCTGATCATGTTATAGTCACGTGTATAGATGACATCATTCCACAATGCGAAAAAAAAAAGTTATGTAAATAAATCTAACCAGAAAATAAATTAGTCGAGCATGGGTCACCGTGGGAGCAAGATGACGCCATTTCATCCAGAGAACCTATACGTCTTGTTATATCCGGACGACTTTAAAATCACCTATTCGTTCTGGGAGTCGGGATCACTATACCTACGAAGAAAAATGTGATTGATGGGACCACTGGTTATATTCAGTGACTCTGGGTGATTGTGAGCCTACTCAACAGTTAATAACTTGATGTACTCCTGGGAATTGCATGGTTCATCACATGAAACGGGATAAGACTCTTCCAGCAACCGGGGACCAGATTCTGGAATTTGCAGCAACTTCGAGTCGAGGCAAGGTTGGCTCTCCTCATTGCTCCACCCAGGTCTGCGTACGTCGGCAAATTAATACCAGCGAGGCTTCGACTCAAACAGCCTCAACTAAACGTCTAAGGTCGTGCCGCAGCCACCTTGTTGACATCACGATGCATAAAAATTCTGGGGAACCTGCATCGAACTGTTAAGCGTGCCCACGCAAACGTCCACGTGTGACGTCATCTGCTGCCGCCAACATTGGTTAGTCCACGACCGACATTAACTTGGAAGAAGGAACTGTGAACATTCCCATTTTACTGCGTCAGATCGAACGTCAAAGACGGCTAATAATTTTTTACGAACATGTTTTGGCTCGCACATAACATTTTTAAAGACACTCGAGTGTTACGTGCATTTATAATTTTTTAATTTGTGTAAATAAGAAATATCTGTGTAAAAATGAATTTATGTGCATTTATATCTTAAAACTTTCTTTTTTAAGTATAACGTTTAATTTTTTGGTAATGAAATAGTGTAAAGAAAATAAATATTAGTGAAAATTTTATTTAAAGGATTGGCTCGTGGGAACATGCAGTACCGACGAAGCAAGGGTGACCCTTGCCACGGACGTATACGGAAACATGTAAAGCTTAAGCGGAGTAATTCTCCACGTCCGTTCGGACGTACCCTGTCACACGCGCGCCGCAAGTCGATCAAAATATTGCCATGCTGGGTTCAATACGAGTTTCTGGGTGATTAGTTTCGTTTCCGATTTCGTGCATGATTAGCTGTTCGCCCGAATCGAAATCAATGCTGTTGGCCAGCGTAGTTCTGCTGGTATCCTCTCCGGGAGCTGCAACGTAGCTCGTGCGGCGGGGAAAAAAAAACTCCCTCTCCATTTATTAGCCTTTGGCCGTCCCCCCACTTCATTACTTTGTTATTGGCCATTGGCAGAATTTAGTTGATAAAATATTATTACTTTAATGGTAAATATATATTTATATATAGTAAAAGAAAAATAATAATATTAACTTATTTAAGGGCCTTGTCTACCTAGCAGAGAATTTAATATATAGGTAATTTATTTATTAGCAGGCGTACAGACACGTGACTAAGGGGTGGCAGGCTTTGGCGGGGTAAGCATTATAGGAGGGAGATGGGCACTCGCTTATAAGCTTTAATTTGCGCGTCGATGCGCCATAGTTGTATTGGTATTGAAGACTCCGTGCTGGGGCTACTTTAAGGAAATTAACAGCCATCTTCGTAATATCATCGATTGATTTCTGGTCCGTAAATGGCCTCTAACGTGTGTGCTTATGCGGTAGGATGCATGCCTCTCATCGTGGAGGTTGTGAGTTCGATCCTGGCAGACTGTACTGTGGGTGGTTTTCTCTTACTTTCTCTAATTGTCAGTGCGGACGGTATTTAATACTGGTGCAGTTACTTAACACATGCATTCAAAATTTTCCAGCTTTTAAAAAAATTTACTAACCTGTAACCCACCAGCTGATCAAGTATTTCAATAAAAATTAATGGGTTCGACAGCTTGGATGAAAGATCCTAAAAGTATCTCTCTACCTCCCTTTCTCTTTCTTTCTCTCTCTCTTAGTTTTTACTTCTCCTCTTTTCCTTTCTCGATATATCTTCTCATCTCTCTCTCACTCTCTCTCTCTCTCTCTCTCACTCTCTCACTCTCTCACTCACTCACTCTCAATTTTCGCCCTCCTCCGCATTATTTCAATAGCGCCCCACAGGCTTGTACGAGTACGTCCCGGTGAAAAGCGCTTTGAAGAGGTTGCGGTGTCAGTCTGCACCTGGCGCAGTCCCGTAAAGGATACTGTTACAGCTCGTTACGTGCGATTGCCCGTCGTCAAACGGTCCCGCCTCGCTACGACTGTTAGCAGATCCACGGTTGGCCGGCCTCCTGGAGTCCTTGACGACCTGGTGCTAACACTTGGCTCACCACTGCAACCTGGAAATAGTATGGCTGCAGATTAATGCTACCGCGATTGGTACTAAATGCCAATTTTAAAAAGGAGCTGACAATAACGCACGGAAACCTGCAAGCTCGTTCAACATATCTGAAAAGGGGTTTGAAGGTCTCTCGTCATTTGTGCTAAAGTGCTACCAAGAACGTAGACTTCCCAACATGTTATAAGAACTTAGAGTATTGCATTTTTTGTTGCGTGTTATCCTAATATTTAACGGGTTTTCAGAAGAAAAGTAATAGTTTTCATATTTAATTTATTTTTATGCGATTTTACATAAATGAAGCGGGGCCAAGCGCCGAAGTTATCTAGTTGCATGTAATAACTATCCCACTTTTGTTTTTTCAATTCTCCCCATAGCTGAAGGATCAAGACACGAGTGACTCAATGTTTGCAGTTGCCTATCCGGCCGAACGAGTCTGTGGGCCGCCGAGACCGTGATTTTCAAAATAGTATCCCACCTTAACAGGACCCGCAAATCCAACCTAGGACAGTGGGCGAATACGTGATTTTATAAAACCTAAAATACTTATTGAACGAGTGTTTTTGTGGTTTCAACCAAGCTAGGATAGTGGGTAAATAAGTGGTTTGTTTTCACACGTGCATGCACAGTAGTCCCACAAACGCGTGACGTCCAGCCGCTTCTCACAGCACCGCGCACGTACGGAACCTGCCAGTTTGCGAGAACTCTTAATCACGGGGGACACCGCGGTCAGATGGGAGTGGCTCTCTACTTCCTCCTCTGCCCTACAGTTCGGGTGTGACGCCGCCCGCTGCGCCGACGTAGCACTGAGTGGGGAAACCCTCCAGCATCTCCTGCAAGCGAAGTTGCGACTGCTGCCACCACGAGTCCAACCCACTCGTCGGTCACGGCGGACAGCTTCTTATGAAGGACGTTGGCCACGGAAAAATATGTTATTATATATTTGTACCGCATGTTGTTCAACTTGTTGTTTACATCAGTGAGTACTCTTTCTTCTCAAAAAATAATTTTTGAGCGTGTAGTTTTCGCATAAATTCATGTCAAAATAACCATTTTACCGTTTCAGAAATGTTAAAGTAATCAAAACCATATTACATACAGAAATGAGATAATCCACACTGTAAGAAGATTCCAAAACTACTTCAAGACGTTTATAAAAATACACAACGAAATATTTTTGCAATATTAAAAAAATTGCTGAAAATAAGGAAATTCTTATATATTGTGGCTGTCCCTAAATTTATAGAAAATAACGTTTACTAGACATAGCCCAAAATGAATTAGGGCAAGATCTTTCAGTTGCCCTTTTTAAATTTTCTGCAAATAGTTTGGTTTTACATTACAAAAACAGTAAAATTTTGACTTTAACACGTAAATTTGCAGAAACCATGCGATCTAAAAAAAATTATCTGAGGAATAGGTAGTCACAGATAATGTCTACAAGTTGAATATATGGTACAGATATAAACTACATTTTTCCGTGGCTAACGACCTTAAACAGTATTATGCTGGAATTACAGTATTGCGACAGACGCGACGCGAATTAAATTATCTTCTAGCCAGTCACATAAGCCTCGATAACTTCTGTGGCCTCGGTACGACAAAAATCACGGGCGCGACGCGATATACTAATAAAAAATATTTCTCATTTGATTGCGTCTCGGGCGTTACAGGATTGTAGATAGCTCTAATCCACCATCTTCCTGATGTTAAAAGTATCCTGCAGAGTATCACCTGTGTTAATAAGCAAAGTATCACCATCTTATGCCTAGTGTCACTACGACCATATTTTTACATTTTAAGTATCAGTGGGCGTGGAAAGGGATTGTTGAATAGATGTGTAATGAATACAAGTAACGTAAACATTTGTAGCGTTCGTACAATAGGTTAGTTTGTAGAGGCACGAAAATATCTCTTTTTTATAAACACAGGTCATACTTGATTAAGAAAGAACACCAGGGAACTGTCCGCCACCAATCTTAGAGGTGCTAGCTGCTCGCCTTAATCTGTTTCAGATGTGTCAAAATTCTAGTCATGTCGGGAGATGAAGTTTGGGTTTCCGTTGAGCGTTTATGCACGGAAGTTGAGGACGGCACCACGTGATTACAGTGGGCTTCGAACCACTTGATTCCGACTTGTTGCTCAGATTGTTTTGAGGAGATGGATTCAAACCGTCCTGTCCAGCCCAGCGTGTGGTGCTTGAGCGATGAGAACCACCGAGCATCCTCGTCAGGACGTGAAGGATAAAACAGCTTAAGGGCGCCGCCTTCTGGCGCTTGAATTGTGTTGCAGTGTGTTTGAAATCCGCGTTTTTTTTTTTTTTAAATAAAACCATCAAACGTGTGACCATTCAACCAATTTATGAAAAGAAAACACACTTCAGACGAGGTACGTATAATGCTCTCATTACATCACGCACATTACAAACGCTGTTCCCGAGCCCTCCGACATAGCCAAAAACGGGTTTTTTCACACTGCGGTATACTAGGCGCGCGTGTCAGGGTCGCCCTTATCGCTCCGGCGCTACCCTGCCCCAAACGCGCTAAAAAAAACTACAAGTGGGCGGCGCCCTTAATAAGTTTTCGAAAGATACTGGAGTATGCATGAGTGATTGTATATGGTAACACTGGTCGCAAATCCATTATGGAGTGTTGCAATCCCTAACAATACAAAATTGCGACACAGAATTTACAGCACAAGCGATGGCGTTGTATCCTGGAAGTGGTTTTCTTGTTTCAAAACACGCTGAGTAGTCTGCCTTGCCAGTTTTACAGTCGAGCTTTGCGAACATCGCCATGTTCACGGAGGATGCGAGTTGTGGGAAGTCGCGGCACGGCTGCCCTGCGGAACAGTAACATCGTGCGCCCGCGGAAGACAAGACGACGACACGGCGTGTTCTTTGTCTCATTACGACTGGCCGTTTTTCCGCATTGTTGTGTATGTGCGCTGGGGGTTGCGAAGAGAGTTGAGCGAACATCACCGCACGCAGTTGTTTGGCAATCACGTTTGCAGATACGCACTCTATAGAGCCTTCAGCTGTAGCCGATGTCTTCTTTTCAAGCACAATTTACAATATAAACTGCTGTAAGTATGCAGTGTAGTCTATTCGCGGTTTCTTCCACAGGCGTGTGCAGGGGGNNGGGGGGGGGGGGGGTGCAAATAAATCACAAAATGAAGATGCATTTTTTGCGAGATTAAAAATACAGTGAGTAAGTGAAGAGATTTGGGCGGCTCTTAACATCGAGATCTTGAGAGCCGATAATACAAAGTAAGAATGTGTTTAAACATAGTCATCACAAACACTCCACATTATGTAAAACTTTCTATTTGTATTTAGTGGTAGTTTCAAATATGCAGACACTCAAGAAAAAAATACGAAATTGGCAAGGTTATTTTTTTCCCTGTATACATGATGCTATTGTGGGGGGGGGGGGCAGCTGCACCTGCACCTGCACCCCCTACAACCCCCTTGTGGCGCACGCCAATAGTTTCTTCACACTTTTTGAATCTAACCTTTGAAAAATCACCCCACATATGACCTGCTCGGTTTATTTTCTAAATATGCCATGTATCACAAGCGTTTTATACTTATGCTGACACATAAGTAAGTACCTTATCTTTGCTAATTTGAAATTGTACTTAAATTTTATCTATACATATTATTTCATTTATAATTAATACCAATAAAAACAGCGAGTAAATATGTATGTTGGTAATGTCTAGTAAGAAATAGTTGTAATGCAAAATATTATTGCACTAAGCGCGCACGAATGCGATGCGTTGTCCCTGTGGTGTAATTTTCTAGACTGCTTAAGCTTTGTTTCCACGAGGCGGGTGAATATCCTGGAAGGATAACTTTGTCAGGGCTTCAGAAAAGTTGGAAGTAACCGTGAATGGACTATAAAGGCACATTGATATTGGCCGCGATTGGGAGTGGAGAAACACTTAGAAAATTACAGCCGATCGGGAACGAACTCGCGACTTCCAGAATGTGAAGCATCCTTTTCTCGTGACCAAATTCTCTGTCTTCCGTTGTGCGCTTACGCTTGTGTGTGTGTGTAAAATTTTATATATTGCTTTCACAATTAGAGGAAAAAATACTTTGATTACCCATGCATTTTGGAAAAGTGTTCTTTACATAATTCCTCGTAAGTGTGTAGTGTTTGTGGGCTGTCACAAATTTCCAATAGCAGTAATGTTTGGGGATTATGGAGGGGTATCGTGTACACGAGGACAATTTTAGAGTGGATCTTTTAATGTTTTGAACAGTTTTCTTGGTAAAATGTAACATTTTCTAATATAAGTGACTTTTCTTTTTGAGGTTCCAGGAGCCGCAGTGGCGCAGTGTCTAGAGCGCTCGCCTTCCAAGGCGAACCGGGTTCGATTCCCGGCGGATTCGATTCCCGGTGGGGTTGCTCCCGGATTTATCGCGTGGGAATCGTGCAGGACGAATCCACTGGTCGGCGGGTCTTCTCGGGGATTTTCTTGCATTCCGACGCTGCTCCAAACTCATTTTGTTCCGCCCGCATCGGCTTACAAGACCTCGATGCCCAAACCTCCCCACAATCTTTACGAAGGTTCCGGTTTCTTTCTTGGCATTTACAAATACGTGTCCTGATCAATATTAACACAAGTGATATGTATTTCCCCAATGCCGTTACTTTTATGGTAGTAATTGTGTTTGTTTATATACACTCTTCGGGGGAAAAAACTTAGGTTTTTGAACGAAATGGCATTTAAAGGCAATACTAGTTTTCTCGCAAATATAAAACTGCACCAACTGTACCATTGTTTTAAGATATTTTAACGCAATGGTGATGTTAGTTTATAACATAAATATATCGATTGATTACGTATACATTTTTGTGTTATCTGATTAATCAGAATTGCGGTATAAACTTGTACCATTGGTATGGGAAGTTGCGCTATATCTCGTTAATGTATTCAAGTTGAGTTTCACAATATGACCTTTCGAATAATTTGGTCAACTTAAGGCTGGTTTATCTATGCATGATTAAAATACGTTATGCTATCCGTTTTGCAGTAATTGGCAGGGAACTTGCCCGTCAGTGTCGAACAGTGGAGAGTTAACTTAAACTTCCTGGCAGTCAAATATATATCTGCTAGTTAACTTATATGTGGCACAGCTGATGATACCTATTTATCACGGAATTGTTTTCAAGGTACAACAAAGTGTTATAGGAACATTTTATTAACAAGTAGGTGGAATTCATTTATCCACTGATACATTTGTGAAGACTTGCGAAGAATACTGCAGTAAACAATTAATTTACTGATTAATAAAGTGTTATTTTATTCATTAATTCATTGCTTTTAAGCGCGCTTTTTTGTGAGATAATCCACGCCTCTTGTTTTTACAAATGCCAGTGCGCATTGAAATTAATTAAATAACTAACCTTTAATAAAATAAACTCGTACAAAATAGAGCTAAGTATGGTTTTGCACACAATATATGAGTTAATGAACGGCGAATTTTTAGAACAGCGAAATAAGGGAGAATAATTATTACTATTTTTTTTAACAAAGCAGAAAGTTTTTCTATATGTAGCAAATAAAATTGTTTCATGTTGTGCCAGTGTGGTCATTTCCCTCGTGAACTTGATATAAGCTGTTCACGGTAAAGTGAGCACTTTTACGGCCTAGTTACTTTTTCCGTTCAGCCATTTTTTAATCCTTTAACAACCTCTTTTTAATAAATATTGCAATGCAAGTAATAAACAGTGTGTATATTCCACCGCGCTCGGAAGTTAGTCTTAGGCTACAATAAAATATATTTACTGACTATTATTCTAAATGAGAATGCTTTCAAAAGTGCTCACTTTTACTTTACCGTGAATAGCCTATAGACTGCCAGTTGGCTTTGTGATCGAAAGTTAATTGTCTTATAGCTATCAATCCATTACATTTAATTCTTCTAGTTTGTATTTGTAAACCTAAATCGTTAATACTGTATATGTTATTCCGGGATCATATTTTGCCAGTATGTATGTTAAGGCGTATTTGTAGGTTGTCAGTGTGATTTGAATATTGTAGTGGTGACTCGTGAAACACACACACTTCTACGAATAATTTTTAAATTTAGTCTTGTCTCACTTTAAATCACCGCAGAAAATAAAAAATGTTACGGTCTACTCGCAAATTTTTGTGACTCAACCTTTTGAATGCCTAGCATAATTTCCTAGACAGATACCCAAAGTAATCAAACTTTACTGCCTGAAAAATAATAAATTATGGCGATAACCATGTCAAGCCAACTTTCATTTCCGGTCCTCGCCAGTTGAATTAAAGTTTTTATGTAATTGCCGCGCAAAATAATTGTTTTTATTCTATTGTTTTTTATGCGATGTCTTATTTTCCCAGCTGCTGTGGGTTTTACTCATAACGAAGTTAATAATGGTTCGATTGGCATAAATACTGCATGTGCTACATTAGCCATGGTGTCTCGTAAGCTACCTACTTCCTCCGAACTATATTTTTATAAAATTCTTTAGGTATTGATCTGACGTCATATAAAGACCATGGTTTGTATGTAGGCTATCTTATGTGGTTCCTTCTGAAGTCATTTTGCCGTGTAAGACGCGAGTAGTGTCTTATAGCATGGCGGGCTCGCTTCGCTGGCAGCCGCGCCTGAGGAAAGTCGTGACACATCGCTAAAGGCATTTCACTCTCGCACTTGGTAGTAGGTAGGACTGTAGGCGGTGAGAACCACGATAGTGTTTGAGCCAGTGCCAACTGAAGAAAGCGAGCACTCCTTCTGCAGCGTGCTAAGTTTGTGTTCAGTCGCCTACAAAAATAAGTTGCTGAGACTTAGTAACGTCACGAATACGATTTTCATTTGAGAAACAATTTATACCTTTCCAGATCAATGTGTGCTCATGCAGTGATGTAGTGAGTCGTAATAATTAGTTATTCCTTTTTTTTTTTTTTTTTTTTTTTTTAAATAAGTCTAATATTTTCTTTAATTTTGGCCAATATCGAAAGCAACTAACATTCGTGTCAATAATGAGTTAATTATGTAGTATTTCTTAGGCGACTCAAAATCTTTTTGAAGCATTTCTATTCTAATGCTCAAATAGTCGCAGCATTGATCGGTCAGCGTGAGATTATTCTTCTGTAATTTATTTTACCAAAGCTAAAGAACATGTTATTTGTTCCTTTTAAGTTTTCAGAAAATTGTGAGTGAATTCAGTTACTTCGTTTGCATTGTTGGTGACTTTGTGGTATAAGTAGGAAATAAGGAGAACTGGCACATGGGATGAGGGATGCGGACGGGTTGGCGGCCATCTTGGATTATGTCACGCGGCAACCTCTTGCTCTGTCATTCCTCGTCAGCGGCGGCCATCTTGGACGTAAATGTGATTATATATATATAATATAGATTTAATCAATACTCTTAGGTGAGGTATGGTGTAGGGACCTGAGTTAGAGACTCGAAACTAATGTTAGTGTGGGTTAAAGTAAATGAATAACGCAGAAGTAATTTATACACTTTACCTTTATTTTACTGACTTGACATAAAAAGAATACATAATAATACTTTATACATGCTCAACTTATTCTTAATTTGAGCAAAAAAATTATGGTGTCTGTTTTTGTAGAGCAATTCCGGCTGTGAGCATTAAGACCACACATATTCACATATACCATACCGCAGTTATTGCATGGGTAAATCTTGTAGGTGATGGCAAATGGGCAGTTACACAAAAGAGCCCAAAAAACTGGTACACCTGCCTAATATCGTGTAGGGCCCCCGCGAGCACACAGAAGTGCCGCAAAACGACGCGACGTGGCATGGACTCGACTAATGTCTGAAGGTATGCAGGAGGCAATTCACACCACGAATCCTGCAGGACAGTCCACAAATACATAAGAGTGCGAGGCGGTGGAGATCTCTTCTGAACAGCACGTTGCAAGGCATCCCAGATATGCTCAATAATGTTCATGTCTGGTGATTTAGGTGGCCTATGGAAGTGTCTTAAGTCAGAAGAGTGTTCCTGGAGCCACTCGGTAGCAACTCTCGACGTGTGGGGTGTCGCATTGTCCTGCTGGAATTGTCCACTTCCGTAGGAATGCACAATGGTCATGAATGGGTGCAGGTGATCGGACAGGATGCTTACGTATCTGTCACCTGTCAGAGTCGTATCTAGACGTATCAGGGGTCCCATTTCACGCCAACTGCACACGCCCCATACCATGACAGAGCCTCTACCAGTTTGAACAGTCTCCTGTTGACACGAAGGGTCCATGGATTCATGAGAATATCTCCATACCCGTACACGTCCATCCACCCGATACAATTGGAAACGAGACTCGTCAGACCACGCAACGTGTTTCCAGTCATCAACAGTCCAATGGCGGTGTTGGCGGGCCCAGGTGAAGCGTAAAACTCTGTGTCGTGCAGTCAACAACGGTACACGAGTGGGCCTTCGGCTCCGAAAGTCCATATAAATGATGGTCTGTTGAATAGTTCGCACGCTGGCACTTGTTGATGTCCCAGCATTGAAATCTGCACCAATTTGAGAAAGGGTTGCACGTCTGTCACGTTTAATGATTCTCGTCAGTCGTCGTTTGTCCCGTTCGTTCACGATCTTTTTCCGGCCGCAGCGATGTCGAAGATTTGATGTTTTACCGTATTCCCGATATTCACGGTACACTCCTGAAATGGTCGTGCGGGAAAATCCACATTTTATCGCTACCTCGGAGATGCTATGTCCCATCTCTCGTGCGCCGACTATAACACCACGTTCAAACTAACTTAAATCTTGATAACCTGCCATTGTAGCAGCAGTAACGGATCTAGCAACTTTGCCAGACGCTTGTTGTCTGCCGACCACATCGCGTTACTCTGATCGGTTCCATACCTCTGTTATTTGCATACGCACGCCTATACCAGTTTTTTTTTGGCTCTCCAGTGTACTATCTTCATGTTGTTTGACTTTGGAGCTGTTAGCGAATGCTGTGCCGCGATACTTGCACTCGCTTCCCAATGAACGACAAACATTACCTTTGCACTTCTTGTTATGTATATACAGGCTATCACTGGGTCGACACCCACCACATCGCAATTATCACAACGGTAAGTCTTGTAATCGTGGTAGAATGGACAGTTATATCTTCATGTTGATTGACACTAGAGCTGATAGTAAATGCCTTGTAATACATGTACTCGCTTCCCAATGAACGACAAACATTGCCTTTGAAGTTCTTGTTATGTCTATACAGGTTATCACGGTCATACAGATCTGAAACATGTCCCCGTGACTAGGAAAAAAATTACCAGACTTTGTCTAAGTCTGAAAGAGAATTAATATTTTTACTTGCAGTATGTGTCTGAATGAAAGTGTAGCTTTATCTTAGAAATAAAACACACTAAGTAATTTTAAGTCAAATTTATTTAAACAATTACTTATTACAAATATATATTTTTGAACAATAATTCATTCAATAGTTTATTCAGTGATTGTCTTCTTCGGGTGGAAGTCCTGTGTTGTCCTCACCTTTACTGCATGCATGCGCTCTTGGTCCCTTGCACGAGACCTAAAACCAAGCTCATGCATACAGTTCCCCGGACGTTGGCACTGGGGCTACGCAACATACACTTGCAGAGGCACTATGGATATTTATGTTTTCCTTTATAAATAATTTTAAATAAATTTATTTGAAATATCAGAGTTTTTAAACTTCTGTCAACTGCCTTGCAAGTTCATATTACGTAGGTGGTTTACAACGTTGTTGACAAACCACAACACCTAAGAATCAAAGCGGACAAAGGAACGCACCGAAAGACGACGGCCAAAGAAGAAGAGTAGAGTAGATATATACATTTACAACTCAGGATAAGTGTTGAAACCCCCCAGGCAATAGCTATAAACCCCGGGTCCTCAGCTCTCCTGCCTGCAGGCTAACCCTGGTGCGGGAAAACACGCAGGTCACCGGCTCGACACGACCTCAATAAGTCACCGCACTCTCGCACACAGTTCCACGTTTAGTTGTAAAAATATATCCCAGGCTGCCTAAGAAAGTTTTTAGCCCGAGAATACCATTAGGCTGTCGACCAGATCAGGAAAAAAAAATCTCACCGCTGCACTGCTCAGAATCTTTCAACTTGCCGAGCATAATATGAAGGGAAAAAAATACACGTGACTTGTTTAAAACTTCCTTTCCATGGGCTTTTGTAGGTTTTTTCTTTGGGTAATGCCAAAATGACAGAAGCTTCACAATCAATGACATAAAGCTACAGCCTGTTCATGGTAAAGTGAGCACTTTTTGAGGCAGTCTCATCAGACAACCAATAAATACATTTCATTGTGACCTCTGACTTTTGGTTTTTAGTATGGTAAAATGTATAGACTATGTTTATTACTCACATGACAGTGTTTATATTAACGAGTGACAAAAGGTTATAAATTGGCTGAAATAAAAATGTAACCGGTGCATCTAAGTGCTCACTTTACTGTGACTAGCCAACATAAGTTAAGTTCCTTATACACGATTAATAGCAGCAGTGCTCGAACTGAAACTGGGAAAAGTCTGCCAATTTCCTCCCATCTGGATGGGTGTTCTCAACTTCTGAATTTGTGTGTACACTCCCAACTGGGGAAAGAAAATTTCCTCTGTTTTAATATATGTTTTTATATCCTAAAATTACATTTCCGAACATTGCCTTAGATTTCCTGCAGGGCAGTCTATTTTGCAGTCTGTTGAAACTGTAGCGAGCTGTTAGCAACACTGTCAGCAACACTGTCGTCAGTTTTATGATTCGTAATCTATCGCTTTTATCAGTAAATAGTGTAGTCAACAATAAACATACACATCCCTAGATTTTGTCAATATTTTTCCCGGTATGTATACATTTAAATAAAACTTATAATCCTTTACGTATTATATTAAAACATTTTCCAATGCGTCTTTTAGAAAAACTACACCTAAGTTGCTTTCATAATTGTATATTGCTACTGTTGTATCCATAATACGATTTTGCAGCCGATTTGTGAAACAACTAGTACAATAGTTGTATGTTGTTTTAAGTCATTAATTTTATCATAGTTTTTTCCCCCACGTCAGAGTTTTAGCTCAGAAGACTGAAGAATCATTCTCATGTTTAATGTTTATAACTATTTCTTATCGCACCCTGCGTTCGTCAGTTTTGTGACTGGACATTTTTCGTTGAATTGAATTTATTTTAGGCCTGAAGAGACACGCCAAAAACTTTTTATCTATGCATTGCAACATTCTGAGCTACATACATTTTACAATATCTGTTAAGATTGTTGACCATCCACTTTTTTTGTCTTTTTTTTTTCAGCGATGACTAGGGTNCCTGTAAATACACCCTTGTCCAACTGAATGGAAGGTAGTGATTCTGAATACATTTTGTTCAGATAATTTTGTTTTGGCTTTTTAGAACCACATGCTTATTGGTTTATTTGCTACACACACACACATGGCTTTATACTTTCCAGAATATTTTCTAATATTATTTTACTTTTTAGTTTTATTTTATAATACACATATACTTTGCAGTTTCTGAATTGTTCCTTTTGTGACAATGATTTTTTTTTTCGAGGAAGGTAACATTTTAGTTTTTATGAATATTTAATAAATTAAATTTTCACAGCAAAACACATTTTCCTTCAGCTTCCCTTCATGCATACATTTGTATTTTTGTTTGAGTTATACAACACGACGTATGTGAAATTGTTATTATTTCAAGAGAGAAAATATTATTTTGAAATTTTCTTCATACACAAAACAATTTTGAATAATCAATTTTTTCCAATCAACATAATTTTTTTTTACTTTCAAATATTAGACAAATTACAATAGTGCTCTATTTTTTTTTCCACTACTCATAACAAATTTACGAATTATTTGTTTTCAAAACAGCATCCAGTTATTTTACAATTCTCCATTACTTAAATGGTTTTTTCGTTTTAAGTGCTNATTTTTCCACTACTCATAACAAATTTACAAATTATTTGTTTTCAAAACAGCATCCAGTTATTTTACAATTCTCCATTACTTAAATGGTTTTTTCGTTTTAAGTGCTTCTAATATGTCTTTAAAAATTTTTCTCAAAACATCTTTTACACATGTTATTAGTACTGGCGAATCTGTTGTAATTGTGATACGACCTCTGCTAAGGACGAAATCCACTGAAGATGGGAAACAACTGCGCTACTCTTCACCGAGTTCTGGCATGAAAGTAAGTGCTGGTTTCTTCTTGCGAGAGGTCACAGGTTCGGTTACGCTGACAGTCTTGTGTTTGCTGCTGGATAGTTTTTGGAATTTATGCATTCAGAGTAGCTGGCAACAGGTCTCAAGATTAAATGTCGATCATGACTGACTACTGGCTCGCAGATGCAATTGACATGGTCACCACACAGTCTGGAGCATGCAAAGGTTTGTCATTTTGATTTTTGGCAAATCCAATAACTTCGTCAGGAGAACTTGGCAGCTGGGTTTCCGGTCGCATGTAGAATACGTAACACTGCCTATAGCACGTGCAGTCCACAATCTGCTGGCATGGCTTGACAAATGATGACTCGTGTGCATACAGCATATGATACAGCCCGTCACATTCTTCTGTAAATGCTCGCAGTTGGCCTCCTTTCCAGTAAGGATATGTTACTCTGCTTAAACCAGGTTCCATGCTGACATAATGGTTAGCAGGGTGGAATGTCACCATCTTGCTTAGCCGGCGGTCGACGACGAACTGGATGCAGGAAAGCTTCGTCTCTTGCTGTGACAAGTATGTCGTCACAGCCATTATTTATAAATCTCGGCAAGTAGTAGCAGAATTCTAGAAATGAGGTCACGGAATGCTTCGATGCATTTGCATCTGCTTCTACATATAATTTGACTCTCCACAGTCTTACTGTCAGAAGCACTACTGCTGGGTACCATAGTGCGAGGTTCTGGGTTCATGGTTGTGTGCAGTATCCAGACTTAAATTTATATTGCAAGGTAGATTTCACATGTTAGCATCGAGCACATGGTCTCCCAAGTAACTTTTCCATTGTCCAAAATTGTAGTATGCTGCTCACCCTAACAAAACTCAGTCCATCTTGTAATGATGTCACTGCTGGGTCGACAAAGTTCATGTGCGATTTTCTGCGAACCCCAACGCTGTCAAAGCTGCTCTTCACTTGCTTGCGACAACAGGCGGCTTGTAGCAGTGGAAAGTTGGCAGTCAGGGTGTAGATAATATACTGGACAAGCAATGAAACTGCACGATACTGGACTAAGAGATATACAATCTTATTCAAGATTGCAGCTTACCCAGTGCTCGAGTCCATTGCATGCCATAACTTGTTCTAGGAAGCCTGGTGGCTTAAAATGAACTCTATGATAACCGATGGTCACATCCTTATACTTGTCAACATCCAGTGGATTAAAATTCACGTACATAATTTTGACTGCTCTGTAAGAAAGCCGAAGTTCAACTGAAGTATATTCTTCTTGACTGAGGCAATATCATGTACGAAAATTCGAGTATGCGAACGTTTCCAATAGGCTTCATACCTGGATACGTTGCTACCTCCTGGTTAAGAACTTGCAGGTCACATTCAATAAACTGCACATAGCATTTCGGTAAATGTACTCTGAATTCACTGTTTTTTTAACACTCACATAATGCTATTAGCCATCATATCAATCAGCTTCTGGTACTATGCAGCATTATTCAATTTTTCTTCTATAGGCTTGAACATGAATACTAACATTCTGTGCATGCAGGAAAGCTGTAGGTGAATAAAAGTATACTTTTTTTTTCTCTTCCCTTCTGCTGCCGAAGAATTATCACAATTCACGAAAAGTTTAACATGTGTGCATTTTTTCCATTGCCGATAAACTTCATACCATTGTAAGTTACGTGCACCAGGGTCTTAAGATCTTCCATGTCCCTCTGCAGAATAAGTGGAACATATCGTTTTAGGAAATGTACTCTAAAGTCATTGTTTAATACACAAGTAATGCTTTTCCCGTAGAATGTCAGTCTCCTGGAAATCAGTTGCGATGTATTTCTGCCCTATCTTCATGTCACAAAGCTCTTGTACTGAACTGCACTATTCAATTTTCTATAAGTCCATTCATGATGACTAACATGCAGTGCATGAAGGAAAACTGATATATTTACCACATCACGTCCTATGTTATATACATTCGATGGTAGCTGAACTCAATTTCATGGTTGTACTGGACTTGTCAGTGCATCGGCCTTATTGTCGTCTTCTGATATCTCACAACTCACCTCCAAAATGTGGTAGCTGACCTAATTTACATGTTTGTCTTTCAGCTTGTACTTTTTTTACCTGTTAGCAGCTGACCTCCTTTCGTCTTTCAGCATGTTGCTATCATCTTCACAGTCCATAGCCCACCTTTGTTAGACGAGTGCTTTGAAGCAGTGGCAAGCAAAATAATTCTCACATGCATGGCAAGTGTGCTTAATGTTTGTGTACCACACTTTACATTTTTTCAGTAATGGACAATCATAATCAGTTTGCAGGTCGTAAATTTTTATGCTAGCTTTGCAGTAAATACTGAGAAATCTTTTTTGTTCTAGACCTGCCACGAACACTACCCCGTCCATCTCAACTGACAAAATGTCAGTGAGTATACTGCTTATTTTTTCATATTCTGTCTCGCCATCTTGCCATGTAAGTCCATGATAGTAATTTGTCAACCACCGATTCGCGACTTTACTCTTGTTGTCGAGCAGCTGCCAAGCAAACGATGGTAAGAATTTACAGGTACTTCTTCCATTTGTGTATGCAATACATATTTCTTTGATGATGAATCCCAGAGTAGATGTGAACCCCTGCACATTAGCGAGCATGTTGATGGGCGATGTGTGACTAAATTGATTTTCACGCTTACATCAGTTCTTCGATTTTGTCCTGTACATTATATGTGACCAGGCGATCGTGAATTATCAAAGCATATGTGCAAGTGTTGTAGAGAAAATTGTCTGATGACACCATTTATATGCAACAGTCAACCACTTCTGTGTTCACTCTGTTGTCTTGTTTGCTCACATCGAAAACTAGGAGAGGTGCGGTGTGTTGCTCATATATTCGCTCGGTTATAGCTTTGGGGATGGTGTTTGTTCATTGTAGCTTTTCTTGAAATCTGCAAACATTTGATATGGCATCATGTAAGTCTCATTCGTAAAATCTACATTTAAGTCTCCATAAGAAAACTTTCTAGTTGAGAAATATTGAAACATTCTTTATATTCACATGGTCGAATTTTGATCTGTCTGCACTGACTACATTTTGTTTTCCCACCTGGAATGCAACTGATGTAGCGAGGCTTCTCGTTTGCAAAACTAGACTAAGCATTCCAATTTACACTGATGGAGCGCAGCACACTCGGGTAAGTTTCCAAATTCCATCTTCGGAAAGCGATATCGACGTTTCGTCCCTTCTCGACGACGTATTTCAAAAACTTTACATGCTCGGGCATTTTTAATTGCACATGAGGTAGCATCCATTCAATGGATTGTATCGACAGTGTCGTAGCTTCTGTTCCAACAGCAGCATCCTGGATCGCATTCGTTTGCGTGTTGGCTAAGAGAATAACCAATTGTTAAGGATGTGGGTGAATCTAAACATGATGATGATGCTCTTATTATGTTGTATGTTCAATCTGTTAATTCAGGAACTTTACGGGTATTGGCAGTAAGGCAAACATCATATGATAAAACAGAGGCCCAACTATGTACACTGACTGAAGACTTAAGCAAACTCTCTATGTTAAATACAAAAATTAATGATGTAGAAGAAATAATAACCAGAAATATTATTACTGCTCTGTCTGCCATGAATTATGATGATAAAGTATGGAAACACTGTAGTCCTATCAGAGGTGCTATTATACAGCACACAACAAAATTAGAAGACAATATCAAAAACATCAAGCCGACTTCCATACGACCTGCTGCTACTCCATCTAGTGCACCTCGGCATATTGGAGCATTTCATCAAAAAACTGAAGGATGCACCTAAATAGTAAAATGATATGTAAAAACTGTTTCCATTACTATTTTGTATTTAATACAATGGCAGACACTGCTGATGAATTACAGCGCGTTATCGAAAAGGTGCATGAAAAATATTTGTTGGCCAAGCAAGCACATTTGGAACGTGACATGCTTTTGGAGGATGCATTCAAACTGCTCACAGCATGACTTAATAATTGGCAATCTGTAATTTCAGCTGTCATATTGAAGAAAAAACGCGATGAAGCCATACCACAGCCAGGGAGGAAACGAAAACGTAAACTGGATGTAGAAGAAGTTGCAGATGAGGACGATATTCCATTGTCAGTTTCGAAGCATAAAAAAGATAGAGATAATACTCAAAATATACATGTTCTTGTTTACCTAGTAATGTATTAATTAGCCTAGGTTCAATGGTAGAATGCATGGATTTTGTAAACGAAATAAAAAGTGGTTTCTGAGAAACAAGGAAATATTTTTCCTCCCAAATGGTGAGATTCAAATCAGAAATGAATATGTGTGTGCAGTCCCAAGCCTTAACGAATTACTCTTCAGGATAGAACCTACTATGTATTTACAAGCTGCTCTGTGGTAGTGCAAGAAACTGCTCGAACTAACTAGTGCATATTAAAAAGATAACGATCCATCGAGCAATGGGTATAAGGATAATTCTCATGCAAAATTCAGCATTATTTCATGTCTGTTTCCAGAGGTAAAAATACCATCTGGTTCCCGTCTACTGGCCAAAATTGAAGATGTAGATTATCTGGAGTATGTCTATTGGGATGATGTTAATGAACTTGTTGATAAGATTGCAGCTGCTGAATGCTTCAAAAAAGGGCTGAAAATAATTCCCACATGAACGAAATTACTAATATTCTGGAGGAATTGCGTGAAGGAAGCTACATACGATTAGTCTGGCAAAAATCGCTAGCGAGCTGCACAAGCAGGCTAGATGGAATTATCCAAGACTCAAAGTGATGATGTTTGGACTGCGTGATTTTTACCATACAGATTTGGTCATAATGATTCCATATGGCCATGTGAATATAGGATTCAAATATATGCTGACTGATAGATTGCTATAGCAAGTTTGCCTTTTCTGTACCAGTCAAAATCAAACAAGGTGACAAAGGCCCACAAAACAATCTGCAAATCGATCTTGGATGCGAGTTCTATAATCCAGAATTCCGGCATCTAATGAAGAAACACATGATAAATCATTATTCTACACATAGTGGTATGAAGTGCTCTGTTGTCGAAAGTTTTAATCTCACTTTGAAAACAGTGATGTGGAAACAATTCTCAGTACAAGGAATATTACCAGAACTGGTTTCAGAGTACAACCGCAAAAGACACCGTACAATAGGTATGTATCTCATCGACGTTCAAGACAACTCGTTTCTGCAGTGTACAAGAATGAAAAAATTGATATTTGGAAGCCAAAAGCTAATGTTAGAGATTATGTACGCACTTCAAGAATGAAATTGACTTTAGAGAAAGGATATGCACAGAACTGGTCTAACGAATTGTACAGAGTCGTCAAAATTCGACACAATGATCGTCGTATCTACTATATCGAAGACCTAGATGGCCAAGTTATTCGGGGTGGCTTTTACAAGGAGGAAATACACCCCACAAAATTTTTTTAGAAAAAGTTTTAAAATGTAAAGGCAATAAAATCTACGTTTGTTGGATGGGATTCCCAGATAAAAAAAATGTTGGATTGACAAGGATGCTATCACAGATATTTAATAATGTATTTTTTTACAGCAAGTATCTACTAGTCTAAGAAGATGAAAAAAACAGAAGACTGCACTTCAGCCCAGAATTGGTGAACAGACAGAAGATGATTTTGTGAAAAACTAACCACAAGAAAAATGTATTATCCTGTACAAACAAAAATTTATTTAATATGTTTGTTTTCAGAATATGATTGTTTTATTTGTAGGATTATTACCTAGTCATGGCTGCACGCCTACTTCCTGGTCTGAGGTCTAATAGGCACTGTTTCTAATTTATATTAATAAAATATTCAGAGCACAGGTTTAAATTATAAAAAACAAAATTTATTTTCAGTGCCTTGCCAACATGCCTGCTGCAGGAGTTAACATAATGAACCCATACCTCTCGTATAGACATACGTATGCCTATAACATTTGGGAAAATAATTTCCATATATATTTTATGTATACATCATTTAAACCTACACTGGCGCCCATGTCACGTCTAGAAACAAGATGTTGAGGTGCATTGACAGAGCATGGTAGACAGGAGGACAGCTTGAAAGGTGGAATGACAGAGCATGAAGTATCATGATAGGGCAATGATCTAGAACATTTTTGAAACGTCATACTATTTTTAGACTGAGTGACTCATAAAAATTCTGGGTAAGAAAACATTTTCGCACTGTTTTAATAGAAAATCGGGAAATTTTGAGGAAAATTTTTGGAATTTTGAAGAAACCAGATCACGAGGTGGAATAATACAGCATAAGGTGACATCCAAGATGGTGGTGTACTGTCTCCAAATATGGTGGCCATTATGGCATCCAATATAGTGGATGGCGGTCAAGGTCATCCAAGATAGCGGCTGTGATGTAATCCAAGATGGTGGTCGTCCGAATATCCGAACCCCCAAACCCCTGCTCCAGAACCCCCATTATCTATCTACAACCGACTTTTTTCATACATCCTAATTCGACGTTATGTATCGTCGGTATTTTAGTTTTACGGGTTTATTCAAGATTATAGTACTATTGATGTTTTTCGAGCGAGTATTTCGATATTGTGTGTGCTAACATGTTATAATATGGGATACTAATATCTCCGATAGTTTTTGTTTTAACTGCAATCGAAATTTTTGTGTTTATCGACAACTTAATAATGGCATTACCTCAGATTGTAATGATACCGACATTATCGATATATTGAAAATATTCAGAAACTCTTGAGATTAAATATTGATATGAAAATCATGATGCCGAACAACCCTACTCTAGTGTATGGAAGAGAAAATCTGGTAACTTTTAGCTGGATCAAAGTCTAAGTAAGCATTGTCAAATTTCATGTTTTACGAAACCACTTAGTTTTTTGCTGTTTTGTTTGCTTGTCAGTCCAAGTGTGGAATAAGCTGTTGAGAATCAGGGGGCTAAGAATCGCTTTTACAACGCAGTTTGTTTTTAATAAAAAGTTTCTTTGTTTTGTGCTACTGTTACGAACTTCCAGCACACATGGGATTTTTACTGGAAGTCAACAGAATTTGAAATCTGGTTACATAGTAAGGAAGTATTGCGACGGTGATGGAAAATAGAACAAACAAGCTTCGCGTGTATTGTTTCCTCGAAATTTCAAGCTGTAACTATAGGGTTTTAATTCAGCAATCTGTTCGGAAAAGATATAGCATTGTCACTAAAATAATGTTTTACAGAAGAATAAATATCGTAAACAGTGGGTTGTGTAGCTGACTTTGGCACTTTTCAACGATCACATGTTTGTTCCAGTAATAACATTCATGAATTGGTAACAAAATATCGACTTTCATTTATGTCCTGAAAAAAAAATTTCATCGAAATATATTATAGTTTCTTAAAAATCAGAGTAGACACAAGTGCTAATAATGACACCCATATAATTAGGGAAGCGAGTAGCCAGAGATTCGCGAAAAGGATGAAAGGCAATTCAGGAAATTAGCGTAGTTATCGGAAGTAACCTGAAAGTGTGCAATCATAGAGGCGGATAGTTTTTTGAGGCGGTTGCTGTAATCTGGTTTCCTCGTTTCAGAAGCGTTTTGCAGGAGTCGCGCCACGTAACAAGAACCGAGCCGGGGAGTGTTTGCTGAGCCTGCAGACAACCGGAGCGCATAGCCTTGCTGCATCGTTTTTGTTCTGTGCTCCTGTGCTCTAGCCAGGGGAAGACCGGTTGTTCTGTCTGATGCTTCCATCTCTCCCCTCCATTTCTCTTCAACTTGTCATGGTTTCTCTCTCTCTCTCTCTCTCTCTCTCTCTCTCTCTCTCTCTCTGTATATCTCTGTCGCGCTGGAGATGCCCTCCGCGTCCGCCGTTCTTCTCGGACCACGACCAACGACCGTCGTTGGTGCGATTGAAGGCAGAGAGCAGGGCCGCGTGTTCCGATGCTTGCACTAATGCAGCTGCTAGAGAACTCGAGCCATGCTATTCCGTTATTAAATATATTCTTGACTGCATATGATAACTGAACAACCACCATGCGCCTATTTCACTATTAGATGAAAATAAAAATGGATACTGCACGCACAGCATGTAAACAAACTTCGCACACCTTAACCTTACTTTGCATATTTTTGTATTTTAATGTGATTTGTATACTAATGTAACTTAACCATGCAGATACATCTTCTAGACGCACGTCTACACTAATTAATGGTTCCGTTGACGATATTTTAGCTGTTTAACTTGCTGCTCGTTTTCCGCCATTAATATTAATAATAGGAACAGTAATAACACTATTAACTATAATTCAATGACGTGAACGTACAAAACATTTGTGCCCCAGACCACATGCAATTTATGAGCGAGATTGTTGGGAAGTAAGATGACTTATGACGTATACAGATGCGCCTCTAGACAGGTAACGGAACAACTTGTATATGGCCTATTCGCGGTTTCTTCACACTTTTTGAATCAAGCCTTTTAAAAATATCCCCATGTGTTAAGTATTTGGTTGTTTCCTGTAATTTATTATTATCATTTTCTACGTCTTTTAAATTAAAGTAACTTATTTTGTGTTGGAATAACTTTTACTTATGTTTTATCTAAAAGTTATACTATTTTATTTATATATTAATACGAATTAAAACTGGTAGAAAATTGATGTGTTGGTAATGCCTAGTAAGAGATAATGCTCATGCGAAAAATAACTAAAGTGAGTGCGCATGAATGCGGTGCGTTGTTTATTTGGTTTAATTTTTGTGTTTGCACGAGGCGGAGGAATAGCCTGGAAGTAGATCTTTAACAGTGCTTCAGAAAAGATGGAAGTAATCATGAATGGACTGTACACATTTTGCGCATTGCAAATGTAGCGGAATATCAGACATGTAACGTACGAGGTCGCTGCAGCCTAGCAGCTTGCATGCTACGCAGCGACCCATCTGGAGTTGGGCAGAAGGAAAAGCAAAACTTGTTCCCGCAGTTAGTGGGGAGCAGAGAGTTATGAAATATGCAAGATGATACCTCAGTGTCAGTAAACCGAAGCACTTAGCGGACGTGAGCATGTGGTCTATGCCAACCACTTCAGCCCACAAGAATTTTTTTTTCCTTCGTTAATGGAAGTAGCATCGTGGTAACTTAACAGCCACTTCAAAAAATTGACAGGACTACCTCTTTTGAAGATGGGGAGGGGAAAGAGTTGCTGCTATAAAAGCGCCGGTAATTAAGTTTTTTTGCTCGCAAAAATCATTGTGCGCTAAAACCACCTATAATTTATGTACGCAAACTTATATGCATTTCCATATATTTTACATTGCAAAACACTCCGCTGCTTTGGGAATGAAAAGAATTGTGAATGACAAGAAACTACTTATTTTGCGTTTGTTCGCCTATTAAACGTGTGGGCGTAGACATGGGCGTAATATGCGACTGAACTTGGAAGTTAACTTCTGTTCCTGTTAATTAAATTAACAGGCGTTAGTACCATGAATCAAGAAAAGTACATGACTTTTCCCGTGAATTTATAATTTGCTACGGCATGACTCTGGTTATCAAATATATTTTCTATAGTGCTCAGTCGTTCGTGTTTGTGATTTGTGCATTTTTTCCCGTATCCAAGGAGTTTTACTTGTTGTTTCGTATCAATGTTGACCCCGAAAAAAAAATCATGTTATAGGCTGTTCACGGTAAAGTGAGCACTTTTGAGATTTTAGTTACTTTTTCCATCAGCCATTTTTTTCTTCCACAACTTTTTAAATAATTTTGCCGTGTAAGTAATAAACACAATGCATATATTTCACTATACTCGAAAGTTAACGTCTAAGGCTACAATAAAATATATTTATTGACTATTATTCCAAATGGAGCTTCAAAAAGTGTTCACTTTCCGTGAATAGTCTATACTAAGAACGAGGCCTATTTCGTTGTAGCCGCGCTGTCCTTGCGCGCGTCTTCAGTACTCGCGAGTTGGTAGCCCATCATCACGGGAAGGGCGGATGTGGTTAACCGAGGTGAAACACGCTGACGTCATGCCCTTTTCGAGTCTTCGAGGCATGACTCTGCGCACGACAGAGCCACTCGGGACGAGCGTGCTGTACTGTCGACTGCGAAAGTATCGATCCGCAAGGCGAGGGTGCAGGAAGCGACGAGCAGTATCGCGGGCGTGCGCGTGGTCGAGAATTAGGGGGTGAGGAATATGCTCTTGGGGTAATCCTAGGGAGAGCCTGTGTGTAACGACCCCTCTTTACTCGCGTAATTTTCCTTTCTGAAGCAGATGTTAAGTAAACAACCATTTGGCCAGTAAGTGCGGGTTCGGGAGTCTCCCCCAACCCCTCTCGAGAAAATAAGAAAGTTCGAGGTTAAAAGTACCACGTTAATTTTACTTAATACAACCCAAATGGCTAAGTTTAATCATTTACAGTACACGAAAATGTATTAGTCTTTATAGTAGCGGGGGCAGTCGCACGCCCGTGTACACCGGAGAGTTCGTATAGTACGACCTTATTAAAAAGTCTCGTGTAACTTAGCAAGATTTTGACAGTTCGACGAAAGTAGCGCCAATGTTTACTTTTCGTTTATGTATCCTTTCGCAATCAGCATGCGTCAAGTGGAGGCTGTATTTTTTATCAACACGCTGTCAGCTAATCCACTTGCCATTGTTCTGTAATGCTAAACGAATTTAAGGTATCTATAGATTCACATATGTCTAAAAAATCCGTAGGTTATAAAAGTAAAAATATAAAACCTTGCAAAAAATTAAATATTTGATAACTCTTTTTTAATTTCTCGGAGACAGCGAACTTGGGTTAACATTTGCGAGACGGTAGTTGTAGAAATTATCACACTTTGGATGTCATAGCTAATATAACTGGAACTAGAAGTAATTCGGGAAACTTGATTGACATCTCACTTTTATTTGCCAACAAATCACCGACTATTGATTGCAAAGCAGTAATTCTGATATTACTGATGCTAAACAGTTCTAGTTGGAAATATGTGACGTGGAATAACGTAAGAATTGCTTAAAAACTATTCACGCGCGTCCCACTTTCTTAGTTTTATTAATACTATATAGTAACAACATGGAATCAAGGAAATGAGTTTTCGGGAGAACAATATGGCGTATAATTTACGTAGATGAATGATAACCGGCCGAATATAAATTACTAGTACTCAAAAACGCTGTACACGAAATATGTGTTACTTTAAAAATGATGCAGAGCTCGCGGAAAAATAAAACTATTGGTATCTGTTCGTAAATTTGTTATATATTACACACAAAAGCTATTCTTTTCCGGCTGGTAATGCTTCGGGAAAGAGCGGACAGATGGCGCACATGGCATGACAGGGCGAGGTGTGAGCCGTTTGTGTTGCTCAACAGGTAGCAGCACGTTGGCCTGCCTCTTGATCCCGTCCTTTTAAAAGTTGATTTTTCTTCTATTACTGGCTCGGAACAACACGAATTTGAAATATATTTCATCAAATTGTTAGAAAAAATAATTCAACAATATTATGAAATATTTCTGTATACTTTTGGAATTAATATCAAGCACATATGGAAAGCATGGATGGAGAGTAGGGATACGATGTGAAAAAGGTTCTGAAGGTGCGTTTCATTTGGATACAGATCGTTTTATTGTGGAATTTATTTTGAACACCTATACATTACTACTTTATCACGAAGTTTAGTTGGTAACACTAACAACCACTGTCTTGTGACTACGTAAAATAAAATGTATTAATTAATCCAGGAACTCTTTTGTATCGTGTATTTTCTGCTTGTCTGATGTGCGTCGCCAGTGCACTCAGAATAGCCAACGTAATATTAACTTATGTTCGTTCGTGCATCAGCTGATACAGGATTTTGTAAATAGCACTTTGTTTCATACACATCAAGTTGCCACTCACTGACTGTCAATATCTCGCCAACTTATATGAGAGAGACAATGCCACAACCTGGCTCACGGCACTGTTCTGTTCTGTACGGGGCGAGTGGTAGTCCATTCACGGTTACTTCACACTTCTCTGACCCTACTAAAGTTCTACTTTCAGGATATTCCTCCGCCTTTAGCAAACAAAGCTTAACTGAGTTTATAAAATTACACCCGAGGGACAACGTACCGCATTCTTGCGCACTCAATGTAATAATATTTTGCATGAGAACTATTTATTACTATACATTACCAACACACTTATTCTGACTGTTTTTATTCATATTAATTATAAATTAAATATTATAATTTATTGATAAAATATACAAGAAGTTCAAATTAACCAAATATAAGGTACTTTTATATTAATACAAGTGTAGAATGCTTGTGATATGTGGCGCATTTAGGAAACACCTTCATACATGGGGTGATTTTTCAAGTGTTCAGTTTATACTAAAAACCAGGACGAAGCTAAAAAATAATATCCCCTTAGTACAGGATTGTTTTTGGTGCTTGACAATCAACGGATTGTGCACGATAGTCGAACAGTGCATCTGCAATTAAAGCTGTACTAGTTTTAGACTGCGAAAAACGTTGTTTGTATGCTGAATGTTTTCGTTTCTGTATGTGAAAATAAAAGTTGCTGGGCTCAGCATGGCTGTATCTTGTGATCTTTTTAAGACAGTCAATCCGCCCGTGACGTGGCCGGGCGATAAAATTAATTAGAAAATTTAGTTTCCCATATTTCTTTATCCTAATGGGTGGATCTTCCTTTGCTGGAACACAACTTGTAACTGCTCTTGTCTTGAATGTAGTTGTATTAGGCTACATCAATGACGTCGCTCACAAACAAAAATGTTATCGCTAGCCCAACTTCTCTCTTCGTGTAGTGAAAGAGTTTGCAGAAGAATCTTGGCGAGCAAGCACAAAACCATTACAGAAATCCAGGAATGTTTCTTTGTTTCACTCTTTTTAGAGACACTGTGCGACCTCCTTAGTCGAGGTGCTGAGATTGAAACGCGGGTGCTTCCTTCGTATTCCATTGCATGTTGGACTATGTTAAGATTAATTAGTTTGCCCAGCTTTCGTGCGAGGAGATTAAATTAACCAAAATTGTCCCAAAATTAATTTATTATTATTATGAACTTCCCGGAATTATTAGTAAGGAAGACATCAATAATTGTACTACGAACATGGAACTATCAAGTTTTTTTATATTATTTTATTTTTATTAGTAATAAAGTTTTGAGTTATANATTGTACTACGAACATGGAACTATCAAGTTTTTTTATATTATTTTATTTTTATTAGTAATAAAGTTTTGAGTTATCAAGTTTTATCATTACCTTGTGTGGGCTTTCAATTAAATTGAGTTTTGCGTTACATTCGATCGTTGAATGCGGTTATAGCAACACAGTGGGGATGCATTTTTCGAATAACCGTTCAAAGGAAATCTGTATGTTCCTGTTACAACGTATAATAGTAATGTGTAGATCACGTTTATCTCTGTAAAACAAGTTTNATTGTACTACGAACATGGAACTATCAAGTTTTTTTATATTATTTTATTTTTATTAGTAATAAAGTTTTGAGTTATAAAGTTTTATCATTACCTTGTGTGGGCTTTCAATTAAATTGAGTTTTGCGTTACATTCGATCGTTGAATGCGGTTATAGCAACACAGTGGGGATGCATTTTTCGAATAACCGTTAAAAGGAAATCTGTATGTTCCTGTTACAACGTATAATAGTAATGTGTAGATCACGTTTATCTCTGTAAAACAAGTTTNAAAGGAAATCTGTATGTTCCTGTTACAACGTATAATAGTAATGTGTAGATCACGTTTATCTCTGTAAAACAAGTTTCCTCGTGTGGTTAGGATGGCCAGGGTTGCTTTCTGGAACCATGTCTGAGAGATACTTGTATAGTAAACAAAAAAATGTCAAGTTTTAGGTTTAACATTGGTTTCGCACGAATTTATTTTAAAGCGGTAATCATATTTCTTTCGCCTTTTTTAACAAATGATTTTTTAATCTGCACTGTGTGTGATAATTACAGAAAATAGTAATTAATGTCTTTAATAGCTATAACAGATGTGATAATCAAGGAAAGTGGTTCATAAAAGAGCATTCCTTGTTATCGTTTATATACTTAGGCATTAAACATACCACATAAGTAATTATAACTAGCTACATTTTGTTGCTTGTTTGCAGTTTTAACAACATAATTTTTTATGGAGTCAGGTGTTACCTCCGGAATGATACATTTGAAATATAACAAATCTTTTCACAGTGTGTATCAAAGGCAGTCCCCCTCCCCCCCTCTTTTGAACCTTCTGGGATATCAAGCTCTTCTGATTTTTTCCCAACAATTATGGTGAGCAGCAAGAGGCTGATATGTGCGCAAAAGGGCGTTAAAACAGTTACAAGCCAACAAGTTGCCATCAGAAGAAAGCCACAAAAGACGCCTTTTAACGACGGCACTAGTACCATTGCGACCTCTTGCCGTGTGCGCCATACAATACGAAGGATGGATGTGTGGTTGGAAAGGGTTGCGGGGTGAAGGTTTGGGGAAGTATTGCATCGTGTAATGGCTGTAGCGTTCGTTTCCTCCCATAGAGACCCTTGCAGCTTGTATGTGCTTGGGAGGCGGAGAGGTGATAGGAGGGGTGAGAAGTAGTGCCGTGCTATAAACAAGCTACTGTTGCCACACAAAGCACCTTCATATGCTTCAGCTTTACCGACTGCTTTTCGTTCTTGCAGTTTTATACGAGCCGTAAATTGGTATGGTGATAGGGGGGAAATATGACGCGAAAAACACGCAACTTCAGAGTGTAATCTGCACATACACATGAAAACTTGACTAAGTACATATATTTTTTTTANCGCGAAAAACACGCAACTTCAGAGTGTAATCTGCACATACACATGAAAACTTGACTAAGTACATATATTTTTTTTAAAATCTGTGTAGATATACTGTTTTCTTCGTTATAATATGCTCTCGCAGTCACATTAAACGCGGTAGAACCGTAGTAGCATACAAGTAAACGAATCTCGAAAATATTATGTTCATCCCAGACGTTGTTTTGACTTTCATATATACTGAATTCAGTCAGAGTTGGTTTTGTGTATAAACCAGAGCTGTGTAGTTCAGTGAGAATAATGCTTATTCGAGGGTGAAATTATCTTTTCAATTGCTGTGGTACTTACCAATATATCTAGACCAAGTATAGTAAAACAATGAAATATTTGTCACCATGCTGCAAGGTCCAGTCTTCTCTAAACGGATGTTATTTTGTCTGTGGAAAATTATGTTACAGTAAATACACGCTGGGGCGTACCTTAGGGCGGGGATGACATCCATCTGGTTCGGTAGTAGAGACCTTCGTTACTGAATTATAACATGAAATGAGATTTGAGGATGGGGCATGGCAGAATGCGTATAGGGTAGAAAATAATTTTACCCCGAGAAAACTCATGACTACAGTCGGTTCACGACTGGAAGAAACTTTTAAAAATCAACCTATGAAAAAACACCCTAGCCGTTAGCGACATGCATATAACATTACAAACAGCGGCGAGCGCGGATACAGTTATGCCGTTAGGTTGTCAGCACAAAGAGAGGAAATAGTTCCAAAGTTTTAATGTAATTGTTAATTTATCGCTTACAAATGGGTGTCGAAAATACTTGTATCTTATTATGCCAATTATTAATGACGTGATGCTAACGTATTTAGATTTCAACGTTTCTTGCATAGTCACATGATCACGCTCAAGGTGAAAGTAATGCGGCCATTTGTTTACTAACCTTCGTTCTTGTGTTTTGTTGGCGGGGTGTGGTTGACACACGTGCCAGAGAATTTGTGCGATTATCTTGTTTAACCTTATAATAATTCATTTATTTGTCTTGTTTTACTAATATCCGCTCTTTATTATTTGGTTTTTAATAACGTATGATTTTTAATTTGTGCTCACATTCTCGTTTTACTGATGATGCCTTTTGTTTTTGTGTGTTTCGTGCACGTGTCTTTCCTTTGCCACTCTATTCTAACGTTGCAGTATTTGCACGTAAGAATTGTTTTCACATTGCCGAAGACGTAGAATCCTTCACTCGCAAACTCTGCCGTCCTGTCGAAAACCGTCACAACCATTTTTAAACGTTTTACAATTGCGCTAAACATCCGACTCAATCTACCACCACGCCATTTTAACGTCTGTAGCAATTTCGATCAATACTGACGATCTTGCCTTCGATGTACGGGAATTTATCGAAAGTCACTAACAATCGATTGTAAATAGACAACTATCGATTCATCAAAAAACTCGCCTTTTGGGTTTATAGAATTAAATGTTTTTCGCTGGCATCGCATATTCTTTTGTGTGAAATTAATTGACAGTGTCCTAAAATACTTCGGAATATGGGCTCGTAAGTTTATTTTTGGTATATATTTTAGTGCTTAGCGAGGACAGGTAATCATCGAATCTTTGTTTTTTGTTCCTGCTATTAGAAGCTCAGTTATCACATGCGTCGCCTGAAATTCGTTAGAATGCTCGAATAACTTGTTAGGCCTAGAAACTTTGAATTTAATTTTTCCCGGGGTTTTAAAGTTTTAACATAGTTTGCAGTTGAATGTGCTAAGAGTTTTCGCTTACAGCCTTAGATTTACCACTCTAAGACGTACTGTGGTTATTATTATTTGTTAGCTGCATCGCTTTATGATATATGATTGTATGTGTAAGAAAACCTTATGTATTAAATCTAAATATACTTCTAAAAACAACACACTTTCATACCTTACCCGAGACTTGCACTGTAAGCTGGCGTCCAAACTAACTGCGCCACAAATAGCCATAGTCCATTCACTGCTACTTCTCACTTTTCTGAAGCCATGCTCCAAGATATGCCTCCGCCCCATTCAAACAAAGCTTATCCGAGTCTAGAAAATTTAACCAAAGGAATAACGTACCGCATTCGTGCGCACTCAGTGTAATAATATTTGGCATAAAAACTATTTCTTACTAGGCATTACCAACACACGTATTTTCTCACTGTTCTGATTCATATTAACTATAAATCACATATAATTTATAAATAAAAATGTAAATAAATTTTGAATTTAACAAAAAATAAACCACTTTTATGTTAACACAAGTATAACATGCTTGTGATACATGGCGTATTTACGAAACAACCAGACATGTCTTGCAAGGGGAGATTGAAAAAAAGCGAGATTGAAATTTTGATTAAACGTGTTAGTTGCAAAATCAGAATGGTCACAAAGTGCATATGTACATTATATTTTTTTAAGTGTCCAGCTTTAAGTGATCGCTGACTCCATAGAATTAATTACGTACATTCATGTGCTACCTGCATAGATGCAAACACTTATACAAACTGACGTAAAAACAACAACACAACAGAAATATAAAATTTATGTCGCGGAAAGAAGTTCCGAGTCTGTGTTTTGCTGTGTTTGAGCAAAGAAAATTACACAAATGGGAGTCCATGTTTTTTTTTCCGTCGATGGTGTCGCGCAAACCAAGCATCCTCCTGAAACTATGGTGCTTATCGTTGGCAAACCTAACAGTTTAATAACTGATTCTGAAGGACTTTTTCTCAATGTGGCACTGCACTCCACAACACAACAATAATTACTGTTCTTTTGAGTTTAGTTATCTAGGTTTAACAAACACTGAAAAGCCATGTTTACGTATCAAGCTTCCTGCACGCGTCCCGCTGCCGCAAGAGAGCAGCACGCTTCTTGGCATAGCTTCATAGGCGTGCGAATGACGCGTGCTGCACTTCAGACTGGTCAGATTGACTTACAATTTTCTTGCAGATATTGCGAAATATTTGCACCGTCCAGCGATATTATGAACACTAACAATTAACACGTTGCAGTTTTTAACCGGTGCGAGACGTAGGCAAATATAAATTATAACTTTACATCACTAAAACCGTCAAGGTAAATGTGTACCATAGGCCTAACTAAATTTCAAATGAAATGTCGAAGATATCCAGCACATTACTGTAAGCACTTTGTTGTGTACTTTACACACATCACAAGGTGATGAAGACTTAATTTTAAACGAAAATTTGTGGTAAAAAGTTACTCTTTAATTCAGTTATAACCTGACAATACGGATGTGTGGCGCACGGCTATTATGTAAACTAAATAGGTAGGTCGACAAAAAATCTCTTTTTACGCTGGAGAGAACACGCCGAAGTCCAGACATGTCCTTCGATAGTGGTATAGTTATTTCTGTATCCGTTACCTAGATCCTCAATCCAGCGCCGGTCACAACCGTGGGTCAAGGATGTAATTTAAGGGATTATTGTAGTTCTAGTATGGTAATGTGGTTGTCAAACTCTTCGTTAGCGCTTTACGCCTTCCAAATATAGCCTATTCGCGGTTTGTTCAAATTTTTTAAACCAAACTTTTGAAAAATCTCCCCTTGCAAAACGTGCCTGGTTGTTTCGTAAATATGCCATCTATCACAAGCATTTTATACTTGTCTTAACATAAAAGTGGTTTATTTTTTGTTAAATTCAAAATTTATTTACATTTTTATTTATAAATTATAATATGTAATTTTTTTCACTTTCTATACAATCGAATCTGATATTACAAAATGTTCCCGCTCGCATTCTGCTTTAAACATTCTAGTAAACGTTCAGTTATTGTTTTATTTGTTCATACAGAGTAATTTTGTCCACGGGTGTCGAATCGTTATTTTCGGCAAATGTAAACTTAGATTCGAACATTTCAACACACTCTCCCTTCGAATACACATTTTCGCGAGCCCGCTTTGGTTTTCCCCATTGTTGTACCATGGTTGCTTCGGAAGTGTCTCGCAATTAATAAAGAAACACAGTACATCGGTGACACGAGCAGGTGGCAGCAGTTACAGAGCTACCTTGCATGGCGTCAGGAAACTAGCTCCATAACGAACAGAAAATTTCCATTTTCTTAGCTCTTTCTCACCAAAGTGTACCCAAGTTTCTGACTTTTTGTGCTTTTCGATGAAAGTTACCTTTTCTAATTTACCTCCACTTCCCCGTGCCTGTCACGTACATTTTCAAGCAAACACTTTGTTTGAGCGGTGAAGATTTGTTCCATGTGACAGTGGAACATGTTGTAGCCTCATATATGCTGTTCACGGTCAAGTGAGCACTTTTGAGCCCCTAATTATTTTTTACTTTCAGCCACTTGTTATCCTTTACCACCTTTTAATATAAATATTGCCATGTAAGTAATAAACAAAGTGTGTGTATTCCACCGCAATCGATGGTTAACGTCTAAGACTACTCTACAATAAAATATATGTATTGGCTATTATTCCAAATGAGAGAACTTTCAGAAATTCTCTCTTCACCGTGAACAGCCTATAGTTATAAAAATGTGCTCACACGCGCATTGACCCACGTGGTTACAGTATTGCTGGAGCGAGAATTTGCAACAGCAGAAGTGTGCCTCGACATACGAGACTGTTGGCGGTGCCTCCTCTCGTGATGATTGCGTAATTCTCGTGTGGGTCGTATCCCCGCTAGGGTTGAAGGGTGTGCTGGGGGAGGGGGGAGATAGCGTGAGCCGTTACGGTATCGACCCGGGGGTCTTACCGGTCGCGATGCCTGCGTGCTATTGTTCTCGACGGCTACCACCGCTACCACACAGTTACATGGCTATCATATATGTACACTCCTCACAGTCCCGTCCTCTCGGCAGCAGACATCATCTTGGATTCATCCACCTAATGTATTTTGCCCAGCCCCCTCGAGTTTTTCAGCTGTTCATATTATCCACGCTTCAAGCATAGTTTCACCTAATTAATACCTATACAGTTGAAGAATAAATGTTTGTACTGTAAGACTTTATTATTATTATTTATACTCGTGTATATTTTACTTGCGAGCGTAACACGGTGGAATGAACCACTACGTATAGTGTTTTCATTATGAATTTTTTTTCTGAAGCTTTGCGTAATATCACAAACCATTTTCAGGCCTTCAAATGTGCCCCGTTAGTTGGTTGTGGCCAACTCGGCGCGTGGCTTTGTTCTTTGACATAGTTCTGATACAGCCTATAGAATTTGGTTGCACATATAGCGTATGAATGTAGAAGAAATATTGAACGAGAGAAACTATGGAATGCGAAACACAGGCTGTGTGCTCAGTTACGGTGAAAACTACCACAAAAATAATGGTATTGGTTTTGGGCTCCCATTTCGAAATGCGGCCACGTGAATTGAATATGTTAATAATTCATCATAGAAAAATATAATTTATAAAATAAAAATTGAAATCTACAGACTTACACCACAAAATATGCAAGTACTAAACACGAACCAGTATCTGATTAATGTAAGAGTACTATTTTGCTGGCAATAGTCTATAAAACAGCCAAATTACACAGTTATGCCTATTTTGGCTTACGAGGCAAATGAGTAATTCCTTTGTTCCGACATCAAGTTTCCATTAAACCTAACTTATTGCCCCCTAGGTTTAACTTATTTCGTATTCTAAGAACACACTTTTTAAGTTCAGTTGCTGTGGAAGCTTACAAAGTTACACATAAACTTTTTTAACACGCGTGAAGGATTAATTTATAATTTTTGAGGCAATGTTACGTTCATACCACGTCTAGGATAAAATTATGATATAAATTAAAACTTGCAACACTGATTTCGTACTAAGCATCACCTTTTTCTTGTTTGCCAAGAATTATTAGTGTGCAGTATTGATACATTTGGATTTTGGCATAGAACATAAATATTTGTGGTTTTCAGTTGAATTATGTTATGTGCAAGTAAAAATAGTTTCGTAAAGTTTTTGTTATGTAAAAATTAAAATATTTGAAACCACATGTCAACATTTTCTGTCTCCCAGCTCATTTCTCTTTGGAGATTTAAGGAAATGTTGTGAAGAAGCAACATTTGGCGGGTATATGAACTTAAGCAGTATCGTTCAGTGTTTATTTTTTGTCATGTTTTTTTTTCATGAATGCAATGTAAGGTAAAGCCTAGTGTTTATCACAGTTCCCTCGGTTTGGAAATCCGCCGATAGCCAGTCATTTTGCTTTGCATCGTTCGTACATGGAACAGTTCGGGTCTATCGTCTCTTCTCGCTCGCAGCTCAGCTACAGTAAGTGTATGTCGAAGTGTCTGAAGGTCATCGCATGCTGCTTCCTCAAGGCCTGGCGAGACCTTGTAGGATTTGATACGTTTTACTAGGAAGTTTCCGTAAGCTCCTCACGTGCACGGGGGTGATTCTGGAGGCGCAGGAAACTAGCTTACTTATACAGGATTGTCTCGGAGAAGGTGTTAGGTGCACTGCCTACCGGCTGGCAGCTACGAAATTTAAGTAGGAAACCCCATGTTAAAGAAATTTCGCCTCAGTGCGTTAAATTTTAAACATTAACAAACATAACATTAACATAAAATATAGTATTTTAACTAAAAAAAAAAAAAAGTATTTACGAATTTTTTTTTGGAGAAGATCCCTACGAGCGTATATTTTCAATATAGATAGGCAGTATGTACTGTTTTGTAAAACATAAATTTTATAAATTCTTTTCAAACAGGTTATACATGCTATGGAAACATCTCCACTGCAGGGAACTTCTAAAAAAATCGCGAAGAATACATTATTTTGTTTGAAACACCCATTCTTAAAATAAACGCACTGTGGCGAAATTTCATTAACATGGGATTTCCTATTTAAATTTCGCAGCTGCCAGCCGGTAGGCAGTGCCCTTAAGCGTAGATGAATAACAGGTTGCGCAGTAGCCTGTTCCAACATCGGAATGCTTCTTTGCCAATATCACTATCAAAAACAACATGGGTAGGGTTCTAGGTTAGAACACTGTTTATGTAATTGCTTTGAGATGTTTCTACACTTACTGTAACCTAGTTTTAACGCAACTAGAATGTATTCGATTTAGATATGGTATTTCATTAATACAAAAGGGTGGGTATGTTGATAATTCAGTTGTGAGCTCAGATTTCATTTTCTTCGTGGTTCTGCAGGTAACCATGAAGAAAATGAAATCTGAGCTCTGCTCGCCTCCCACCAAGGAGAACCGGGTTATATTCCCGGCCGGGTCACTCCCGGATTTTCGCATGTGGAATCGTGCAAGACGATGCCGCTGGTCGGTGGGTTTTCTCGCGGATCTCCCGTTTCACCAGCCCCTTAATTTCGACTCTTCAATACCTCGCTGTTAAGAGCCGCCCAAAGCTCTTCACTCACTCACGTCCCTGTGTGTCGCGTCGCCTGCAGTTTCGTCGCTAGTGGAACGCGACGCGCTGCTAGCGCCGCCGGCGGGGCGATAACATTCCCTTCCGCTTGCACAGTTTCCGGTATATGCCGTCACTTCATTCCGTGGGGGAATGCTGCGCTCATAAAGGGCCTCACTGTAGATGTTCACAATTTATTGTGCACTTTTTAACTTAACATTTGGGAAACTCATCTCTGCATGCATGTATGTATTTTATCAACGTGAATACTGACTAGTAATGGTCGCGGCGGATGTTGAAAAGTAGTTTTACGTCTAAACGTATTATGTATAGAGACTGCAGAAATTAGCTGTGTTTTATACGCGTTAGTCTATGAATTGGTGTAATTAAAACATACTCGTGTTTGCTACACTTCCGCTGTTGGATGGACATCAGTCATTAGACTTTCCGAAATATAAAATCAGGAACTGAATATGAGTAACGTAACATATTTCGATGAGGTTGGTTTTATTGACTTCTTTTGTTAATTCACGAAACTAACACATCAGTAGTCAATTCAATGTATAGTTTTTGAATAAAATTTATTGGCTTTCGAAAATTAACGTATAGAAGCAGAAAAATCCGTACAGATGAAAAAATTGTTTTAAATTTATATTTTATTACGTAAAGTTTTATAGTATAAAAATTAATATAAACTTTAATCTTACCAGAATTTCAGCTTATTAAAAAACTTCTGTTAAAAAACTCNAGAAAAATCCGTACAGATGAAAAAATTGTTTTAAATTTATATTTTATTACGTAAAGTTTATAGTATAAAAATTAATATAAACTTTAATCTTACCAGAATTTCAGCTTATTAAAAAACTTCTGTTAAAAAACTCGTTTGAAAAAAAAAGTTTTGAAGATACATAAATTGAAATATTATAAGAGTTGTCGATAATATTAATTTTTTTAATTTTAAAGCAAATTTGTTTGGCATTTTGCTAAAAAAATTTTAGGTCGTATCCTGTGTTTAAAAAAGAAATTATAATTTTTAAAGTTAGATGTAGACTTATGAACTATTGCTGTATTATATTTGCCAGCACTCTAATACCTTGTCAATAAATCTAATCCATCAGAATAGATTAAGTAGTTCAAACTCTTTCGGGATTTCGCCCATTCCAAGAACTTTCCATGGCTTACCTGACGCTTGAACTGCGTTGCAGTGTGTTTGAAATAAAAGTTTTCCCCGAAACTTTTAAATTTGCATTCATTGTGCTGATCTGCGAATACAACATTCACTTCAGACGAGGCCCGTTGAGTGCTTTAAAGACGTCACGTACATTACAAACGACATTTCAGAGCACTTCAATGTGGCTAAAATCAGCTTTTTCAAAGCGCCGTATCTCAAAATATACCCTTCAGGTACATATAAAACTACTTAAGGGTCCTGCGTTGTACCTTGTTACAGAATTCCTATAAAAAAAATAACAGGGGTACCGCTTTAATTTCCATAGGTACAAACAGCACGACCTTGCGTTCAGTTGCGAAGGCGCACTTGATCCGTTTAACAGCGTAACTCTTATTGTTCCCGCGCTTCTCGGCCTCAATCGTGGAAAATACCTCTAGACAGGTGGCGCTTTAATGTTTATATTTTGCGTAAAAATGCACAATAGGCTGAAAGAAGGAAATGCAGCACGTTGAACTTTCAAAAGTGGGAATTCTCAGTTACAGTGCGAGTCCCAAACCTGTATATGAAGGTTTGTGCAGACGCAAGTCGGACTGGCATCGGTAGCGGGGAGGAAGAGTGTGTGAAATTATCTCGGGCGGAGAGGGGTTGAACTGCACCGCAGTTGGGAAAAACGGCCCCTGCGGATTCGGTGGTAGCAATTCCCAGAGCGGGCGAAACGACACGCTGTGTGCGCCTCTCGGCTTCCTCCTGTATTGTCCGGCTCGTCGTGGTTCCGCCCTGGATTGGCGGGCGCCCTCGCCAGCGCCGCCCGCCCGGAAATTGGCGCCGATGATTAATTCGCGCCCCAGGATGCGGCGAAATGAACACAGCCGCTCGTTCGTCGCATCTCGCGTATTCAGTCGTTTATTTTCGTCGCTTGGATTACGCACAATACACTGCCTACTAGCATTACAATTTTATTGACCCATAATCCCTTCGAATAGGGTCAGAAAACTTAACCAATCGGCGGGGGAAACTTTTATAAAAAGGGATTATGGGAAATCTTTAGAATTTGTTTTATTTGTGACAGTGGTGTAATTGTGTGGAATATATGTTGTTTCATGGTATTTAAATATTTGATTTGTGCGGAAAACCTTGAAAGTGCTGGCCTGCAAGTAGTAGGAAAATTACAGTTCCCCGTCACCTGGCGTCCTGGCAGGGACATGGGGACGAGCTGGTCGCCATATTGGATGACGTCACGTGGCCCTTTTTCTCTTCAAAAAACGGTTAAACTCGCCAGAATTTCCCAAAACATTTCCCGAATATCCCTCAAAGATAGCATCATTTCCCACAAAAAAAATGTTTTCCACAATGCGGCTGACTTTTGCTCAATCCGGAAGAGTCTGGCGAAAATTGTTAAAATGACCGCTGGAGTGTGCAATCATTTACAAGCACGCTTTGACATTCCATGCCAGCACCATCCATCTTGTCTGATTTATGTTAGAGTTCATTGCCCTGTCATGCAACTTCTCTCACCCACGCCCGTTCTGACTCGCCTGCTCTATCCCTTGAATTTCTATCATATTCCTTGCTGTATCCACCTGCGCGACCGCCTGCTCACCCACGATAGCCTAGAGTTGCACTGCATTCCGCCAATTACGTACTAAGTCCACTTATAAGCATAGTTGGCGGTAATTTCCGAACTGTTTAAGATACAGCCAACAAATGCATAACATAGGTATCACCCCCGACGACGAAAAGGCAGCAGGGTCAAGTAGGACGTATGCCCTCTTATAACCATAGTTGCCCGACATTTCCCACCCACCGAAGCTACGACCACCAAATTCATATGACAGACATCACTTCCATCAGCAATCAAGGAGATAAAGACAAGTAGGCCTTAAGCTCTGTTATAGGCATAGTTACTCAGCATTTCCAAACCTTTGAAGTTCGGGAACATGTAACAACGGCGTCCTCGTATGTAAAGAAAATAAAGGTATAGCTAAAAGTGCGTTGCAAAGTTACCGTTGCATGTCGGAGTGTAGAGTCTGAAATAGCATACATATACACATCGGCCTGCACGCACTCCACAATCACCCACCACCGCCATTGTCATCTGCTACCGCAGCTGTCTACAAACTCGGATCTCCCTCAGCGACAGCTAACATCCCTTCGTCCACAGACATCCAGGCTGTATATATAAATGTGAAAATATATGCATAAATAAACGTTATCATGAGCAACATGTAACAAATAACTATATACGAATAAATCAATATATAAATGGGCTGCGTGCATGATGTACATAGTCGTAGGTAATGATACAATACATATATAGTAATATAAACGAACACAATCAGTCCAACACAAGGGCCGGCGGCCCGAGTCATCGTTAGCATGGGTAGCCCTTAACAACCAGCCATATATTGAAAATATAAAGGGGTATACAATTGCACCGATAACAAGACATACATAGTCGCAGGTTACATTATAACATGTATGAGTAATATAAAAAAAACACAGTCTGCTTAACGCGAGGGTCGGGGAAACCGAGTGTAAAATATATGAAACCGTTATGTACATGAAAAATCAATCACGTAACAATCAATAAAGGACTGGCATATACCCATGTACATCACAAGCATGATGTCATAACGAGTCACAATATACATAAAAAATATCCCGATGGAGCCACAGCCCTTAATAGTGATATCAGTGTTGCTATCACGCCAACATGAGAAGAAACGAATGATCACAAGGGCCAACCCCAAAAATGAGTACTGTACGTTAAGTAGGATACACATTACGCGAGTTTTAAAGACTGTGTTCCTTTGTTTGACACAAAACAACATACATTAAACCCATTAGTAGTGCAAGAGAGACGCCACTGCTACACGCCAATGCAAATAGATAATAATAATATTATAAAAGCAAATAGTTACAAGCTCTTGGCAATCAGTGCAATCGCATATTACAAGAGCGTCGGGTGCTGTACGTTGTGTGTTAAACGATGCTAGACAAGACCAGGCCGTCCTGGTTAGTACAACAGAATAGCAAACTACTTCCTTACGAACCGATTGAAACGAAATCATCACATTCAGAGTACAGCCAACACTCGCAACACTAGCAGCAGACGACGTCCGACCCGACCGACGTTGTGCGATCTGCATTCAGGGGTCTTCTAACATATTTGGTTGCACCGAATATGACAATTTCATCGGCAGATGTTTGCTCTTTCCTGTCAAGCATGAGGCCAAATATAATAAATCAGCATATCGATGAGGTAGAAAAACCTGGTGCTGTCATATATAATACATGGCTGGACTGTAGCTACACGAAACCAGAGACGCTTTCCGTCGTCGGGGGTGATGCCTATGTAGTGAATTTGGTGGTTTTATCTTAAACGGTTCGGAAATTACAGCCAACTATGCTTATAGGTGGGCTAAGGGCATACTTGACCCTGCGCATCTTTTCGTCTTCTGGGGTGATGCCTATGTAATGAATTTGGTGGTTGTATCTTAAACGGTTCGGAAATTACAGCCAACTATCCTTATAAGTGGGCTTAGAAAATAATTGACGGCATGCAGTGCGACTCTAAGCTAGCGTGCTTGGGCAGGCTTCGCTCCATGTCGCGCATGGGGAATGACAAAGCATGAGAATTATCCCCGCCAGAATGAAAGGAGACCAGAAGGAATATGAGCAAACCAAGATGGCAGTAGACGACGGTGGTGGGGGAACATCGAAGATTGTGGGCTCGAAAACAAGAGTGGAAAGGGTGAAAATAAGAAGATCGGAAGGAATGGGAATGCGGACCCCCCCCCAAGTGTTAGAACCCCCTCCCCCAATTGATAGAACGAATATGAGACAGGAAGGAATGATATAGCATGAGAAAAAATAAAGGAGACTTGAAGGAAAATGAGAAAACCTCAAATGATAAAGCAGGCGAGAAAGAGAGCTGGCCTGTGTGAGAGAAGTTGCATAACAGGGCAATGAATTCGAACATTCTTTAGACAAGGTGGATGGTGCGGGTATGGAAATGACATAGCGTGCTTGTAAATGATCACACACTCTGGCGGGCATTTGCACAATTTTCGCCGGATTCCTCCGGATTGAGCAAAGGTCAGTTTCATTGTGCAAAGCATTTTTTTGCTGGTTTTGAGGAAAATTCGGGAAATTTTTGGGGTAATTATTGCGATTTTGAACGTTTTTGAAGGAAAAAAGGGAAATTCCGAGAGAAAAAAAGGGCCGCGTGACGTTATGCAAGATGGCGGCCTGCTCGTCTCCTCGTCCCTGGCAGGATACCAAGTGACGGGGAACTGTCATGTTGCTACTACTTCACCAATTTGACAAAATAATACTTGTTTTTGGACTCATATCTGTCTTCCTCGAAGACTGACTACCAGCTGTGTTTTGTGAAGCACGTGACGTTTCTGTTACTGAAAACAGATAAGCTACCTGCAAAACGTTTTATAGTGTACGGGTTGTGACCAGGACTCTGTAATTTCTAAGGTGGGTGGTTCATAACTGACGTAGTTTCCATATTCACCCCGAAATAAATTCTTGAAGTAGTTTCTAAGGTTGTCTTACGCGCCAGCAGTCGATCGGGTTAACCTGTCGGGTTTGGTACGCGTGTAAAATCGAAGTGATCTATGGACTATCGAGTTTAATATCAGTGTCTCACTATGTGAGCTGTGCGAATCTGCAGTTTAATCTGTACCGCAGTTGTGCCTTTTATTTCAACCCGCGATTTATCTCTCCGTGTTTTTATCATGCGTAGTATAGAATACATGAGTGGTACGTACTATTGCTAATGTGCAACTTTTGGCCCGAAATTCGCAGGTAGTTTCCGTTTCTTTGCAGACTTCCAGTAAAACGATGTCTTCAATTCCAAGAAGACACAGCTGGGGCGAGCGAACACTCAGTCCCCCAATTACATCCCATCATCACAAAGCAACTGTACCACAGGAAATTTCTCTTTTCTTATCCTGCGCTTCTCGGTAGCGTAATTCTGACTCTGTGGTGGGAGATATGCAGTGTTAACGTAACACAAACAAATTATTTTGTATGTTATTACAGAATGAACTCACAACTCTCGATACCTTCAATATCAGCTTTTGGTAAGAAAACATCCTGCCCACATCTGCAGGTGTTTTATTTTTTACTTGGACACTGACTGTCCAAGTCTCTTAACAGTTACTCTCTTAACAGTAATGTTGGCAGCGAACCGGAAGTAGTAGTTGCATGTCGTGACATCTTATTAAAAGTGCAGTGTTTAAACTTGATTACACTGAAATTTGTTGTTTTATCCATAATGGATTAATAGTTCACACGATAACAAACGTGTATATGTAATTTTGCACACTGTTGCATGATCGACGCCACTGTATGTTAGGTTCTTGTTGCTGTAGATTTTTGCATGTGGCGAAAGACCACGAAATGGGCTGTTTGATGTGTTTGACTTATTGTAAACCAACCATTCAGGTACTTAAAATATGTAAGCAGTCTATCACCGTTTGGTTACAAGTAAATAGAGTAACTATTGGGCTGTCAGTAGGCTATTTCCTGCAAAAATTACATTGCAGTATGTTTTTTAATTATTACTAATTTCCCTATGTTTTAAAGATTTGAATATTCGTGTATTTGATCCTTTTCGCTATTAAGGCTTATCTTTTAAGTCCCAGGCAAGCCGAGGCAGATATCAATCGGTCATATGTGTGGAAGTAATTGATTGGGGGCGAGGGTTGGAGTTAAGGACGCGCTTTTTATTAGTAGAAGTGAGACGAACACTTAAATAAAGTCTATAGAGGGAATCAGGGATTGCGGTCGTGATAAATGCCCCCCCCCCCCTTCCGCCCCCGTTGTGGCGCAATCTGATTTAATTTTAAGGCCATAAACCATTTCCAAGGAATGGCTAGTCGTGCGTGTTTTGTCGGCGTTGAAAGTTATGGGGTGTGGACAGGGGAAGGGTTTGTGCTAGATTTACACTCCCTGTGGCCTCTGCTATTTATATCCGTTAAAGATCAGTGTCCAGTGATGGTATGCGGCGACGATTACACTAATACAGAACCTTTACGAATTTTCTACAGACATCTCGCTTAAAATCTAAAGTTTTGATCTATATCTACTCAAAAAGAATGTACAGTAAAAAAATATATATATATATATATATATATATATATTTGGACACGTCCAACGAAGAGGGAAACATACCTATCTCATACGTAAAATGTGTACCCTGTAGGAAACTTTCCCTTATTTTAATGCCTTTGATAAGCTTTTCATTTGCTCTCTTTGTGGTTTCCTTTCATCACACTTTAGTTTTGTACAGAATTGAACATAACATGTTGTAGGCTGTTCACGGCAGAGTGAGCACTTTTGAGGCCCTAGTTATTTTTTTTCCTATCAGGCCTTTTTTATTTTTCCATCACTTTTTAAAGTAAATATGTCCATCTAAGTAATTAACACAGCATATATATTTCACCGGACTCTTAAAGTTAACGTCTAAGGCAACAATGAAATATAGTTGACTGTTATTCCAAATGGAGGGCTTCAAAAAGTGTTCACTTTACCATGAATAGCCTATAAGGGAATCTGAGCACAAAAATATTCAGTACACGTCGCTTTAACGCACCAAAATAAACGGGGAAAAAAAGTAGAGAGATTACATTCGAAGAATGAACAGCAGTCATGCAATTGCATAATGAGTGTAAGAGTTACCGATAAATTGGCAGCAATGTCATGAAGGTGCCTCCGACTGTTGGTTATATGATAATGAAACACATCACAGAACATTTACTTCGAAATACAACCACGATCAGGCCGGTCAAGGAAGCTGTCAGCCCTCCCGCGATGAAAGCTAAGTTTTTCGATATGTGAAAAAAAAAAAACAAAGTGCGAAGAGGTTGGCTTCTTTACTCGCTCATGATTTGCAATTGAAAGTTACGCCTTAAACTGTCAGAAGTACAACCCATAAATGTGGATTCCGAGGACGTATATGGCTAGAAGAAAGCCATTTATATCTGAATAAATCTGGA
The DNA here is from genome assembly GCA_002778355.1 of Clitarchus hookeri. Lineage (NCBI taxonomy): Eukaryota > Metazoa > Arthropoda > Insecta > Phasmatodea > Phasmatidae > Clitarchus > Clitarchus hookeri. Next base: position 241,124 of record NQII01000892.1, read on the forward strand.
GGAAAAGGCTAGTGTTTGCTCAAAAGTACCTAAATGAATTCTTCAAGTTTTGGCAAAAAGTTATTTTCTCAGATGAGACCAAGTTAAACCTATATGGAAATGATTGGTATCAGCATGTGTGGAGAAAACAGAATGAATATTTCAAAAAACAGAACATTGCTCCAACTGTGAAACACGGAGGAAACTCAGTTATGGTTTGAGTTAGTGTGAATGCTAATGGGGTGGGTCACATTAATGTTATCGACGGCATTATGAACTGGAAGAAGTATTTAACTACACTAAAGACCAATCTCAAGAAACATCGCACAGAAAATTTGATTCGGTGACTGTTAGATGTTCCAACAAGATAACTATCCCAAACTATGTTCGCCAGTGGATCCTCCAGATCAAACACCCTACTATTTAAAACTACGCCTCAATCACCGAATTTTATCATATAAAGAACTGTGGTGTAAGTTGAAGGAAACTATACGGAAACGCCAACCATGCAAGAGAATTGCGTGCGTCCAAGAGGACTTGCCACAAATGAACGTCAGCTCCTGCCAGAAGTAAATAAATTCTATGACAAAATGCCTAAGTCTTAATTGGAGCCAAAGGCTATCAGACCAAGTGTCGAAGTGGACGTTTGTGTTCTTTGTGGACGTTTATTTCTGTTTTCTTGTGTGTGTCCAAATACTTATTTTGTTGGAAGAATGTTGCTTGTTCAGTTTATTTCTATTTTATTCTGGATATAATATATTATTGTTAACATGTGTGTACGCAAATGGAAAACACGTTATGCACCTAATTAATTGTATAATACACAATAAGAAATCATTTACTTTATTTTGGAAAGATACGCGGTTTTTATTTTTGTTAAAGGTGTCCTAATACTTTTTCTACTCACTAGGTGCAAGAGTTAAAATTAAATATTCGATTCCTAATGTGTTTGTGGTGTGAGGTGTAAGAAAATGATGTTGCAGTTGGTTGATTGGCATACGGATTTGTTATTCTTGCAGCCTATATAATTCTTTACAGGAAGGTTATCAATATGTAGGTGTATTATACATATATATTACATATACTGAATGTACTTCATAGCTTTGTTTTACAGTAATTGATGCCCCCTGGAAATCGTTCTTATACATAAAACATCTACATAAAATACACACACAGTTTGGAATTTAAATTTATGACATCATACTTCAGTTACAGCGTGTCTGAGCGAGCATTTTGTTAGAAAATGTTTTAAACCACTGTTTTTTTACGAGTCTCGAATTTACCGCGTTAACAGACGTCAATAGTTCTTCAAAAGTGTACACACATTTTTATTTTTGTTTACCTTCAATTTAAAAAAAAAATACTATTTGTGACTCTGTGTTTAAATCTAGCTCGTGATTTTTGCCGCACAGATAAACAGTCCTGCAAGAGATTCATCAAGGACCGATTTATTCTCATTCCCTTTGACTTCTTTTCATGTGTAAATTTGTTTCAGAAGATTGATGGCCAATTGTTGGCTCTTCACTGTGCCCCAGATTCGATACCAGGGTAAATAGAGTCATCTAATGAGAATCCTGGGAAATGTTACTTTTTATATCTCAAAACTAAATTCAGCGCTTGATACCGATAATGACAGTGTCTATACTTAGACAAAGTCATTGTTCTGCATGTAATCGTAGCGTACTTAACATATTCATAAAGTACCATGGGTTTGATTCCCATATAGGCTTGGCTGATGTTAAATGGTATTGAATGAACTACCGTAATAAAATTAAGCTTCTATCTAGCATATCACTAGTGTGAACTATTCAGCAAACTTCAGTAACTTCACTGTAGAACAGTCGACTTCCGCAGTCGGTTGCAGCCTGCTAGTACAATTTTGTAAGTCAAGCGGCAGTCCGTAGAAGTTTGTGCTGAAGTAGATTTCTTTCATCTCTCCTGGCTGCTTGTGCTTTCTGGGATCCTTTTATCCGTTCTGGAGACTTCCCGATAGGACTCTCACTGTGTCCAGAAATCAACGAGAACTTCGCTAAATCATCACCCCTACATTGTATCAGTCTTTTCATTTCAGAATTCGACCATCAGGTGTATACTATAGCATGCCAACCCTAGACTTGAAGTGGTTCATGGAAGTATGTTGCGCTTTTTAGGCATTAAGTGGCATCAAAATATTTCCACAAGCGGATGCAATAAGTTACCTTTGCCTAACCATACTGCTAGTTGTAGCAAAACAAGATATAATTTGAAGTGGATATTTCTGTTATATGCGTATGTTGTGTGCAATTGTAAGGGTTGAACCAATACGAATACTGCTGCTCAGTCTTACAGACAGAGGTTGGCCTGTCGTCTTCCACCAGTCTTCGAATGCCACAAGCATATCAGGACCACAACTCTGTGGATTCTTCCTGTGGAATAATGAAAAGAACTAGAGCGCCGCACGTCAGTGGACAGTCTCGAGGAACCTATTGCGAGATTGCGTGCTGCTGCGGTTATTGGAATCTGAGATCAGTGCTGGGCGAGGGCCGCAGTTCGTCGTGTATGAACCTGCATTTATGGGGCGGTAATTTTGATCATTTAAATGCGTAACTGAACCTACGGTGTCAACGCCTCTTTGTTATTTACATTAACATATGTAATAATGTTTCGATTCCATAAATTTGCTAGTGTTGCTTGCTATTTACATTTCTCTCTCTCTCTCTCTCTCTCTCTCTCTCCCCATCCATCATTCATCCTTGTGGAATTGCGTTTTTTTTGCAGTTCGGTTAGCACCAGAATTTTCGCCTTCGATTTTGCTGCAGTGTTGGCTTTTAACGGAATTTTTAAGTGCCCCCGTAACGCAAAAATATGTCCATATACGTGACCACGTTGTAAACGAGGCGTATGAAAAATACAGTCAAACCGCAGTGACTTCCTGGGCGCGAAGCCAGGCACGTAAACAGTATCATTGTCCGTGGTGGCCTAGAATATCACATCGCTTTGTAGGCTACACATGTCAAATATCTGGTCGGTTTCGTGTCGTGCTTGGGGAGCATTGTAAGGGGAAATAATGGCACAATTTAACGCATATACAGAATGGCACTTAACTCTACCGACAAACTTCGGCAGGTGATTCCTCATCAAAAAGAGTTCGAAAACATATACACGACATATTGCTAGTAACACAGCCAGGATGAATGATAAATATATGAATTTCTGGATACTACAATATTACACGACGAAGTACAAAGAACAAAAATATTATGGGCTCCAATATCAACCCCCGTCTATGAAAATTGAGGGGTTGGCAGCGCATTTGTTCAAATGAAAATGTAACTGTATCACTTTGTTTGTTGTTTTATGTGGATTTTTAATTGCCGTACATGTTGAACAAAAATTCCATCTTGTGTTTTTAAGCTAACTGCCGCCGTTCTCGAGAAATTAATTCATGCCGATGAAGGTGACGTGGGGTGGATATGGAGCAATAGCGAAATTGCATGGCGGTGAAGTGAGTGTAACCCCCCCCCCCCNTCCCTACTTGCATATCAGCGATAGTTTGTTGGGGTAGGTATGGATAACACATGGCACACGACTTGGTGTCATTTAAAACAGAACCATCATGCACCAACAGCAAATGTGTTGCTATGTGCCAGACATTGAGATGAATTGCTGGACCATTATGAATTCATTTCTTGAAAACGGCGGCATTTTGCGTAAAAACACGAAACGGAATTTTTCTTCACCATGTATGGTAGATTACAAATCCACAGTAAACAACAAACAAAGTGTACAGTTACATTATTATTTGAATAAATGTGCTGCCAACCCCTCAATTTTCATGGATGGGGCTTGATTTTGGAGCCCATATTTTTGTGCTTTGTACTTCGTCATTTAATAATGCAGAATCCGGAAACTCAGACATTTATCATTCATTCTGGCTGTGTTACTAGCAAAAAACATCTGCTTCAACTACACTTTGTCGCTACTAGGCCACCTGAGTTATACAGGCTGGTGGCTAGTAGTTTATATAGTTAAATTATTTAGGTGCAGACTAAGGGCACCTGTGGTTATTGTGTTAGGGGTAAACAAGTCTCGTATTCTCTGTTATTTCACACACCAAGATTTTATTGATCTGAAGGTCTCATAGTTATTTACACACACTGGCGAGACTGAGCCCCCCTCTAGTCGTAGGCCTGAAGGGCTGGTGGGCTGAATACTATGCGTCGGGGAAGGTTGTTGAAGGGTGACGTTTCTCTACTTATCTCTGACTGTGGCTTTTGGTGAGTTGTCTTCGTTGGTAGCAAGGCCTGGTGAGTTGGGTGGCCCTGGTTCAGGCCCTAGGACTGGCTCTCGTTGGCGTGATGTACTCATCTGGCTCCTTCCTGCGGCTTTGACTGACTCTCTCGGAAGTCCAGGATTGGTTTCCCGGAACTTGTGCTTTCTCTGCAACCTCGGCTCGCATCCCTGTCCTCTCTGCTTCGCGCTGATCGACCGACGGTGAACAACTCACTACAACTGCTCCCGAAACCTGGCTGCTCCTGAATTTAACCCACCTTCCGCTATATTCAAATTGGCTGTCAGCAGTTTCTTCGAGAACGAAATCGGGACTTCCCCCATGTAACTCGCGCGTTTTTTTTGTATAGGATTTCGGTCTCTTCAGCGGCTCGCTCGCTCAAACTAGGGGTGGAGGGAGGGGTGTGGCAAGCGTCCCGGGGGTTCCTGTAAGCTGTGTTGGCAGTAATTCTCGGTGGGGGTTACCCTGTTTCCTTCGCCGAGGGCTTATATCAGTTAATTTTCGGGACTTTCCTTGTTTTTCTCTCGCTTCGGTTCATCTCCCGCGTGTCCTTATATGGTGGGACTTCCCCGGGGTTATTTCTCAGGGTGTGAATACAGCGAAATTCCTACCCTATGTACTCGCCATGCGTCAACTTTAGAGGACGGTTTTCACCCCATCGGAATATACTTAGACTATATGTCGTGTATATATTTTAGACCTATTTATTTGATGAGGAATCACCTGCCGAAGTTTGTCGGTAGAGTTCAGTTCCACTCTGTATACTGAGTATCAGATATATGAGAGCTTGAGCAACGTCACATAGCAGGTGGATGTTACTGACCATTCTTGGAATTCACTTGATAGGGCGCGAGAGGTGGGGATGTAACCCAGCATATTAGAACCTGCCACATTAAAGAATAACAGAAACATTGTCCATGGTTTGTGACCACTTTTCGTTCATATCCCTTCATATTTTCAAAGCCATCCACTACTGTCGGCGTGAGTACGCCATTCTTCTTTCACTGTTTACGCTGCATAGATATACTGTTATTTCATATCTACTTTGAACTTTGAAAATTTTAGTACCTACACAGCGCTGAACTTATTGGAGTTAATATTTTCTGATCAATTAGTAGGAAAAATTCCGCTCTGTGTTCTCAGGTTATCTCCTCCTCCTCCACCTTCATATCATCTCCAAGAGATAGTGGCCGCCGATAGCAGGGTTGTTTGTAACCGCGTAGTCCAGGGTCGTAGATAGATACATAACGTGTAGCATAGTTTGTATGATATATTTGTGTATGTGGTAGTGGTACACACACATGCGGCACAATGTTTTATGGTGAATGCATTTATGGTCGGCGCACGATCAGCATTAATTAATTACCAGTCCGTGCACAAGTAGGCAACAGCATTGATAGAGGCTTGAATCTGGGGTGATCAACGTAGTCGTATGTTAGGTAACGCGTGTAGACGGCTCGTGTATAGTCTCTTCGTGGTTTCTTCATACTTTTTGATTCAAACCTTTGAAGTATCACCCCATGTATGACGGGTTTAGTTGTTCCCTAAATATGCCTTGTATCACAAGCTTTTTATACTTGTGTTAACATGAAAATACCAATCTTTTGGTTAAATTGAAATTGTATTTATATTTTATCCATAAATTAAATTTTATATTGAATACGAATAAAACCTGAGAAAATAGGTGTGTTGGTAATACCTAGCAAGAAATTGTTCTTATGAAACATTTATTACACTGAGTGCGCACGAATACCGTGCGTTGTCCCTTTGTTGTAATTTTTTACTCTTGGTTCAGCTTTGTCAGCGTGAGGCGGAGGGATATCGTGGAAGTAGAACTTTAGCAGGGTTTCAGAAAAGTTGGAAGTAATCGCGAATGGACTATGTAGAGACAGCTGAATGGCATGCAGTCCAGTGGTGGGTAGGGAAAGATAAGGGATGAGTAACAGCTTTTGGTGCACTGTATGACTGCAACTATACGTGATGGTGCAGCCAGCGGGCGTACACGTGCGGAGGTCCGCTTGGCGTCGTGCCATGGAATGCACGCCCTCCAGTCACCGCGGAGTGGGGTGGGAGCGTAGGGGCTTGAGAATGGGGAAGGCCAAGCCCTCCAAGCGCACACACTTATCGGCGGGCCTTTCTGGGCTTGGCCGACGTCCAGCAGACGTGAGTGNCAGCAGACGTGAGTGAAGCGCCGCTTTCTCAACGAGCACCCCCTACCCGCTACAAGCGTACTGGGCCTCGAGATGACTGGCCGAGGACACGTGCACCGCACTGTAACACGCGCCGACTCTGTCCTCCAACACAGTAACCGAGGTCGGGCTGGAGAAAACATATTTTACACCAGACTTTGCTTGTGCAATAGCACACTTCCTCCCAAATATTTTTAACGGACTCAGACTTCAGCCTATTTTTGTATGCAAGTACTCTATCGCTCAGACTTCTCACGTCACAAACGTTTCCTGGAATATTTCCTGCAGTCGTAAAGGCAAGGACGGGGAGAGGTGGGGATTTATTTAAATTAAATGTACTGCCGGTATCCCTTGTCGCTCAACATAGTGAGGTGTCATGCAAGGAGAAAACGTTATCAGTTTTCTCTCCCATCCTTTCCTTTTCTGGTCATTCATCGTGGTTCGATGGGCAAGGTGTGATTTGTTGCCTCAGTGATGCTAGAAGAACGTGATTTTATGAGCGCTGTGGGTGCATGGTCAGTGAGTTGCGGGTGTGGTGGTATAGCTATGTAGGAGCACCGGGGGGTGCTCCCAGTTTGACTTTGCGAATTCTGCCCAGTATACTGGACAAAAGCAATGTGATCACTGTTTTATGGATGACTAACGAGTGCTTCTTTAATTAGTGTAATTTATTTATTCGGCCGAGGGCTAGTTGATAATTGTTTAGAATAAGCCTCATGGACGTAGTGAAGTTTTGATCCATAAATGGAACCACGCTACAACTCAAACTGATTGTTTTTAAAGAATGAAGCTTTAAAGATTTCTGTTACTTTCACCAATAAATATTTTACGCATAAGGTACCCAGTGTACATATTTCTGCATTCATGTAATTAAGTATGCTTTCTACAGATCATCTTGTGAATTTTCTGTATAGGCTATTCACGGTAAAATGAGCATTTTTTGAAGCCCTCTCATTTGGAATAATAGTAAAAAAATATATTGTACTGTAGCCTTAGACGTTAACTTTAGAGTCCTGTGAAATATATACACTGTGTTTATTACTTGCATGGCAATATTTATTTTAAAAAGTGGTGGAAGGATAAAAAAATGGCTGATAGGAAAAAAGTTACTAGGGTCTCAAAAGTGCTCACTTTACCGTGAACAGCGTATAGTAGCAAATAGCAACACCTGATTAATGATAAAATAATCACCTTGGTTAGTTCTCTTTTTCACATAAAGTCACAGTCTCTTTTTGCATTTATGTTTTCACTTTACACAATTATGCCGATTTGCCATTTATGACTTACAAGCTCACAACTCGTGTTCTGACAATAGACACGCTCGTATTCTATTTTTAAACGGTACAAGTTCAAATGTGACATTCTCCCGTAAAAACTTGCAAGTTGCCTTCAACCATTCGGCTCAAATAATAGCCGTCTTCCACAAACAACCGGGACTGGTACCTGTAAAGCCAGTAAGACACAACTGCTCTCTGGTGGCTAATTTTCTAAAATATATTTGTGGCTATTTTACATAACTTATTCTCGTTTTGGGCTATTTTTTTCACGTTACCATCTCAAAAACAATTTTTCTTGTGACGTTCTTCTATTTATGGAGCGATTCGTGTGCAGAGGTATTAGGATTTACAAAGTAAAATAAACCTGACAACGTTCAATGCTGGTGACAACACTTTCTATTACTTAATTATAACAAACGATATTTTAACATTTGTGTGATACTACATTGTGTTCAATGCCAGTAAGCTGCGAGAAAAAAAATCCTCATAATATTCTATATCATTGTGCGTGCGTGTGTGTGTCAAAATATAGTATGTCCCAGATATTACAGATAAACTATTAATCACTACTAATTTTCATTTTATGTTTAATGTAGTTCATATTATTTCAGTGTGTCACGTTTGTTTTATGGCCCAGGTGTGGCCTTTTGGTTTGTGGTAAAAAAAAAGATGTTAAATCCGGTTTAATGCTCGTGTATTAAAGGTAGTAGACATTGGGCGTTTCACAATAATGTAATCCGGTTTCCTAGAACATCCATTTTCTTTGGCAATGAGCTTGCGCAATATATTACGAACAAGAAGTAGGCATCATGTATTTCGTTTGACGTTTACACGTGTTGCAAGCTGACGCTCGCACTAGATATGAGCTCCATGCGCGGTCGGACTGTGTAGGGGGTGACACGACTCTACCCCCCCCCCATGGTGTATCCGCTCGCAGTAGGGGAATTATTGACAGCGGCGACCTGGCTGGCGTCACAGCCCCCTTCCTCTCTTCGAGCTGAAGATGCCAACGAATTTAGAGGATGCGCAAGAATATTCTGGGAACTACGACCCTCAGCGCAACGCGGCATTTAGAGAAATTTCTGGGCGATGGCCTAAGACCCTGTAAATATTGAAGCGGTCCAATGGTCGGGAGTCTTTTGATAGAAGTTTTGCCGAGTGCGGCGAGGGACATCGGTGAAGAGGACGGACGACGCCGACAGACTGCGAGACGACGGCGGACGAGGTATTTGTGGTGTGAACTGACGAGAGGGCGTGGAACCCGACGAGTGAAGGCTACTGTGCATGAGGGCGCTCGGAGAACTCTAGAACATTGCGGACTGGTCGGATCTGGACTAAGCTGAGGTGGGACTGTATGAACATGTGTTACGAACTTTATTGTAAATACTGTAACTGTCAAATATGGATATATATATATATATAATATATATAGTTAGGTTTTGATACACTGTGTATTATTGCTGCTTTTAATTGTTTAACCCGGCGTTGGTCGCGCCGTGAGCATTTCCCTCACACTCCCGCTTTTGTGTACAAAATCATTTTTATGTTGGTGACATGGGAATGTTTTTTTTTTTCAAATAATAATTTATTAAATTGTATTTATACATAAAAAACAAATATAAAAATATTAGAGGGAAATGAAAAAAAAATCGGGAAGTGTGAGGGAAATGCTCATGGCGCGACCAACGCCGGGTTAATTACATTAATTTCTTTGAAGTAACTGTAAATTGTACTGATTGAATTTATTAATTGTAAATATCAAGATGTATCAATTTATTGTGAGATATTGGATAGAAAGAATTTGGTTTGTAGTTTTTGTAAATACAATTAGGAAATTATAATTAAGTCTTTTATTTAACTAAGACCTCCATCACCAAACAAACCTGGTTTGGCCCACTGACTTTTGAGAAATTAACACGTGTGTGCATTCTTAATGGCAGAAAGGAGCTACAAGAAAGGTTTGCCACTAGCATCTGGAAAAGTTGTAGCGTTACGTTTCACTCGTACTGTACTTTTCCGATGGTGTAGATGTAGCCACTTCGTTTAAGTAAAAATGTACGTTAATACTTTAAAGTATATCCATTAATTTTATTATACTATTGAAGTTCGTCATAGTAGTAAACATTCCACTCTAAAATGCCATAGTCTGCGTTGTCAATCAGTCTTTAACGAAATGTCTGACATTCGCACTGTGGGGGCGTTGTCAGTCTCCACTGACTCAAAGTAACTCCGAGCACAGTCCACACTCAACACCACCGGTAACACGCCGCCGGGAAGATTTTCGCTGTCCACTGCAGTCTTGCACTAACACTTCACGGCTGAGATGTATTCCATATTTTGACGTCTTGAAGTCGGTTACATTCGTCAGATTCTTTGCACACTCGTTGCACAGGTCACGCAACAGACCCGGAGGGGAGCAAGAGAGCGCAGGGGGAAACTACCTTGAAGTATTCTCATGATGCAGACTCCTCTGAACAAGATATTTCGAAGAAGTGGAAGGAGGTCCTGGTAAGTATACGAATTCATCTCAGGTGTTTCATCCTTGTAGAGTGTATCGGGTAAATTGAACCGGGTTTTGATTAAATGTTTTACGTAGGTCAAGGCAGATCTGCGTCTGCCTTGACCCGTTCCTGAGAAGCGGGTGATGGGTGTGTGTGCAGTGGATTCGCTCAGTTTCTTATGGCCTAAAAAGTCTTGTAAAGTAAACTTGCCGGCCGAGGCACCGGCCGTATGTTTTCGCGCGGGTTAGTATCGGTCTCCCCCTCCTGGCAGCGAGCGTCCACATGTGCCCGGGTCAGCTGCTGGAGTGTCCGCATGCGCACCATCCGTGCAGGGCCCCGGCGGGTCGCCAGCTGCGCGCCTGAAAATCATTACGTCGTCGCCCGCTGCGGCCGCCCACGCGTATACGCTGTCGCAGCCGCTGTGCGCCGGTAACACCATAGACTTAAGGATGAGGTAGACCGCTTATTCGTCTTCTGCGCATGTACCCAATATTGACCTACCCCAAAGGAACACAGCTGTTAGTCACATGGTCAACAGTGATAAACTTATTTGCTTATATCTTAATTTTCAAAGGACAAGCACTTTTATATGAGTAAAATACTTTCACCAATTTAAATGTAATCTAATTGCTTATTCAAGGGCTGGCAGACAAGTTAAAGGTACAGAAGTGAGCGTGCTCGAATGCACGGACAAGTTAAAGATATAGAAGTGCGTGTGCGCGTGATCGCAGCGCATGTACGTTGCTGTGAAATTGACTCTGTATGGATGCATATAACTTTTATATAGAGATGAGACCTGCCAAAAATTTTTATGTATATAAATTTTATTTTCTGAATTCTAGAATGACTGTGTTTTTCATGTATATTTAAAGTAGCAGCACAATTGCGTGCTTGTGTGTGTATGGATGCATGTTACATGCGAATGCAGTTTTTAATTAGTTGCCAGTTTGCATGCGGACCGGAATATGCATAGTACAAGTTCTATATTATTATTAACGATAATTCCCCATTAAGGAGAGCGCTAAAACACAGTCAATCCTCATGGTCTCATTCTGTCTCCTCCGTCTTTCCTCCCAAAAACCCCTCATAAATTCACAATGTTCCTTCTTCCTCTCCTGTGTCCACTGCTTTCCCGTTTTCTTCTTTTTGGGAGTTCGTTCGAATATCTGTTTTCTAATTTGATCTCGGTATTTTTTCCTGTCTGTCATTTCTTCTGTGGAGATGCTTAGCCTTGTGAGGTCTTCCATAGTTTCCCTGATCCAATTGGTTTTCAGTTTACTAGTCGTCACTATGTTGAAGATCTTCTTGGTCAGTTTGTCGTCGTTCATTCTATGTATGTGTTCGTAAAACTTTGCTCTTCTTTTTCTGAAGTTGTCTGTGATCGTCTCCGTCTGTGTGTACAGTTTTTTTGTCGGCCTCTTCATCCAGATCCCCTCTCTGTGAACTGGCCCGTAGATCTTTCTCAGTATTTTTTTCTCTTGCTTCTCTATTTCCTTGATTTTAGTTCTTCCCTTTACTACTGTCGTTTCTGAGGCGTATAAAGCTTCCGGTAAAACTACTGTGTTATAATGTCTTAATTTGGCATTGGTGGAGATGCTTCTCTTGTTGTAGTGGTTCCATGTAAGCTTGTATACCTTCTGCAGTTTCATGATCCTTTCCCCGTTGGACGTCGAGTTCAGTCCTTTTTTTTCTGTATGATCTCTCCCAAGTATTTGAAGTTTTATACTTGTACTATCGTCCCGTACTTAGTTACCAGTGGATGTCTGTCTACGGATTTTGTGTCCAGTTCTGGCTGAAATTTCGTGTAATGTCCCTAGAGCCTCTTTAGCTTCTTCTCTGTTATTTGTTATGATGGCTGTATCATTAGCAAAGGCCAAACACTTTATGTTGACAGTTCTTTCCTTGGTTCTCCCCATCCGTATACCTTTGACTCCTTTGTCCCATGTTCTAATTATTTTCTCCAGAACTGCGTTAAATAGAATCCATCTCCCTGTCTCACTCCTGTCCTGACTTCGAACGGTTTTTTGAAGTCAACGAATGTTATTGTGGTGTTCCTGGACTTTCTCGTTCTTAATATTGTTCTCAGACTCCAGTTCTGTTCGCTGCATGATATTCCCTTCCTGAACCCCTCCTTGATATTCTCCTATCTGTGGATCTATCTGAGGTTCTAGTCGATTTAACAGAGCCCTGGATGAAATTTTGTACGTGACGGGCAGTAGGGAAATCCCTCTTTAATTATTAGGGTCCATTTTGTCCCCTTTCTTGTGAAGTGGGTGTATTGAGGCTGACCTTCACTATTCCGGTATTTTTACTGTTTTCCAGATGTTTTCAATAATTCTGTGTATTTTGAGTGTAATGTTTTCATGGTCTAGTTTCCATATTTCCGAGATCAATCTATCCTCCCCAGGTGCTCTGTTATTTTTCAATGACTTTATTATGTTCGCGATTTCTTCGTGTGTTGGGTGGTTGGAGTCCAGGTTAGAGTCTGGCTTCAGGAACTGTAGTGTCTGTGTCGGTCTTTCACAGTTGAGCTGTGTGTCAAAGTATTGTGCCAGCATCCCACAATTATTTTTCGTGTTTGTCTCCAGTGTTCCGTCTTGTCTTTTTAAGCACAAGCTTGTTGGTTGAATGTTCTGTAGAAGTTTCGTGTGTTGTTTCTGGTGAAATCCTCTTCTATCTCCTTCAGCCTGTTATTTTCGTAACCTCTTTTTCCCCTACGGATTGTTTTCGATGAGGTTTTCTGTTTCTTGTTTAATTCCTCCCATTTTGCAGGCGTTCTGTGGTTGTTAAATCTTTTCCAGGGTTCTGTTCTGTCTTCCATGGCTCTGTCGCATGTGATGTTCAACCATCTGCTTTTCCTTTTCCTCGGCGATCGCCCCAATTTTATCGGCTCTCTCATTCTCTCTGACAATTCTGTCCAGTCATCACTCTCGAGTTTCTTAATTTCTTCCGTTATTTACTCCGTGTTTAACTGTAGGTACTCAGGGCCTGTTCTCAATATTATATTGGTTCTCTTGATTTGCCTGTTGGGTATAAACTTCGCTTTGATTTGGAGCAGGTGGTGATCCGATTCAAAAAATCCTTTCCTCGTTCTTATGTTCATAATTTCTCTGGTGTTTTTCGCGGATATCGCCACATGGTCTATCTGGAATTCTCCTAGGGCGTTGTTGGGCGATTTCCACGCCTGTAGTTTCTTGTGTGGTTTCTGGAATTGCGTCGACATAATTCTGAGGTCAAAGTTCCTACAGAAGTTTATCAGGTTCTCTCCATTCTTGGTTGTCCTTTTGTAGGCCATCTTTTTTCCTGTTGTGTCTCTGAATCCTCTTTCCCTGCCTAATTGGGCATCAAAATCTCCTAGTAACACTTTTACGTGTGTCGTGGGGACTTTGTTGGTAATTTCCTCCAGATCTTCCCAAAATTCTTTTATCATCTGCGGGTATTTCTTATTATAGTTATTCTTGGGGGCGTGTGCGTTGATTAATGTATAGACTTTGTTTCCTGATCGTATAGTGAGCGTTGATATTTTCTCCGATTTAGAGGTGAAATCTATTACAGAGTCCAAGTGCTATATATATATATATATAACTTTGACACACAAAAAGTGTTTGCGCGCGCGCGTGGTGCCTGCAGTTTTTCTGTGTGTATTCGACATTAAACATTCTCTTTTTTTCGTGATGACAAGTTTATTATCTGGGGTGTGCGTAGGCCATTGAGAGTATTTACTTTATTTCTTCTCCTAACCATGCAATGGCGATTTTTATATATAAAGTCACGACCTCGAATTTTTTTCCCACATGCCAGGATGGTAATAACTATATGTGTATTCGTTATTAAACATCCTCCTTTCCTAGATGTTGCAGTAGTCTTGTGGTTAAGACACTCGACTGCCGACACAAGTGGTGCCGGAACAATCCCGCACGCCTCCGGCATTTTTTTGAGTTCCAAAACAACCACCAACTAATAAAAAATGCCAGTACTTCTAGCGACCACTGTTTGAACTAAACTCCCTGTTGCCAGCGCGCCCCTGTAAGCGACGAGTCGACCAACACACAAAATGGCCGCATCGGTACCAGCACTCTTAGCTGCAAACAGTAGAAACTTGCACACACTGGTGACAGGCGCGATAATTAAAGATGGCCACCTACAGCAGACGACTGGCGGAAAGCGCGGGAATTAAAAATGGAGGACATAAAAAGCAAGAGAGAGAGAGAGAGAGAGAGAGAGCATGTGTGTGTAGGGGTGGGAGACAAGAGGGCAAGAGAATGAAGCAGATTAGAAGAAATGTGAGAAAATTAAAGAATAGAGCGGACGAGAGAGAATGGGCATGGGAGAAAGACAGGAAGGAATGAGTGTGCATGAGAAAAAAATCGGAATGCCAGAGCATGAAGTAAAAGAATCGAAATGCAAGAGCATGAAGAGACATGGCGGAATGATAGAGAAGGAAGTCGGGAATAGGAAAAAAAGGAAATTTCGAGGGAAAAACAAGATGGACGCTGCTGACGAGGAATGACAGTAGGTGGTTTCGGCGTGACGTCATCCAAGAAGGCTCCCGGCTCCCCGCCAGGACACTAGTGTGCCAGTTCTGTCTATCATTATACTATCGTAGCACTGTCCCAACCGCCCGTGTTATAATTCATCCTGTGTCCCAAGTCAAAGCATTCAGAAAACCGAACCTTTGTTCCAAGTTGTGTCCTAAGATGATAGAAAAATACGACGACTTCAGAAACTTTCGCGCGCATTCGTGGAATGTTTACGTTGTAAATGTGAACTGTGGACATGCAAGGTGGGCTTTCTCAAGACTGATGTGATGAAATGCTAATTAGTGATGTCTGCGTTCGGTCTGAACTACTAAAAATCAAGGATGAAACTTTTAAAAATGTTAAAGTTGAAAGAAATTTCTTGGATGTCAGTTGGCGAACTTATTTAGAATAACTGTTAGTGCCTATATCATAAATATAAATACATATTATTATCACACTTCTCGCAAACATTAATTGATCAATAATTCAGCAATATTTAAAAATCCAGTACTTAACAATAAATAACTTGCGAATTCACTGCGATTCAGTGACAGATTTTGAAAGAAGCTCACTTTCGGACAAGCATTGTTGACCGTATTCGGACTGCGTCATGTGACGTCATTTGACGCCGAGATTTGGACACGTCCATCAAATACGGCGGATTGTAGACAGGCCTTAACACGGCCTCCGCTACTGCGGTCCGTCCCATTCCACACATTATTCGCATTTTTTCTTTGCTGGCAGACCTTCAGAAAGCCACACAATGGGACGCCTTCCTCCCCAACCCAGCGAAGTAGCGCAGTGGTAAACTTTTCGGACTCTCATTCGGGAGGACCGGGGTTCTAACTTCTGTTCGGCTATCGTGATCTTGGCTTTCCATGGTTTTTTCGCGAACTGACTCCAGACTAATGCTGGGATGGAACCACTACTGGCAGTGGCAGATTTCTTCCCCGTTCCTGCTTCTCTGAGCAACTTGCTCTACCTGTAATGACTTCGCTGTCGACAAGATATTAATTACTGCTAAGGTTACTTCTACTACAGGTTGGAAGATCAATGTTAAAAGTTTGGCAAAGGGAAAATTTTCGCCACTTGGTAAGCGC
Organism: Clitarchus hookeri; assembly: GCA_002778355.1. Classification (NCBI taxonomy): domain Eukaryota; kingdom Metazoa; phylum Arthropoda; class Insecta; order Phasmatodea; family Phasmatidae; genus Clitarchus; species Clitarchus hookeri. The sequence continues at coordinate 256,960 of NQII01000892.1, forward strand.
TAGTGTTCGAAAAGTACAAAAAAAAAAAAAAAAAAAAAAAAAAAAAAAAGCAATAATCATAAATCAAATATCTAGTAACTTCGTTACTGGGTGAAATTTTTTCATATTTATTATTCACTTAGTTTCAAATTTTAAAGTTACATTTTGGAACACTGCACACCTAACGGCGAAAATTTTTCCTATGCCAAACTCTCCCATAAGAAATTTCTTTTTGTTCCTAATATGAGTAAAATAAACCTCAAGTCTGCTTACCTCCCTCCCTCTCTCTCCCCCCTCCCAAGTTGATATACAGTCACGTATACATTCCTAGGATACATACTTTCTGTACTTGTTACATTCTGGGTTCGAATCCCGACAAGACACTCTATGGATTAACAGTTGAAATAATGTATGCCGTCCATAAGCAGTTTTGTAGGTATCGAAAGTTTGTCCGCACGTGTATGCAAGGTCTCGCATAATTCGACTGGTATGTTTTTTTGAAGTCAAATAAGTTAATAATTCCCCTTTCCTCTGCCCAGCCAGAGTTAAATAACATTCAACTTCATCTCGGAGGAGTGTTTTATACCTAGGACCGACGTATTTGAAACGGGATAAGTCATTAAGTAGTATTATGATCCTCTATGGGAATGAAGTGGGGAGTTAAAATGAAGTAGTGTCAATACTGAGTTTGCGAGGTAAAAGTGTAATCTTCACTCAACCTCAGCACACATAGCTTCAAAGAAATGTGGAAGGAGATTGTTTTATGTCACGCACTTCATATTCTTCACTCTAGCGGTCTCGATAAGTTTTTCTGTCTTAAAAGAAAAATTAAGGAGTTGTGCCGTGTGTGAAATTTTTAAGGTATTTTACTCGAATTCATCTCATGCAGGTGGCCACCCACAATTATTGAGACTGCGTGCAAAGTTCTGGAATTACTTCCATAAGCGGCAAAAACTGTTATGTTTTTAAAATTAGAGCAGTTTCACCTTGACAGTTTACACTGTCGATACTGTTAGATAGTAAAAAACATTATTTTATTTCAATCCATAAGCCTAGATATTGCGATGAAGATAATCTTCGGCATTGAAAATGACATTTTTGTTGTTATAAATAAAGTGAATATTTAGTGTTTCAAAGAAGAGATGAAAACATTTACACTGTTGAGAAGTTGCACTTCAAAATAGTAATCGGTTGCAGGAAGTTGTATCGGGAGAAAAGCATCAGTAGTACGGTCGGCAGCGGGGAGACGTGTATAGTTTCTCCTGCTACTGATAACAGTTAGGAAATCAAATATTTCGGATTTCCCGCAGTTTTGGCACTTTCGCTATCAATAGCCTTAATGTGAGGTTTTTTTTGCCGTAAACTACGCCTTTTGATGTTTAGTAAGCGTCCCAATGAAGATCAAAGTTTTCAAATAGCGCGCACGTATTATGTTCTAACTCCTACAGGAATAAGAACAAGGAATGGGTGCATGTTAGTCGTATATAACTCAACACCAGAGAAGTGCATGTAAAAAAGTTAAATTAAACTATTTATTTTAACAATTCTAACAGTAGTAATTAGTAATACAGCTATAATGCCAAGGGAAGAAAGGTAGGTTGACATTAAAGTAGATTGAACATGACTTAGTTATAGGAACTCACCCGGTCTCGCACTCCGGACCATCTGCCCAGATGGAGGATTGCCACCGGCGTCTCGTCTGGCCGCTGTTCACGCCCCTGGACACACTCCGACTGCGACGATCTCCTCCCTCGCAGTTCAGTCTACCCTTCGCGCCCCACTACATGTGTTTTGTAATGGTTTTCCCATTGTCTCCCGCTGTGCACTGGAGGCGGAGTCTGCTTATAGTAGTTTGTTGAATATAGGCAGGGATGTCCTGATGTCTGCTGGACCAACATTTTCTGTCGTGCTATGCATTTTATTATTGATGTTTAGATATTCCAATCTGGCTAGCTGTTATGGTTCTGTATTTCGTTTTGGAAACTTGCCTGTGGCACCTTCATTTCATATGTATTGCTGTGACAGGTTGTGCACAACGGGCCGGCCGTGTGTAACAGTATGCTAACTGGCTGTGCCCGCGGCTCCGCTCGCGTGGACTACAGAATTATTGTTCCGGTTTTATTTAATAAAANAGTATGCTAACTGGCTGTGCCCGCGGCTCCGCTCGCGTGGACTACAGAATTATTGTTCCGGTTTTATTTAATAAAGTCGAATTTTACTAAGTGTTAATCATGAGTTCAATAATCATTAGACAAATATTTTAAATTTAAACATTTGTTGATTTTTTTTCTTTTTTTTAATCTAAAACCTATATTTTATCGCAGGGCCTCTTTGTACACAAAGTTTTATGCTTATTAGTATTTCTTTTTTATAGATGGATATATGCTACCGCGGATTTTTTTTAGGTCTTTTTATTCTACACAATTCTTTACTACATGATACAGNAGTATGCTAACTGGCTGTGCCCGCGGCTCCGCTCGCGTGGACTACAGAATTATTGTTCCGGTTTTATTTAATAAAATCGAATTTTACTTAGTGTTAATCATGAGTTCAATAATCATTAGACAAATATTTTAAATTTAAACATTTGTTGATTTTTTTCTTTTTTTTAATCTAAAGACCTATATTTTATCGCAGGGCCTCTTTGTACACAAAGTTTTATGCTTATTAGTATTTCTTTGTTATAGATGGATATATGCTACCGCGGATTTTTTTTAGGTCTTTTTATTCTACACAATTCTTTACTACATGATACAGTTCCATCTTTAACGGTTTAGACAGCGTATTGCAAGAGTGTTCGCTGGCGACAAACTTTTTTCCGACTTGATTCACTATTATCGTCACTGCTTATTCCTTATGTTACTTTACGTAACAAAAGATATACTAAAACCTGGCCAGATAACATAGCTATGAATTAAAAAAAAAAACACGTAAATACGATGAGTGGTTCTCGAGTGATAAGCGCACTAACATACAGACAGAGAGACGTTGAGTTTTATGATGTGTATAGATGCGTGTGTATAAAAAAGTTGTAAATGACGTTTTCGTTTAATTTATCCTGCGTGCTGCATATTGATATTAGTTTTGCAATGACGCGTTTTAGTATCCATTTAATACTGAAAATTTAACGTATCATGTGAAAACTTACAGGCGCCCTCAGAAGGTTAGCTTTGGTGCTGTTTTAAGTGTGTGCACCACATTTCAATTTTTTCCCTTCCTCTGTTTTGGGTTCGACCGTATACATGCTGTTCATTTAGCGCGAATGTTACTATTTGGATGCAGCTTGTGTTACAATGAATAAGTGTAATTATAATGGCCTTTGTCGATTTTATCGTGATAAAAAAGAGGTGGGCAATGGCAGAAATAAATACCTTCTGAATGTATTACAGTTCGAATTGTTATAAAATTAACAATATTTGATACACGACGATTTCCCCCTTCCAACTCACTGTATTGAACGAAGAGTTGTTCGGTATAACGCATGTTTTTCATTATCGTTTAACCTCGTTGTTGTAGTCTGGCAGTCTCACGCTATCAGATAGTGTTCGCTGACAGTTGTGATATGCTGTCAGTAGGATGTAGTGCGAAATAGTCGGTTGAAGAAGCAGGAGTAAATTGACCGTGTATGCTGGTGCTGTTGGGAACACGCTGTGCCCAGTCACGCAATGGTTTTGTTGCATTTTCCTATCCCGCTCTCGTCCTCTGCTCACCCTCCTTCTTTCTAGGCAGTCCCCTTGAACACGTGGCTTTTGTTCTCGCTTGTCTGTCTCTCTCGTCGGTGACTCACGCGGCTGCGGGCAACAGTGGTGCAAGACGCATGGCTGTTCGCTATGTGTGTCGCGGCAACGCTCGGGTTATCGACACTGGCGTGTAGAGGAAGTGCAGTCCACGTGGTGGACACCGAGTAGGCCCTAACTGGACCACTAATTTGGGAGTATCTTTTACTTTTATCATTATATACATGAATATTTGGTCGAAGAAAAGCAAAAAGCCGTTGTATGCAGTGCATGTGAAACAAATATATAAAATCTAGATGAAACTCTTACTACTATAATATATATTATTTTATTTTAAGCTTTAATAACAAACACATAAATTTGTAAGCAATGACGGCAAGCTCATGGTTTTTTACATCTCGTTTTGTTAATTGATAAACTTTTGTAAGATTTGGCTCCAAGAACTAACAAATCCCGTGTACAATACTATTCCATAAAAAAAAAATGTGGTTATGTTTATTTTGCTGCAGACGTTGGCATGCAGGTTTGTCAATATGATAGTCAAATAAACTGTATTTAAAGCCCATTTGACTCGCCAAGGCTGCGTAGCTCTAGCGGAAAGATGCATGATATGCGACGTTTAGGTAACCGGATCGAATCCTCCCGCTTAAGAAACTTTTTGATTTTTATTTAAAGTTGTAGTTTTCTGCATAGCAAGCACGATACCAACGCATATAGCAGTCAACGATGAAAACAAGGCAGTCTGTTTGTTTATGAAATAAATTGTCCACATACTACCTAAAACGCGGTTTAATTTTACTGCGGGTGAAAATATGGTACACCTTGTTCTGCCTTAACACTATTTAGCGTGCAAGTGTAATTTCGCTTCAGTTTTCTAGCGTGTGGTTCGGATGACAATCAGATGCTGCGTATTAGATTACAAATTGGTGCAAGAACCATCCCATTCAAGGACTGATTGTGTCAGGATAGTGTCCACAAATTGAAGCACCAGAATATCCTTCTCTTTGCTGTCTTTACAAAACAGCTTTCGTCAAATTGTATATGATGTAGTATTTGTATTCAGTTTATTGATAACGATGCCAACATCGTTACTGGACTTGACTGCGAATTCACGCTTTGGTAATTAACGTAAACATAGTCGCATATAATATATAAAACTGTTTTTTTTTTTATGAAATGGGGCAGGGGAAAGCTTATATAGTTAAATAAGTATGCTTATGCTGGATTCTTACCTTGTATCTGGCTGCCTAGGGGCTGTCGTCACGGGGGGTCGTAATCTTGTTGCATATCCATCGGCTGCTGGTGATGGGGGACCGAGAATAGTGATCGTGCCACCGTTTTATCGGTGCTGTGCTTTGAGACAGTGGAACACCGAGCTTACTCTGCACTGTCTCGCTATCATGAACGTTCCCGGTTTCAGGAAAGTTTCAGCCAAAGTCTGGTGCNCACCGAGCTTACTCTGCACTGTCTCGCTATCATGAACGTTCCCGGTTTCAGGAAAGTTTCAGCCAAAGTCTGGTGTGATTGAGTGTGTTGGAGAAATCAACCTATGAGTAACGGCGTCTTTTAATTGCTTTTTAAACACTCGTCACTTCACGAACATTTTTTGATTTACTTTTAGCAAGCAGCTGTGATTAAAATATAGTACGCCAACCATGCCATCTTGGGTGGCAGTTACTGTGCTATTTGCGCCGTACGTAACAGTCTTATAAAATTTCTTTCGCTCGTGACTTTCATATTCAATTACTATGACTTGCCANTATTTGCGCCGTACGTAACAGTCTTATAAAATTTCTTTCGCTCGTGACTTTCATATTCAATTACTATGACTTGCCATCCGTGAAATGACTTCTGAAACGAATTTCTTAAATTTGAGGCCGTACTTGTACCAAAAACCTCTGAAATTTTTACCGGAACGTTGTGTGAACCAACGTAATTTCTAAAACTATTTCAGGTTTGCAAATTCGGTAAATTGTACACTTTCAGGAATTTTTCTGTGTTTGGTTATAATTCGGTTACGGCCAGTTATTACTGCAGGCGCCGCTTTCTAACTTACCCGCCCATTTGTTTTTGGTATAATACACTTCAACAAACGCTTTTTCAAATCCTCGATTCATCTTTCTGATTTGAGTGAATAGTTACCAGTATGAGCAATGAGGATGATTTATCGCAGCTACGCAGTTTGCATCAGTCATTAGTAACAACGTAATATTTTAGTCATAAAAAAAAGAGGGGGTTTCCGGTGATGTGCGATTAGTTTGTAACTGAACTGTGTTTTGGTACTGATAATAGCATGTTGCGTGTTATCACTAGTCAGATAAGAAGCGAACTATATGTATTAAGAATCTGCATGGAAATTCACGGCCGACATGTACGAAGATTATGCATTCTTTACTATCATATTTTGGGCATTTTGCGTATTGCTATTACAAAAATTGTCCTAACTACGCAACGGCATTACGATATATGAAGGGATCTGTCAAGTTTAGTCATTTCCGGCGGTAAGTGGCACCCAGAAAACAGTGTAATATGCAGAGAAGCCACAAATAAATTGTACGGATATGTACTCGAGAGCTTTAGGGTACTTGCATTTCTTCCGAAGGGTTTTTTTTTTTTAGTCCGAACACGACCAGAAAGACCAGTCTGACGCCATTATTCCAGCCCATAAAATTCCTATACAAATATTTTATCGATAAGTAACGAGTTTCGTCCATAACATTCAAAATGACTCATTTCCCAACATGATAACGTTCTTAAAATCGCGCGTTACTTTAAGTGGGAGAGCGTAGTCACACTAACATGATTGTAATTGATAAGATTACACATACTTTTGAAAGCAAGACTTTTATTTTAGCGATATCTTTGGAAGATTAGGTCTGTCGCTCAGAATGTGCACTTCTTAACAACTAGTGTGAATAATATAAGACTTTTAACGGAAATATATTTGGGCGATTGCGATTAAGAGTGTGTGGCATATCAGCATTTTTTTTCTGCTTATATTTTAATTTTTGTTTCGTGGTTACTTTCGAATAGAATGAAGCCGGTGCTCGGCGATGAGTGCTACCTGCGAAAATGATTGAGGAAGGTCATNTAAGAGTGTGTGGCATATCAGCATTTTTTTTCTGCTTATATTTTAATTTTTGTTTCGTGGTTACTTTCGAATAGAATGAAGCCGGTGCTCGGCGATGAGTGCTACCTGCGAAAATGATTGAGGAAGGTCATGGATTTGAGTTCCAACGCACTGCATCAGACATTTATATAGAAGCTGAATTTATTTTTGAGTATAATATTTTTTGACCTGTACCATTACTTGATTGAACGATGCAGGCTTGTTTTCAAAGTTATTTGACAGTGTCAAAACGTTGTAGGCCCTACATGAATTTCACGTCACCAGTGATTTCCAGTAGTGCGTTGTTCAGAAAACAGTTTAGTTGTTAAATCACAAAATGTTGTTTCACACATTATAATTTTCCCCCGTAAGCGAGAGAATAGTTGCTCCTACTTTATTTGACATTTTATCTGCAATATGTGTATTAGCAACGTTTTGTGGCGTATTTATAGCTTGACAAATTTTTTAGTTGTCCTTAATCAGCTGTACGCCGTTTACTGGTACCTTAGTTGGCAGAATAATTGTCTGCTTGCAAGGAGTTTCTTATTGAAGGCTGTTATGTGACTTAAGGCATAAGCACTCGTAGCCTTCAGTATTAGATGTTGAAAAGGCTAAATAATAGCAAATTAACGAAATTTGTGCTTATACCAGTATAATCTGGAAACGTGTTTATTTTCTGCACATTTTAATGGTCTCTGTTAAAATTACTATAACATTCAGAATTCTTGATGAGAGAGTTGCGGAGGATCTGCACATTATATAACGACCGTTTTGTAAAACATTAACCTAGATTTTAGTTTATTTTTATGCTTAGAATAATCAATCCTTACAAACTGCAGGTCTCACCGTTAAATTTTTCTACCTTCAGATTTAAAAAAATACATATACTTTGGATATGACGTAAATTAAATGTTTACCATTACAAGACAGTACAGAAATTGGAACAATATTTAACTTTATTTTAATTTTGTTGTCATTTGTGATTACATACATGCATGTTTGAGAAGGCTGTACCCATAATACCCATTACTTCGATGTTTTCGTGTCCTAAATATTCCGTTCAGCAACGCTGACGTAACATTATATAAATGGCGACAATGCTGGCAGGTCTTTATCTGATGTGTTTTCTATCGCAAGTTGTCAAAAAAGATTTAACNTTATATAAATGGCGACAATGCTGGCAGGTCTTTATCTGATGTGTTTTCTATCGCAAGTTGTCAAAAAAGATTTAACTTGTCTGGGATAAAATTGATGAATGGTGTTCAACCCGAGGATAGGTCGTATTCATTTTCCAGTCTGGAATTTCCCTGCCAGAGGAGTGANAATTGATGAATGGTGTTCAACCCGAGGATAGGTCGTATTCATTTTCCAGTCTGGAATTTCCCTGCCAGAGGAGTGACCCCCAACCTCAGAAAAGCTATGCCGAGGGGGAGGGTGTTGTGCATTGTTAATCGGTGTTCGTCAAATGGGCNGTGACCCCCAACCTCAGAAAAGCTATGCCGAGGGGGAGGGTGTTGTGCATTGTTAATCGGTGTTCGTCAAATGGGCTGGTTATTAACTGAATACGTTTAAGAGTCATGCATAGAATATAATATTCCCATCCCACTGCGTGTCCCTCTATATGACATGCAAATATGAGGCTTTCCATCGTGAAGTGAGCGCTTTTGAAATCAACCTTTGAAAAAGAATCTCTGCCCATAACTACATATATGCTATAACACATACGGCATACGGGCTCCCAGTTAAGTTGGCAACGATTTAATAAAAATATTTCTGAGACTGTACTGCGAGTACTATGTTTACATTTGTGGGGAATTATTTTATTGCTTTTTATATATAACCTGAGTACGAATCTGTATATTTACCTTCCTAATAATTCCATGGTTTCACTTGGATGGTACATGAATAAAGTGATCAGGCCCACGGCAATGTTAAATTTACACATTGCAGGAGGATACGAAATGAGAAGAAAAGTAAATCCTAAGCAGGCTCAAAACTGCTAAATTAATCGTGACTAGCCTATGGCACTCTTACCAGTGAGTGAGTGAAGAGATTTGGGTGGCTCTTAACAGCGAGGTCTTGAGAGCCGATGAGAGTGATTGAGGTGAGTATGGAGCAACGCATAATGAAAGCGGGGGAAACGGGAGATCGTCCGGCACCATTCCCACATGCGAAAATCCGAGTGTGACCCGGCCTGGGATTGAATCCGGTTCGCCTTTGTGGGAGGCTAGCAGGCTAACCGCTCAGCCACCACTGCACACCCCTTACCAATGAAATTTGATGTTAACGTTCCACTGTTTATTCATTTACTTACTAGATTCCATAGATCCTGCTTTGGAGCTCAATAAGCTCCAGGATGTAGAATACATGTCAAAACATTACGAAAACAATAAATTACAAAAGAAATCGTGACATACAAATAGAAAACATTATCAAGAATATATTAACATATGTTCATATCACTATAAATAAGGCAATACAAAACCATTTTGGTTACATAAATAATTGTGCCATACAATGCAATACAAAAACTAATTTCACATGAAAAATATAACATACAGTACACATTAAGATAACAAATATTAATTTACAGAGTAGAAGGGTTTAACAATTAAAAACTCGTCAAGTTTACTTTTTAACTTTGTACTATTACTCTGAAATAAGAGCTTAATATCTGATGATAATTTCTTAAAACCTTTTTATGGCAGTATAATACAGTCATTTTTGATACACTGTTAGAGCATTTGTTGGATAGTGCAAATTATTATTATATCTTTTACTTTGCTGGTAAAAAGTAGTATTTTGCATAAAACTAGCCAAGTTGTGTTTAACAAATACTAAAACCGAATAAATATACAGACACGGTAATGCGAGTATTCCTCTATACATATTATAAAACTCAATGTCTGTCTGTCTGTCTGTCTGTCTGTCTGTCTGTCTGTCTGTCTGTCTGTCTGTCTGTCTGTCCTGCCTGCCCTGTCTGTCCTGTCTGTCTCTGTGTGTCTGTCCTGTCTGTCTCTGTGTGTCTGTCCTGTCTGTCTGTCCTGTCTGTCTCTGTGTGTCTGTCTCTGTGTGTCTGTCTGTCTCTCTCTGTGTGTCTGTCTGTGCGCTTATCACTCGAGAAGCACGTATCCGATTTACGTGTTTTTTAAATTTTATTCATGGCTATGTCCTCTGGCCAGGTTTGAGTATATATTTTGTTACGTAAAGTAACATAAGGAATAAGCAGTGACGATAATAGTGAATCAAATCGGAAAAACGTTTGCCGCCAGCGCGCTCTCTTGAAATACGCTGTCTTAACCCTTTAAAGATGGAACAATGTCATGTAGTAAAGAATTGTGTAGAATAAAAAAACCTAAAAAAATTCCGCGGTAGCATATATATATATAATTAATATAACCCGTGTGTTATTTTAATAACAAATAACACACAGGTGTTATTAAAATAGGCAACCAGTGATTCGTGCCATATAATCCTGTTTTAATCAGAGTTTTCGATGCACACATTAACGTAGAATTTTGCAATTCAGTAAAATCTTTAAAATATGTTAAAAAAAAAAACCTAAACAATAATTCTGTAGTTCACGCAAGTGGAGCCGCGGGCACAGCTAGTTAGCAATAAATAAAGATTTGCAAGAAGATACATGGCTTTTAGAGTGACATGTTATCGTATTCGCTGCTTTCTGTAATTTAAAAATTCATTTAGCTTCCACTGAATTTTCCCTAAATACTATCCCATAAGAAATAATTGACTGAAAGTACGTAAAGTAAATCAACTTCAAAACATTAAAATTTGAAATATTACACANCGAAGCAAACACAATTAAGCTTTGGAATAAGATGATGAACATGGCTTTTCCAATTTAAATATTTATCAATTTTTAGGTCTGTTGAAGCAAGAAGTAATAATTACTAGGGTGCATCTGTACATTACAATTTCGTAGCATCGTGATATTGCTTCAGCGATAGTTATTGTTTGATTAACTTTACATTTAAACAAATGTGCTGTTACTCTGTGTGCATTTGAAAAGTGATAATGTTGAACCTTGCATTCGGCGTCTCACACTCCACACAGCGGTGATTTTGAATTAAATTTGATAACGATCAGCACGGCTGCTGATTTTGAACTGATTTGCGAGGTGTGTTTGGTGTTTTGTCACTCGTAACTCTAAATCGTATGGCTTGATATGACGTGCACGTGATGCGTAGATATTGCCAGATATGCTATTCGCTATTTCTTAACACTTTTTGAATCAAACCTTTGAAAAATCACCCCATGTAGGACGCGTTTGTTTGTTCCCTAAGTATATCATGTACCACAAGCGTTTTATAGTTGTGCTAACAAAAAAATACCTTATTTTTATTAAATTGAACTTTTATTTATATATATATATATTTATATATTATGTTTTACATCTATAATTAATATAATAAACAGGTAGAAAATAGGTGTGTTGGTAATACCTAGTAAGAAATAGTTCTTATGCAAAATATTATTACACTTAGTGCGCATAAACGCGTTGCGCTCTCCTTTTGGTGTAATGTTTTAGATTATGCTAAGCTTTTTTTGAACGAGGTGGAGGAATATCCTGGAAGTACAACTTTAGCAGGGTTTCAGAAAAGTTGGACGTAACCGTGAGTGGACTATACCACATCTTTGGGGAAAAGATGGTAGTAGCCATATTTAAGTTACCACGTACCAGCTCTGACATAATTTGCATTTTTTTTGTAAGTGTTGTAGAGAGCAGGGCACAATTTAATAGTGTTTCTGTGAATTTTACCTAGGCGGTGCACTTTTGAAATACTGCAGTGAAGTTATAAATAAATTGCTAGTCACAGGAGGAGAAAAAATATCCTTTTGCACATTATAATAATAACTGATGCAATGATAACATTTGCCTTTTCCGCGATTTCTACGCGATTTTTTTTAATCAACGTACGGAAACTGGTTCTTGTCAGTGGCATTTTTTTTGTGCGTGTGACGGAATGTTGCACAAGGAATAAAGGAAGCGGTGATTCCAGAAGTTTTGACAGTGGACTGTTATTACATCTCTAGTAAGTAAATTAACCTCCGTTGATTCCACATGCCAAAATAATAAAAGTAGTGATCAAAATCCAGACATCCTGTAGAATTATACACAATGCTGTTGCGAAGCCTAATAAGTCTCAAAAGTTTAGGGCACAAAAACTGACAAATGCAAAACGGCATAGTAAAGTTTACCAAAAAATATATATTGAAAAAGGCGCATACGGATTACGCGTTCGAACAAAGAGCTTTGGAGATAAAGAACAGTAATTGCAGAATGTTAAGTCGTTCTTCAGTGTCGTTTGCAGAGGACCTTCCGAAACACGGCCGCGAATTAACTGAAAAAAAAAGACAGTTTTTTGGACTTATCGGCTCAATATTTATAAAAATACTATCAGTCCTATGCCGTAGCGTCTAATTGTTGATGCCTTGTGTATGTACCCTTCACGTCTCGCATGTAACAATTGTGAAACAGTCACTGGTGGATTTATTTAGAGACGGTATTTTGTTAGTATTAAACTACTTACACTAGGTCTGCGGAAAAATGTTGTTCCCGGGTTGATATCTTTGACAAGGAAAAATGTTATCGCTCGCTGACGTCATGCCGGATGTTGGAAATTACGCTTTGATGCTATCACAGGTGCGCATGTTTGCGTAGCTTAACACAGTGCGTATACAATGGAGAAGTATTAGGCATTGTGTACTTTATCGCCTGCTATGCATATGGTGCGCAATTCGCTAAGTAATTTTTGTTCATGACTAGAAGTTTAATGTAAATTATCACTGGCTATCAAATAAACTTTGTTGGTTAACTTACTTGTTTATAGGAAATACTTTTTTCTTTTCACTAACTGCTTTGTGTAGCTTTTACTTAATGTGTAAATTTTACAGTGTAACCCTGTAAATGCGCCCATAATCTCTCAGAAAATATTAGATACAAAGCATCTGTTTTAAAGTTTTTTTTTGGCGTTCTTGTTATTGGATTTGAATTGTATACAAGTAGACGTAAATTAAATAACTGATGCTTTAAAAAAATGTGAAATTTTAGCCATTTTTTGATTTGTCACATGGAAATTTAAGTACGGCGATTCTTCAATGTAAAAACAGTAATTTAAAATTGGGGAGAAATTTTTTTCTTCTTCTGGTTTTTCTTGTGTTTTGAATGTTCAGTCACTCACAGTAATAAAAAATTCTTATCGGAATTGTGTATGCGTTGAATAATTTTCTTTTGACTGCCATTTTACGTGTGAGACTGCCGTCGTCTTGATGATATATGCAGGGCCATTCAAGACGAGGTAAGGGAATACAGCAAGAGCGACACTATCACAGAAATCAGATGTTAATGCATCAGTGCGCAGTGCGCTGAAAGAAAATCTTTGTTTTTCATTGCATGGTTATGCACAGAATGGGTAAATGCGGTGTGACTTTGTAGAGGTCTCCGAATCACAAGACAGCAGACTAGTTAGTTGCTGATAAAATCACGAGAAATGTTCATGGTTGGACACTAACCATCCAGTGATATAGTCTTAAATTTGGGCAAGACAAATTACGGGTGTGTTTCTGTGTTTACCCTCGACCACAGCACTGTACCTAAATTAACGTGAAACTCATAATATAAAAATGCGTACCACCATTTCACTCTCGCGTTACGTAAACAAACATTTCGATAGCGTGTATNTGAAACTCATAATATAAAAATGCGTACCACCATTTCACTCTCGCGTTACGTAAACAAACATTTCGATAGCGTGTACTGGCGCTGTGTGTCTCGAACGAAATTAACAATAAAATGCGTTAGTGAAGAGATTTGGGCTGCTCTTAAAAGCGAGGTCTTGAGAGCCGATGAGGGTAATTGAGGTNTGGCGCTGTGTGTCTCGAACGAAATTAACAATAAAATGCGTTAGTGAAGAGATTTGGGCGGCTCTTAAAAGCGAGGTCTTGAGAGCCGATGAGGGTGATTGAGGTGAGTATGGTGCACTAGCCCTCCGTACATGTCTCAAAGTGAACACGACCAAATTCCTAGTTTGGTAATGCCATAGATTGGAGTTCGTTATAATGAAGTTCCACTGTGGTAGAAAGTTCTTAGATGACCCACAAAACTGATCGACGTGACTATGTGTTATGTTATAATGATGTGATTTTATAAATTAGCCAAAGTTACGTAGTAAAAATAAATAACGAAACCAAAAGAGATGATACACGCCAAAATACAAAAGGCATGTTGTAACGAATGAGTTTAAGCAGAGGGCAAACGGCTTATACTCATGTAGACCCTCGACTACAGCACTAGAGTAATTGCTGATTTGTCGTCTTCACCACATGATAACCTGTAAACTACTATTCCGTATTTAACATGAACGCAAACCAGGCAGTAGTTAAGCTAAGAGAGTGATTCTTAAAATGAGAGTTTTGTAACATCAGAAATTCAGAATTCTCGATTTTGTCTTGATTCTGTAGAAACTAGTGGCTTTAGAAAGAAACTAAGGTACCATTTGGACGGCGAAAATATTACACATATAATTTTGGTTGCATAATAAAGGAAAATCAGAGTCAAAACACGACAAGGATAAAGTGTTTATCCATGTAAAATAAACATACGTATATGATTAATATGTGTTGTCACACTGAGCCCTCCCCCGACGAGACGAAAATAGAACCGACGTCGCTACATTCCATTACCACTCGGTGTTCGCTGGCGCAGTGGGTCGACATTTCATATGCCCTTTCCAGCCACTATTTTCTCAGGTCACAACCGTGTTGCCAACACAAAAAATACGATGGAAATTTATTCATGTTTAAAAATTATAAACTTAGGAACAACCAAAATACTGTTACGTGCGTGATCTATCGCCTTGCGCACGAAGTTGCCGTTACGCTGTGGGCGGGCTAAGCCCCCTCGAACCTCTCCTCCAGGCTGTCTGCCCGTTCGCGCCGCCCGGCACCTGGTTGGCGTAACAGCCCCTCCTTCCCTGTTGGAGAAGCTGACAAATGTAGGGAAGGCGCAAGAATTTTCTGGGAATTAGGACCCTCGGTGCAACGCGGTATTTAGCGAAATTTCTGGGCGATGGCCTACGACTCTATAAATACAAGCCACAGCTGGACTGCCGGCAGTCTTTTTATGGAAGCCGATTAGCTGAGTGCGGTAATCGTGTGACGTGTAGAGGACGAGGTTTTTGTGGTGGAATGGACGAGAGGGCGCGAAACCCGACGAGTGAAGACTACTGTGCGTGAGGGCGCTCGGAGAACTATAGAACATTGCGGACTGGTGGGACCTGGACTAAACTGAGGTGGGACGGAATTAACATGTAATAATGACTTCATTGTAAATATTGGAAGTGTCAATATGTACATATAATTTATAAAATAATTGAATAGGTTTTTTATAATTTACTGTATATCGGGAGTGATTTTTGATTATTTAAATACATTAATTTCTTTGGGGTAATTGCAAATTGTATTGATTGAATTCATTAATTGTAAACATAAAGTAATATCAATTTATTGTGAGAATTTGCGTCGAGAGAATTTTGATTGTCGTTATCTTATCTTACTAATATTATAAATGCGAAAGTCTCTGTGTGTGTGTGTGTGTGTGTGTGTGTATGTATGTGTGTGTGTGTGTGTGTGTTTGTGTATATGTTTGTTACCACTCAGCTCCATAACGGCTGGATGGATTTTGATGAAATTTGGTATGTAGGTACTTTAGGTCCTGAATAGGACATAGGATACTTTTTATCCCGGAAAATTGTACGGTTCCTGTGTAATTAGAACAAAACGTAATTCTGCAACGGCTGGGAACATGACCGAAATATTTTTTTCCCTCTGGTTTCAGAGTTTATCAGGCCGTCCAAGGACCTCTGAAATGGCTTAACGACTGCTATCAATCGATAACAAAACCGGAACCGAATATTTAACGTGCCCTCCGAAGCCCGGAAGCGCTCAGATGTTATGCCACTAAACGGTCTTCCATCCAAATGTGTGCCGCTGGGAACGTTGCTTAACTTTGGTGATCGATTAAGATCCCTCAGCCAAGTGCAAAAAGTATAACCTAGGTACACTTATTTCTAAGGCTACAACTGGATTAAACTCGCGTTTTTATTTTCATACATCGAAAGCGGAAATGTAACTACGCGGTAGTTGCACAGATACACTCCAAAAACAATACCTTACTTCTTGGCTATGGGTAAAAAATATTTCCTTCCTTTTGGGTTGCCGTAATCCGTTAAAAACCTAGTCCAACATAGCATAATTTTATAATTCTGTTTTCACATAAATGAATGTCTTTTCCCAATTTATTTATTAGTGTAACACTGTAAAACTCAATTGTACCCGGGTGACGCCGGGCTGGTTCGCTAGTTGTAAATGAAATTAGGGAACCATAATGAACTCTCTTATTTAATTGAGACATCCATCCCTTAACGTACCTGGTTTAACCCACTGACCTGGAGAGAAAATTGTAACATCATTTGCTCAGTTTATTACTGTAAGGTGATTAGAAAAATAATTTCACTTTTATAGCAAATTACACGACGTCAATTTAGACTTAACTTGATCGTTGCACAGTTACTGCCCTGTTCCACTTGATGCTTTGTGCCTTGCCTGTTATGCTTGCCGTGACGCTTTTCGATATGGTTTGTTAGAAGGACGTTGAAAATTGAAATTGGTTTGAGAAAATGAGTCATCTTCAATGCCTAATTGTACAAAGTATAGATAGTAACACCNCCCCCCACAAAATATATACTAGTTTTCCAACTGGATCAACAGTAGGAAAAAACTTTAAACGAGTCGTCATCTGGATATAATTTTATCTTGGCAAAAATGTGTTCCCTAGATTGTTTCATCAGGGTAGCCAATACCAATAGCTATTCATCGTGTTGATGTCCTTTACTAATGGTATGTTGGCAATAAAAGCGTGGTGCGTTTTAATTTTGTAGCTGAAAATAAGAGCTCGGCGCAATACATGGCAGTGTCGTGCCTCTACTTAGTTGCTCTGTGCGCTAAACCCCACTCACGGTTACTTCCAACTTTTCTGAAGCCTTGCTACATTTCTACTTTCAGACTATTCCTCCGCCTCATGCAAAAAAAAGGTTTGTCTAGGAAATTACACTAAAGGGACAGCGCAGCGTATTTATAAGCACTCAATTTAATAGTTTTTCTGCATGAGAACTATTTCTTACTTAGCATTACCTGCACCTATTTTCTCCCCGTTTTTATTAATATTCATTAGGAAAGAAGTATTGTAATTTGGAAAAGTCACATTTAACCAAAAATATAATATTTGTATGTTAACACACGTATAAATCGCTTGTGATAAGCGACATCTCAGGAAACAACCAAACACATCATACGCCGGGTGATTTTTCAAAGGTTTAATTAAAAAACTGTGAAGGAACCGCGAATAGACTATAGCGCGCTGTCGATTTCGACTGCTGGACCGTAAAGCGAAGCGAGGTTGCCGACACAGCCGCCAGGCGGCAGCATCACTGCGGTCCGGACGTGAGCTGGCTGGTGGGATNAAGCGAAGCGAGGTTGCCGACACAGCCGCCAGGCGGCAGCATCACTGCGGTCCGGACGTGAGCTGGCTGGTGGGATGTGGGTCAGCCTCACAGCTCCCGGGGAAGCCGCCTGACCCAATTCCCGGGACCTGAGCGCGGGTCAAGGTCAATAGCTACCTGTTCGCCCGGCCCGGAACTGAGAGTTCAGCTCGTGTGCACACGTGAGGCGGTCGCTTCGTCACTGGATGTGTGTCGACACGTGGACATTCCATAGCATTCTCTACCTCTTTGCGAATGTTTCAGAACGTTATTACAAAAATTCAACTTGCAGCTTCAAAAAAATTTAGTTTATCTAGCCCCTGCCATGCTATCAGCCCCCCAGATTGCTTCAAATAACTTGTCAAAGAAAGCTGGATGGTTCTAACGCTACAGAAACGTTGTTATCGCCGCCCTGTTTGTCTGGAAAAGTTGGCTGGCTCTGGTTTCCATACAAAATTTTGATTATTAAACCGGTTCTAAAACATGTTTGGTGTTTGAAAGCCTCGGACAATCAGAATCGAGCTTAACTTTGAAATGTCGAACTATTGCTGAAACAAAATGAGGTTATGATGATAGTTTGATTTATATTGTACCTCTCGGGGCATGTTCGCTGTGCAGGAAATATATCTAATAAATGGCAATTTAATTTAGTAAAAGAATGCAAATTGTATTTGTTACATTTTTTCCGGCAGTGAACTACAGCAGTATCTCACTTTGAAAATAATTTTTAAATAAAAAATATTATTATATCCGCCCAGAAATTTTTTTTTTACAGTGAGACACATTTTCAGACATTTTCAATATAATTTCATTAAATTTGTTTCATGTAAAAAATGTGAGGGATGTTTTTCGTCGCCCAATTTTATTGTCAAATATATTTATAGGCGAAAACTTTAACAGTGTGACAGGCGCTTAAGAAATTGTAGTAGTTTATAACTTTTGAGTAGCGAATGAACATTCATATTAGTCGGTAGTTAATGACGCATGTCTTTACAGTAGTTCTGTAAAAATCATATGTACCGATCACACCATTTAACTTGGATGGTAATTTGTATTTTGTTTTCATTAGAGTGCTCCGTCGTAAATTTTTAACATTAGATCAATAAATATTCAAAGAACTGTTTTTTTTTTTTTTGGTGGGTGTCCTTAGTGGTCGTTACGCTAAGGCGTGATGTCGCGTTCATGGAGTAAGGAGACTGTAATGATGGCATTCTCAGATCATCATACGGCGTGTCTGTGCTCAGAGTTTGTTGTAAAGTGGTTCGGAGCTTCCCCTGTGCGACAGAAAACCTAGCGTTTGAAACCTCGGTCCTTATTCTTTCCATTGACATTAGTTCAATTGTGAAATAAGTTGAACTGTCTTGTGTATTCATAAACTTTAGACGCACGCGTTCTGTCCCCGCCATCTTGGATTTAGGAATTTTCGTCACAACTTGCATAATAGATTTCGTAATATTATTTATGCTGCACCATACGAAAAATTTTGTTAAACATTCTTAAATGGAACTTGGCGCAAAATATGGATAAATCCAAGATGGCGGAAACGGTTCCCCCGTTTAAAATATACCGGCTGTGTTAGTGTATTATTCATTTTTTTGTATCCTTCCATGTGTTAAAATTAACATTGCACTTGCATCGATGAAGTTACATGTGAAATAATGAGAAAATATATTACTTTCACGTTAATTTTTACGAGAATGTGAATTTCATTGGCCACCAATTTAAACATAGTAATAACAACCCATGGGGGGTTTATTCTAAGTTTTTTCGAAACGCAGCTTACGATCGTGAAATAACGATTTTTGTAATATTTCCGGTGTTTGGTATTTTAAGTTAAAGCCGACTTACCGATTCTCGTGTGAAAACGATCGAGAGCACTCGACATCAAATGTGTCGCTGAAAGCTGTGTTCCCGATCGGGAAGTGTAATTTCAACATGGCGGGTGAGAAGCACGGTGGCCATATTTATTGCAAACGGGCATAAACTATATGGTTCCGTCCTTCGTAAACGTAATACATAACATATAAAAGGTTATTTATAATACACGTGGAACACTATTATATTAATATAATCGTATCAACACATGTTTAGAAGTATGAATGTTATACACTGAAGAGCAAAAGNTGGAACACTATTATATTAATATAATCGTATCAACACATGTTTAGAAGTATGAATGTTATACACTGAAGAGCAAAAGAAAAAAAACTGGTACACCTGCCTAATATTGTGTAGAGCCCTCCGAGCACGCAGAAGTGCCGCAAGACGACGTGGCATGGACTCGACTAATGTCTGAAGGTATTAAGGAGGCAATTCACACCATGAATCCTGCAGGGCAGTCCACAAATCCAATCTGCGCCAATTTGAGAAAGGGTTACACGTCTGTCACATTTAATGATTCTCGTCAGTCGTCGTTTGTCCCTTTCTTTCACGATCTTTTTCCGGCCGCAGCGATGTCGAAGATATGATGTTTTACCGGATTCCCGTTATTCACGGCACACTCGTGAAATGGTCGTACGCGAACATCCAAATGTTATGGCTACCTCGAAGATGCTATGTCCCATCTCTCGTGCGCCGACTATAACCCCGCGTTCAAACTCACTTAAATCTTGATAACCTGCCATTGTAGCAGCAGTAACCGATCTAGCTGCCGACCGCATCGCGTTACTCTGATTGGTTCCATACCTCTGTTATTTGCATACGCACGCCTATACCAGTTTTTTTTGGCGCTTCAGTGTGTGTCCCTACCGTGAGCCGTGTGTGTGTGTGTGTGCGCGCGCGCGTGTGTGCGTGCGTGTATGCGTGCGTGTAGGTGTAGAAATGACAGAGTGGTTATGTCGCGTGGCTGCTAGTACGTAGAGAAATATGTTTTGGGTACGGAGCCAGGCTGTCAAATTTTTTTTACTTCTCATAATAATATAGAAAACTATTTATTCGTACATGCAATAATCAAACTAATAAAATGGGCAGCTTCTATCATTGTACGAATAAATATATAAGCTACACAGGCTGTGTGTACGAAGCACATTACTTCACTAGTGGTAACGGGAATTCGTGAGTTCCTACAGTAAACAATTGGAACAATTTTTACTATGTAAGATTTGTTGTTTAGGCCTAACGTAACCTTCTAGACAAACCTTATAGTTGTATTTATTAAAACGACATTATATGTATCGTCTTCTATACATATCGTTACGTACATCACAGTAATATTTATTTCAATGGCATGTTCGATAGGACTATTACGTAACTAATTATCTCGTCTTTTAACAGTCTTTTTTTATACGTGAAATAGTATGTTCCTTGAAAACGAGTAATGTTTTCAACTGCCAACCTGTGTATACAAAACATTAACCATTCACTATGCCACCATTTTCCTCTCTCTCTGCCAATAGTCTACCCATACGATTAGATGGTAGCCATGTCGAGAAATGTCGTTCCAAATATCCCGCGCTACGTTTTGGTAAACGGAATATTATGTGTTTTATATGACAATGTATAAGTACTAATATATATATATATATATATATATATGTATATGCACTGTAATGCATTAACTAACCACTTGACATGCCGAGTTTGTAAAAATAGCTTTAATTTCATAATAAATTGTTACAGGCACAGCGTGTGTTTGCATTTGTCGCGTTGCTTGCCTGAACAAACGAGGGGGAGGGGAAGAGAGTTGTGGTAGGGTGCTCGACAAATCCCGAGCATTGCCGAGGGAGTAAAGTCGCGAAACGATAATGCGCATAGAATACCTATTTGGACATATTTTGCTCCCGATCGTTTCAAACGGAGCGGCGTCTTCCGATAGGCAGGAGCGTTGAATGTCGAGATCAACATCGAGACCTTACGAGAAATTTTGAATAAACCCCCTGTTGTCACATCTATAAAATGTTTGTCCCGTCACAATAAGTAAGTCGTGAAATCTGAATTACAATAATAAACTTTGCAATTGGTATTTACAGAGGAGCATTGGAATACAGCCACAACACAAAAAAGCCCACACAAGATTTTTTTACAATTTCTCTCCAAAAGTCAGTGGGCGAAACCAAGTTTGTTAAGGGATGGAGGTCTTAATTAAATAAGAGTTAATTATAATTTCGTAATTTTATGTAGAATAACTACAAACAAAATTCTCTCGACACATCTCACAACAAATTGATATCACACTTCAATACAATTTACAATAACCTCAAGGAAATCGTAATTATAATTAAAAATCAGTCGCCAATAAAGTGTATCAAAACTTATTCAATTATTTTATAAACTATATGTCCATATTTGACAGTTTCAATATTTACAATAAAGTCCGTATCACATGTTCACTTAATCCCACCTCAGTTTAGTCCAGGTCCCACTAGTCCGCAATGTTCTATAGTTCCCCGAGAGCCCTCGTGAACAGTAGCCTTCACACATTGGGTTTCACACCCTTTAGTCCGTTCACACTACAAACACCTCGTAATCTCCTGTCGTCGTCCGTCTCCTTCGCCGATGCCTCTCGCTGCACCACGCGTCGCTCGATTACCGCACTCAGTCAATTGGCTTCCACAGAAAGATGGCCGACCCTTGGACCGCTGGGATACTTATAGGGTCGTAGGCCGTTGCCCAGAAATATCTCTAAATGTTGTGTAGCGTCGAGGATCCTAGCTCCCAGAATATTCTTGCGCATCCTCTAAACTCGTCTGCTTCTCCAGCAGGAGTGAGGAGGAGGGGCTGTGACGCTATCTAGGTCGTCGTTGTCAATCATTTCCTGGCGAGTGACGGGACGAGTGGGTCTGCCTGGGGATAGGGGAGGGTCGAGGTGGGTCACCCCCCACAGAACCGGACCGCGCATGGAACTCATGCTTCGTGCGCAAGTCGGCGTGTAACAATATATTCGGGAGTTTATAACTTATCATTAGGGAACTAATTAAGCAGACGAACGGCTACATTTTTACATACGTAGTAAAAATATTTTGACATTTAAATTTTACTCAGCAACGTATATTAAATGTGGATGTAGTATCTTCATTTAACTACAGTTGCGTATAGTGTAAAATAAATAATTCTTTGATGCTCTAGCGCAAGTTTCTTCGGTGTTGGATGTAATCTCGGCGTCCGAATCTATGTATGTTGCGCCACTAACCTGTAGGTTAATAACAATTATAATTAAAAAAACCTCCGTCCGTCATTCGATCTCTTATAACGAAAACACACACTTCTTTTAAACAAGTTTGACATGGAGCGTGTTGAACCCGTATAACCTGCTTTCTCACGCATGTCTGTCGTTTTTTTTGTCGGAATTTCCACCTGATAGTAAAATTGTAACACCGTTCTCAGAATATAGTCTTTGTTAAAGTTGTCATAATCTGTAACTCGTGTTTTCTAACAAATTTTTATCTTCCAGGTGACACAAATATGCTTTTGGCGTACATGCAATGCATATCCGTCTTACTGTATGTTCGACATAACACGCCCTTGCTGTCAAACTGATAATTCGTTTAAAATTTATACTTACTTTTGCGAAATTATTTGTTTGATAATAGAGTAAAACAAAGAACGCACAGTAAATGTTATAGATTTACCTTTTTTGTGAACAACTTCCCTTCCCAAACTACTGTTGCTGGCACAAGGTGTACTTAGCGTCATCATTTCAGCTAGAACTTTACACGCAAACAAATTAAAAACAGCTATGATCGTTCAAAGTCCTTCGCGGTACTGCGACTAAACGTACTAATAGCAGACTGGGTTGTATGAGGCCGCTTTTTGTGCTGCATCTTTGTCGACTAAGCATGAAACATACTTCATTATCGCCTGTTCACAAAGCATGGTGGTCACATTTAGATACGAAATATAGTTTCTTCTCTGGGGAAGAAAGAATAATATCTTATATTCTGAATAAGTAGTCTTGAGCTTATGCCAGCTGTCATGCACACTCCTAAATAATGTAAAACACGAACGGATAAAGATACAGACATACCTAGGATTTTCATCTACTTATTGAGCAAAACGCGCCTCTTTAAAAAAATGATTAAATATCAGATTAAATCTTTCAATAGGTTTTGAGCGCAACAAAGAAACATTTTGCTTGACTCGATGTGGCCACTAACACTGTAAGCTAGGCAACAGCGCACAGCCGTGATAGGCGACTGGCATGGCATTATCTAGTCGGAGAAGCGCGGCAGATCGACTGAACTTGAGCGGCCAAGAAGTTCTTTGACGGGAGCCAGCATTACTGTAGGCATGACAGCAGTTAAATATTTACGTTAAAATGTATGAAATTACTGACAGGTAATTTTTCAAACATTGCCATTTGCCAAGAGTGCCTAGAGGCAAATTTGCCAAGCGTCAAACCAGTACAGGATCCTCCACAGCACGGCATAGTCAAGCAATCGTAAGGTTCTCTTCCATGGTTTATGTAGCAATTAAATGACTTCTACTAATCCCAAAAGGCCTTTGTATTGACTTATTGTGTGGTTCACTGCTTTGACTTTTTTCTGCAATGTGTTGTTGGGCTAGGCGCCAGATATTAAGTTTGTAAATCAGTTTTTAAAGTTATTTTTAACGTTTCTTGGTAGATTTGTAGACAAGGAAATAAATAAACAGCGAAAGTAACATGAGAACTGGCGGATAGACAGCGAGCACGATGCATTACGCCCAGGATCGCGGCCAATTATTTACGCTTCACGGGCGTGTAACCTCTGTTGCTGCTCCAAAAATAATAAACAGCTCGGACGAGTAGTCTGGTTCCTTGGAGTTCACATTTCAAAAATACTTCTCTGCTGGCGTTTGCTTGTTTTATATTTTTCTATGGAGCGTTTTCGCAATGATCGGTAAATAAATATTATATAGTCTTTATTTGTACTATAGTCTCTGAACCAACCTCCAGAAATTTCTGTGTGTATTTAAATTGACAATTTATATTTTTCAGAAACTCGAATACTGCCGATTATGTATTAAGAGTTTTTCGCTTTACCAGTTATTGATTATGCTATGGGCCATACGCATAGTTGATTGTAGTCTAGATAAAATGCAAATTTAACTGAAATTTCAATAATTTTGTTTGTAAAACGTTTATTCAGTTTCCAGCTGTTCGTATAATGTTTTCTAAAAAGCAAGTATTTTAAAAGTGACTTGTTTACTCCAGCTTGACTACAAATGCACTATGCATACGAACCAGTGTGTTATGATAGTTGTCTTCCCGTACAAAGGCACCGCGAGTACACGGGGGAGATGAAAGAATTACTGTGTGTCGGTCCAGCGAACCAGAACTTTTTTTATATTCAACGACTGCAGATTGTGTGAAATGCCTTTACGGAACTATTTGACTTATCTCTGAGATTTAGTGTAATAAGAGGTCACATTCTTTCGATGGCTTTAGGAATTGTACTTGACAAATGCCAGCCGTGCTAGAAAAACCAATATTTTCGCTCTCTCCAGCAAAATCAGAAACTAACTTTTCTTTGACTGTTTATTTGAAATCATATGTATAAATCGGGCTCGTGCAAAACAAGAATAAAGGGCAATAGTGAACATCGCCAGACGCACGGAAGAGTTGCAAGTTGACCAACTTGCTTACGTCCTTCTGTACATATCCGTGTACTCGTACCTTACATTGTAGATTGTACACGGAGTGTGTTACGTTGTCCGCTTTCATGATACGTGTCCATGTCATTAGAGGAAAATTGTAGCTCATCGTGCTTGCGGTCTGTGACGTCATTGCACATCTTGTCAGCCCTGTCTTCACTGTGCGCGAAGCTGAAGTGTCGCCGAGACGTGTCGACGTGCAGGCGGCTAATTGGCGTGGCAGCGCTGTTCCACCTCGCGGAGTCCTGCTACGGCCGTCGCGTCAACATTGGGTCGTCGAGACGGGCGAGTTGGCGTTCATTATTCATGGCGGCAACCTTGCTCTGTGCACGGGGAGTCCGGCGCCCTCCCCTCTCCGGCAAGGGGAAATGAGTTTGCGCCCCCGAGCGTACTGGGGGCTGTAAATCAAGTCGACGTGCCTCTTCAGTCACTGTTGGCGCTCAGGCATATTTATTGGACGCTATCCCCTTCAGTACCATACTCTGCTCCCTTTTCGCGCAGTACGGTGCCGTGCCACGGAAACTAACTGCACGTGTCATTGGCCTGGGTGGTGATTCTTCTGTATCCCCCCCATATACACTTTACCATGTAGTTTATCTCTGCTTTTATTTTTTCGAACAGTTAAACATAACACGCTAGATTTTCTTGCAAGGAATCTCTCATCGAGTACGGTGTATAGTGGTTGAATAATGATGCGTTATAAAATTGCTCTCAAATCGCAATCATATTTGTATGGAATGATTCTCATGATGAATACAGAACAAATAATCAAATAACAGATCGTGAACGTCTGTTGCGGTAGTACGCACGCACTCACACACTAGCTCTCGCTCGCTCTTTCTCGCACTTTTTCTTGATCTCTCTCTCGCTCGCTCTCTCTCGCTCGCTCTTTCTCGCTCGCTCTCTGTCGCTCTCTCTCTGTCGCTCTCTCGCTCTCGCTCTCTCTTTCTCCTTCGCCCTCTCTCTCGCTCTCTCTCTCGCTCTCTCTCTCTCGCTCTCTCTCTCTCGCTCTCTCGTTCTCTTTTTCGTTCTCTTTTTCATTCTCTTTTTCGTTCTCTTTATCGTTCTCTTTATCGTTCTCTTTATCGTTCTCATTATCGTTCTCTTTATCGTTCTCGTTCTCGCTCTCGCTCTCGGAATGTCCCTGCGCTCTTTGGTCAGGAGGTATTGTCGGTATGCTTCGTCTATTAAGNATTATCGTTCTCTTTATCGTTCTCGCTCTCGCTCTCGGAATGTCCCTGCGCTCTTTGGTCAGGAGGTATTGTCGGTATGCTTCGTCTATTAAGTTTAGTTTTATGCATGAGACCTGTTGCTCAAATATTCAGTTGGATCTAGCTNAGTTTAGTTTTATGCATGAGACCTGTTGCTCAAATATTCAGTTGGATCTAGCTATGGAGTTGTACTGATAATCCAACTTCTGCGCCTCTCGCCATAAGCTCAGAGTTTACAGGAACATTCCCGAAAAACGAAAATGTTGTCGAGACCTTAAATGCCCGCAAAAAAAGGTTTTTTTTAAACATAATTTTAGTGGTAGTTGCTAACGTGCAGCTATTAAACAGGATTACCAATAATTTGATTTCGAGTGCGACGCGTTTGTGTTATAAAATACGGTTTGCTCTGCTGAGGTTACCTTAAAGACGCATCACAACATTTTTCTGTCAGACTGTATAAATTATTTTTGTGAACGTAGTGTACATCCGAAAGTAGATCACGCAGATCTATTTATTGAAGAGAACAAGCGCAGCGCACAACAGTGAAAACTTTGTAATCTTGTAACAGTGATTTATGGCGTTAACAAAAAAGGCCGGATAACAAATTCCTGCCACATTTGTTTTATCTCCGCTTTGGTATTGTGTACAGAATATTAGCACTTGTGCGTCATTGGGTAATGTCAGAGTTATGTACCATGGGTCCTCACTCAGCAGCACACAATACCTATGTTTTTAAGGTATGTTGTTAAAGGTTGACAATTTCATAGTTCCTTTAGCCCTTTTTCACAAGTAAGACTAATGCAATAAGGCATACTCGTGTGCACAAATCAACCTCCGTTGCTACCGTAGATTATTGCAAAAAAAAATAGGAACTCCAATAAACAATTTTAATATAAATCAAGGCTTCCACTGAACTCTCCTTGCAGAGAAAACTACATATGTTAAGATTTTTTTTCCCTCTTGCTTTTGCATTAGGTCTGTAGTGCAAATCTTGGGTGACACTGGTTGGGTGTGGTGAGGCTGACACACTTAACCAAATACCAAACATACAGCTCGAAATGGCGCACATGTGTGCGCCTAATTTGAGAATAGACTAGAGGGTCCCGACACCGTAAACTGACCCATCCAATCTTGCTACAAAAGTTGATTGCAAGGATTTATATTTGAAGTAGGCTGGGTTTTGAAACGGTTCTAACATTTTATGTATCGTAGCCATACACTAGTTAGTAACAAATTTATTTGACGAGTGTTGCGGACTTTGCAAATATACGTCCAAATTAAGGAGTTTTGTTACACAACTAGTTTGACTGTTTCTGCAGACACATTCAAATATCTCTCCGTCTGTGTTTCCTCAGGAAGATGTTCATTTTTCAAGGAATAGAGACCCCTCGTTAGTGTCTCATCAAAGGGTATCTAAAGTTTGGATTTGCACAATCAAAGATTTTGTCTTTACACAAAATGTACTTTCCCCTTTTTCTACAGTACAAAAATATCAATTCTTCCCAGTATGGATTTACAAAATCTATTTAAAAGTTTACTAAAATCCCATGACTTTTAGTTTTCCCACAAAATCTTGTCAATTATATATATATATTTTAACAAAATGATTAAAATATAAAGGCTACATAATATATTTTATAATAATTTTGAG
>NQII01000892.1:284841-354399 GCA_002778355.1 Clitarchus hookeri
GTCTCCGCCAAACCCTTATACGCTACCGAATGGCCTTGGTGTCGTGAGACCGGGAGCCTTGACTCCCATAACTCACACGGTGTTTCTAAAACAAATGCACCCCGACACATACTCAAATCATTGGGTCGGCGGCGGGGTGCCGTGTAGATATGTTTTGTTGGGCACCGGACCCCCGTATTAAGGCTGTTTATTGGTATTGCCTATTTTAAGTAAAATTACGTGTTTGTGTGTTTGACGGGGGAGTGAAGCTCCCCATGTTGGCCTGTTGTGTTCAAGTGTGCTAATTAATCTCGCATATAATGTGTAGGTGAGTCCCTAATCACCCGGGGCAGCCCCTAATCTCCCGGGGCAGCCCTTGGGGTACGTTTTATCGTGTGGTCGTGTAGTGACATTAAATAANAAGTTCTCTTCTTCCCGACCTGCAACAAACGATCAAGTCGGTACATCATTATGAGTAGTTAGTATTAAGTGTAGAATATATATGTATATATATATATATTTAAAGTTTTTAAAATGTTTTTTTTTTAAGTTTTTTTGTATTATGATTTGTTATTAATTTTTTATTATTATTTTTGTTAGTAAAAAGGGTTTGTTTATTATCAATTTGCATAGTTTAATTTAATTTATTTTATTCAGTTTGGTTAGCACCCCGACCCCTACCTCGACTGGCATGTGTGTCTCTCGACCTGGAAAACTAGTGGTATTCGGGACTTTTTCCCACCTTACCCGAGTTCCCTCATAACCAGCCTAGGCAGGGCGCCCTATGTGGCCGGTGTAGTGTAGAGAGTAGCTAAGGGTGTAGTTTCTAACCCTGTGCGCGGACGACTGAAGTGTTTAGCTAGATCCATGCAATTTTATTAAACGTGTTAAATTTCGTCCCGGACCGATCAGAGAATTCCGAGACGAAAAGGCGTGGGTAATGTGTTAAGAATTTAAGTTTTACTGCGATTTGGGACAGTTTATTATAGATTATTTTATTTTTTATGTTTATTATAGTTTATTTTCAATTTTAAGTATAAATTAGTGTTCTCCTAAACTATTTGTTTGTTTAATGAGGTAAAGTGGCGAGTGCCGTGAGAAGCAACATTTGTTTCTCCTGCATTGTTGTCATGGCTTTCGCTTGTGTGATTATGGGCCTAAAGTGGTCCATTAGGGTTACGAAGTGTGTTTCTCGCAGAAAAGCGGCCAGTTCGTGCATTTCTGCTAACATGGCCGTATTTTCTGTTGTGTTGTTGTTCCTTCCCCTGTGTTGTGATTTTTCCCTTTGATGTGTGGGTGCTTGTTCCCTGTGTGTGTTTCCCTGTTCAGTCTGCCTTTTCTGTGATTGAAGGGGAGGGAATTCAGCCTTTGACTGAATGTTTGCTCGGATTTCCTGCCTAGTGTTTCGTGTTTGTTTGGTGGGTTGAGGTTCCATCCTTTGTTTGCATGCCTCAATGTGCTTCTGGATCACTTCGCACTGCTTATATACAGCCGAGTGTCCTGTTTTCTTGCAGTGTGTACATTTCCACTTTGCTTTGTCCTGTTCTTTAATGGTACAATCTGCCTTTGTGTGCCATCCAGTACACAGAGCGCAGATTGGCCGAAATGTGCAGTATTTATGAGTGGGGTCCAGTGCACATCGTCGAATGCACTGCACCACATCTTCAGCGCGGTGTTTGTACAGTTATATGTGAACTGACATGTAAAATAGTGTGGGTATTTTCAGTACAAAGAGTTCATCGTGTGTATACTGTGTATGTACTTCTGCCCCAAAGACTGCACGTGTGTGAGCCAGTGTTCGGAATTTCGAGACGTGGATTGGATTAAAGCCATATTCTTTGAGCTCTTTCATTAAGTGTAATGTGTCTGCATAGTGTATTAGTCTTTTGATTACTCTTTTGATTGACCTTTCGTTTTTCTGAGCGTGTGTGTAATAGAGTATATCGTATTTCTGGAGGAACTCGTAGAGAGTAGTGTGTTTCTCCTCTCTTACAAACACCTTCAGGTGTTGTCTGTTGGTGACAGACTTTCAGAAAAAGGCTTCGCCGAATTGGTAATTCACCCATTTGAGTACCGAGGTGACAGGGATGTACACCGGGGGAGCGAGTGCTTTTGGACATGCGTTTTCATGTGTTACAGCCGTTTTGGAGCTGTTCTGGCTATCATTAGAAGAGTTTTCGTTCCTCAATGGCGAGAAGGCGTTTTTTGTTGGAACAGCTGCACGAGGTTACGTCTGATTTCCTGTTGGTGCCGTGTGACTTTTACTTTGTTGTTGCCATTCTGTGTTGTGTTTGTTGAGCTCGAAATAGCGTAGGAAGGAGGGACAGCAGTCACCTTTCTCCTGTGCTCCTTTCCTCCAACTTCTTGTCGCCCTGTCGACTCCATCGTTTCCTTGTGTGCCTACCAACCCAAGATCTCGGTAGCTGACCGAGCTGCCTGAAGGGTAGCAAGGTAGCATAGGGCTTAAATGACATTTTGTTAATTTGCCTTGTCTGCTTCGATGCCTATGATATGAATTTGACGACTACATCTTAAACGGTTCGGGAATTACGGCCAACTATGCTTATGAGTTCGCATAGGGCTATAACCCACCCAGCTTGGAATGCAAGAGCGTGAAGTATGGTAGGGGTAGACTCTGAGAAAACCCTCAGATCCTCAGCTCCTCATTGCCCAAAAATGAGTCATTCAGCCACATTGTGGGGTCATTAAAAAAATGTATAAAAATAATATTTTTTAAAAAAATTTTGGAAATTTGGAAAATTTTGAGGGGAAAACGGGAAAAACACGCCATGTGGAATGCAAGAGCATGAGGTGTCCCTGTGTCCCTCCCGCGATCCTGTCTTCGAATCGGTCAATCCTAACTACTCACGTAACTGTAGTTTAAATACACTGAGAAGTCCCAAGTGGCATTGAAACAGTGCCTCCTTCTCCAAAGAAGTTGGAGTTTTACAAAACGTGTAGTTTTGTCCGGGTAGAGGTGTTCAATGTCCAACGGCTGTTACACGTCGCCATCTTTTATTTTCAACTTCACCAGCCTTCCAAGCTGTGCGCAATTGCTACCGCCCAGCAACATCTCCAGTCTCCGCCGGTATATTGCCTCTGCACTTCACTCCTCTTTCTCTCTTCGTTCTCTTCCCGTGACCATTCATCTTGATTACCTCGTTGAGCGCTCCCTCTCTTGGTTTTTCTCGCCCCTCCTCACTACTTCTTAACCAACCCACCAGCTCCACCGTCACCCTCTCCTGGAGACCGGTCGCCAAATTGCGACGACGCTTTGCGGAAATCTTTCTCCTTGGCAGCAGCGCTGCCACACTTCAAGACTAGTGCTAGAAGTAAACAATGTAGCCTACAACTTGTTTCCAAACGACACCGATAAACTCCGACAGGTTATTCTTAACGAAAATGTATGTATTACTTTTCCCTAACGTGATTATTAAGGAAGCTATGTACCACTAAAAATCGCATTTTGAAATGATTTTCGTTACAAATCTCAGGATCAACTTGAGATTAAGCAACAAATCGGTTAATAGGGTTTTGCAGATTTGAGGCTCCTGATATTTGAAACGAAAATCATTTCTAAACTCGATTTTTGGTGGCGCATTTAATCACTTTAAGGAAAGCGGTACCTACATTTTCGTCTTATATTTTGCTGGAGTTAGTAGGTGTTGTTGAAAACACGTATAAACACAAAAATGTGTGTACGGAATGGACGCGGGAGAGGGCGTACGACGTTATGAACGATATAGTCAATTAGCAGTATCCACACACTTATAAATCAAAACTTTGAAAAAAATCATCTATACATATTATAAAACTCAACGTCTCTCTGTCTGTCTGTCTGTGTGCTTATCACTCGAGAACCACTTATCCGATTTACGTGTTTTTTTTTTAAATTTAAAGCTATGTTCTCTGGTTAGGTTTTATTGTATATTTGTTACGTAAATTAACACAAGGAAAAGGCAGTGACTATAATAGTGAATCAAGTTGGAAAGAAGTTTGCCGCCATCGCGCTCTCTTACAATACGCTGTCTAAACCGTTAAAGATGTAACATTATCATGTAGTAAAGAATTGTGTAGAATAAAAAGACAAAAAAAAAAAAACAACTCCGCGGTATCATACATCTATATATAACCGAGAAATGCTAATAAGCTCTTTTACCATTTGATTTCTCAATAAATAAATACGTAAAATTGAAGCTGTTGTTTCCCCATACAGCATATACACTGAAGAGCCAAAAAAAAACTGGTACACCTGCCTAATATCGTGTAGGGCCTCCGCGAGCACGCAGAAGTGCCGCAAGACGACGTGGCATGGACTCGACTAATGTCTGAAGGTATGCAGGAGGCAATTAACACCATGAATCCTGCAGGGCAGTCCACAAATCCATAGGAGTGCGAGGTGGTTGAGATCTCTTCTGAACAGCACGTTGCAAGGCATCCCAGATATGCTCAATAATGTTCATGTCTGGTAATTTAGGTGGCCAATGGAAGTGTCTAAATTCAGAAAAGTGTTCCTGGAGCCACTCGATAGCAACTCTCGACGTGTGGGGTGTCGCATTGTCCTGCTGGAACTGTCCACGTCCGTCGAAATGCACAATGGACATGAATGGGTGGAGATGATCGGACATGATGCTTACGTATCTGTCACCTGTCAGAGTCTTTTCTAGACGTATCAGGGGTCCCATTTCACGCTAGCTGCACACGCCCCATACCATGACAGAGCCTCTACCAGCTTGAACAGTCAATAGTCAAATGGCTGTGTTGGCGGGCCCAGACGAGGCGTAAAGCTTTGTGTCGTGCAGTCAACAACGGTGCACGAGTGGGCCTTCGGCTTCGAAAGTCCATATCAACGATGCTCCGTTGAATAGTTAGCACACTGGCACTTGTTGATGCCCCAGCATTGAAATCTGTGCCAATTTGAGAAAGGGTTGCACGTCTGTCACGTTTAATGATTCTCGTACACTCGTGAAATGGTCGTACGCGAAAATCCAAATTTTATCGTTATCTCAGAGACGCTATGTCCCATCTCTCGTGCGCTGACTATAACACCACGTTCAAACTCACTTAAATCTTGATAACCTTCCATTGTAGCAGCAGTAACCGATCTAGCAACTTTGCCAGACGCTTGTTGTCTTATATAGGCGCCTCCGACCGCATCGTGTTACTCTGATTGGCTCCATACCTCTGTTATTTGTATACGCACGCCTATACCAGTTTTTTTTTGGCTCTGCAATGTAATTCCCGCCTATACTATAAGAGATATAAACATTTTTGTGAAAAAGTGATTTTTCGCGAGTCTGTTGACCGTACGCGTACGTGGAGAGCCATGGCGTCGCCGGGTGGTGATCACGGGGCGGGGGTTGGGCGGACTTTATTAAAAAAATACCCAAATAATAATTAATTCTGTAGTCCACGTGAGGGGAACCGCGGGCACAGCTAGTCGTATGTATGGCGTGTTTAGTAGTGTCCTGAAGTTGTCAAGAATCACGCGCATCTTGTGTTTCAAGTGACACAAATAAGTTTTTAATTTTCCTTTAAATAAAAATTATATATTACCTATAAATTATAATAGTTCATTTATAATTAATATCAATAAAACAGATGGANATAAAAATATGTGTGTCGGTAATGCTTCTTAAGACATAGTTCCCGTGCAAAATTTTACTAAACTGAGTGCACACAAATTCAGTGTAATTTTCTAGACTAAGTGAAGTTTTGTTATCATGAAACCGAGGTATAGCCTGAAAGTATAGCTTAAGCAGGGTTTCAGAAAAGTTGATGTAACAAATTGCTCTGCCGGTCCCTGCACTGTAAAAAAATTTCCTTGCATTCACGGAAAATGTTACGGAAGTGTAAGTGGGTCGCAGTTCAATAGCAAGTCTCACATTATCCAAAAAAAAAAAATCGTGTTCAAATCTTGTTCCAGATTACATACATTAAACCATCTGCGTAACGAAAACTGGATATATGGGGAAAAAATGCTAACTAGAAAATTTCCCGGAGAGGATGCATGAATTACGGAAAGTCAGTTATTTTACGGAAAATTCTGGTTTTTTTTACCAGTATTTTTCCGTAAGATTACGGAAAATTGTTTTAANCTAACTAGAAAATTTCCCGGAGAGGATGCATGAATTACGGAAAGTCAGTTATTTTACGGAAAATTCTGGTTTTTTTACCAGTATTTTTCCGTAAGATTACGGAAAATTGTTTTAACAGTGAAATAAATTTTCTTCGGCTGTTAAACGATACCGTTACCTAGTTAAAGACACCGCGTAATTCGCCCAAAAATCGTAGTTTAATGTTGACAAATTAATATTTTCCTAAAATATTTGATTTTGGGATTAATTGAAGCTGCAAGGAAAGCCACAATATGTTTAAGAGGTCGCTCTGAACAGGGTTCATCGCACCTCCAGCTGCGAATTGGCCAATCGCACCATCACCGTTCACAGTTCACCTGCAAATTGAAATCGTGCCTTGACGGTAGTTGATTTTGTTGGGAGGTTTCATTTCACGCGTTCACAAAACTTTCATAAGCCTTATGAGTTTACGTACTGTATGCCGCAGTTGTGCACTTCTTTAGGTTTCTGTAGAGAGTATTCTTGTCGATGTCTACAGCAACGCCTTGCGCGTGACGCAGCTACCAGGAGTTCGTAAGACGTACTAACGTGTCTGACATGTTTTTGGCTCGTGACACACTACCGTACCTTACTTGTGTCTGTAATAGTCACACACCTGCACTTGTCCTAGGAGGTATTCGAATTGAAGACTCATGTTTGCACGCAGTGTCCTGAAGCATACATGACTGGACTTCCAGTTGTATCACTCGGAAATAAATGCTTTACTTGATACTCAGATCCTGTATCGCCTGGTTTCCAGTGGCTGTAAGCTGACTGTGGCTAAAACTAGGACTGTCACCAATACAAAGTGTGTAGGCCTACTGATAAAATCAGTTATAGTCGGTGAAACAAATTTTAAAAATATAATTATCTCTGAGCCACTAGAATAAGACAATCACGGTAAGAGTAGTGTAACTAATCGAAAAGAAATTAATTTTGGAAACAAGACTTAAAACTCAAGTTTATTACAGATTTTTTCCTCTGGGAATAGAATTGCGGAGGAGGGGGTGAAAATTGGTTTCCGCCATTTTGGAATGTATTTTTTGCTTTAACCTCACAGTACATATTTGGTATTTTAGTTTTACGGATCGACAGGGCGCAGAGATTAGTGCATTTTTTAAATTTAATATTGTTTGGTGTTGCTATTATAACGCGTTTAGTTGCCGTGCCCGAAATATTCACTTCAGAGGCAGAGAATTATTCAAATAATTGTATTACACACGTGTTTTTATGTTGTTACAAGATGCCTGAGGGATATATTTCAGTTCGCGAGGGATGGAGGTCTTAATAAAAATAAAATAACTAAATTTGATTTATAATTTATTCACACAGCTATTATTTACAGCATTAAATTATCTATCTCCACTATTACTCTTTTTATTTCTCGGTGGGCGCAATATTTAAGGTCTATTTCAACTCTTATTAACGTCCGTCTCTGGTTAGTCAATTATCTCGTACTCAACATTAATACACGTTCAGGTTGTCTGTTACCATCATTTGTAATGTCTTTCACTCACGCATCTAGTCTAATAGTACAGCCAGCAAATCGCACTCTTCACTGCTTGATGCTCGCAGTCGCATATTTTCCTCTCGCTGGTCACTTCCGACGCCACTAGTTTCTCTCCCCGCTCGTCGTCTCTCGCTCAACGTCGCACGATCGCCCAGACTCCCGACGCTCATAAACTGCCGGCTCGGAGGCCCGTCGCACTTTTATACTATCGGTGGCCCTGAACTGGAAGGTTCAACGCTCCCCGAGTCATGTTGAGAGAAACCAGGGCAGTAGTAATAACAAGAATATTCCCTGAGACACCCGATACCCAAGGTCGGAAGGGGCCTACACCCGTATAGGCATAACAGGCACGCTTTGTAAACATTCCGGTTGCAGCTGATAACGCGCGTGCGTCCGTAAATATCCGTGCCTCGCACTCTCGCAGAGCGGCCTCGTGTAACAATATTTAAACTACTTAACATTTAATGATCAGTTATGTGCAACAAAGGAAAACATTAATAAAAAATTAACTTGCCTATGTGGAAAAACATGCAAGTTATAAAAATTACAGCAGCTTAATACTATCAGGAAATGCAAATAAAATATTTTCCATTTGACCTGGCACAAGTAGTCGGAACAGAAAGACCAACGTTTAGTTATCATTCTGTTTCTGAGAATTACTGCTGCTAGTCATTTGGGCATTGGATGAACATGCTTCTTGGTCTCCTCAGACGCAATGTTTCTCCATCGTGTTTGAATAAGCCCTCTTTCAGATGGTTCTTATTTCTAATATGGCATTTCCTCATCCTATTCTCCATTTCATTCCAAATGTTTTCAATATAATTTAGTTATGGAGACTGTGGCTGCTTGTTAAGTCGAACAATTTCAGCAGTGTACTTCGGATTATTGTTGTGTTGGATGTAATAGTTGCCTCCTAATCCTATCATCTCTACACTATTGTTCAGATTTTCTTGAAGAATTCTCTCGTGTACAAACTTGTTAAAAATCATATTTACTAACACAGATCCTCCAACACCAGAAGAAATCTTGCAGCCCCGTACAATTACGGCGCCTCCCCCATGTTTTACTATTGGTACAAATTCTTGGCGCAGAATTCTGTGTTTGGTAGCCTCAGCATTTTAACATGTCCATCTCTCTTGCATAATCAGAATTAGCTTTAGTTTATGGCTTCCTCCTGGTGCCACGAGCATTGTAACCAGCATTATTTATCACCCGTTCTACCATTCTGTTTTGAACCACTCTGCATCCATATTATTCTAGGTATCCTCAAATTTCAGATGCAGTCACTTTTGGGTTTTGCTTAACAGTTTTAATTATTTTCCTCTTATCTCTTGTGGTGTGTTTGGAAGGTGCACCACGTCTAGGTTTACTACACACTAAGGGTTTGTGTGCTTATATATTAAAAATTCCTCACCTATCATTAAATGTTACATCTTGTTAACTTATACCAATTTGTCAAATACCATTATTAGAATACTTGTGTCGGGCTCTGTATTTCTTCTCGGCTGTTACAAGTCAAAAATTGCCATGTGTAACAATAAAAAAAAAAAATTGGGAAACTGTTAGTTTGACTCTTTCGTGCTAAACTGTTTGATTAAACGTCCAAAATAAAAGTTACAGCATATTCAAAATGTGAGAGGTCATATCCCCTCAGTGTTTTGTGCTGCTGCATACGTACCTCTCGAGTTATTTATAGCTGAACGGCTTGGTGACAATGACCAAGGTGTTGCAGAGGCCGGCAGACCTTATTAAGGAAACCTGTTCTGGACCTTATAATGTGAAATTCAGTAGTATAGTACGACCAGACATTCAGATTTGCCAAAAAATACACAACAAAACCGCACGTTGTAAATCATCGTTTTTGTGGTGCGGTTGACTGGCAAGGGAAAGAGGGGGAATAACACCAGCAAGGGCGATAGCGGCACGCACATAGAATTAGCGTGTTTCAATTGTCGGCTCGTGTGGTCGACGTGAATCATGTAGGCCTAATTATGACAACCTAACGCCTTTTCCCCCCATGCGGCTGGCAGCCCATGGTTTGAAATTTAGAACTTCAGAGCAATGCAGTTTGAGAGAAAATCCCTCTGGGAAACTTTTTTTGTTTTGCCGCTTATTGGGATTGAGCTGTTATATGCGCTAGCTGGCCAGTCATTTTATGTGCTACTATTTTTAAGGTTGTAATTANTTTTTTTTTTTTTTTTTTTTTTTTTTTTTTTTTGCACAAAATTAATTTTTAAAATTCATTTGATAGAGATTTGACGAATTTTGGTTCCTTTTTAATTTCAGGCCTAATGAGTTAACATCAAAGGGGTATGCAAAAAGTGCTGCTAAACATCCCATTATACTTTTTCTTACACGTCCTGCGCAGGGACGTATCTTAAAATTTTTTTCTGCGGGGAGGGGCTTCCCCTCGTTTTGCTGTTATCCTGCGCGCGACTTTCTTTTTGCAGTACAGTTATTTGGTATTTAATGTAATTTAATGTATGTAATGTAATTTAATTTTAGGTAGATTGATTTCCTGTGCTATGTTTTGTAAATATCACCTTACAATTTTCAGTTTTATTTACAGTATATACATGTATACATTAAACAAACTGTATACATTGTTTCATTAACCACACTCGCAAAGTTTCAAGGAGTAGTGTCAAGCTCGTAGCAGATTCTCGTTTGCACGTCGCGTTAGTGTGGAAGGAACATTTCCCACGTAAATTTAGCTTCTAACGAGGTGCCGGGCGCGGCCGGAGAAGGGAGAGCGCTGAAACTGTTACGTCGGTCTGCAGACTGTGTGCCTTCTTTGTCCGTGTGTGACTATTTTGAAGACACTCGCAATCGATACACGTGCTTCATAATTATTGTACGAAGTCCACATACACCATAAACATTTAATTTAAGGTAGGAGAGTGGTTTCCAGAGCACTGCGCCCGACTGTATGACATTCAGAACTCGTTAAAAATTAATGGTCACTATAAAAATTGTCAGAAAAGTAAAATTTATGTTGCATATAAAATATTAATTCATATATTTTGTAACACTGTAACTTACTTTGCTAGAATGTACTTAATTCAAATGTTTGGAGAAACCGAGTCTATTTTCAATTTTGGATGCCACAGAAAGCTATTTTGTAAGAAAACATTAAAGTAGAGAAATTGTAATATTTGCTATGGTTTATGTAAGAATATATTGTTAATTGATTTATGTACAATGATTTGAGTTATATAAATTATAACTTTCGTGACTGAAATAGATTTGCGTAAAACAAATTATAAAAAATATTTTTTGTAAATATTATTACTAATATTTTATTTTCATACAACCTGAGTAATTTTAATAATCTTACTTGACTTTTTTTTTTTTGCAAAATTTGTTTGAAGCATTTAAAATTGAAATACTCTTTAATTTTGATTAAAACTTAAAATTTTGATAAAAGTGATTAATTAAACATTTATATAAGTAAGTTCTAGCAAAATATTTTACAGTGTTACAAAATATGCGTTGTTCTTTTAATAGGCAACATAAATGGTATTTTTCCAATAGTTTCGACAGTGTATGTACTACGTTTTAATACGTTCTACATATTGTACAATCCGGTGCAGTGCACCAGTGGCAACATCTGTACCTCAGTCGGGCAGCGGAGATATAATAAAAAATCAATTTTCCTCATTTAGTAACAGTCGCATCAGAAACATAATTTCTAATTTTGTCAGTATCCGTGCTATTATTTATAGGTTTTTGTGCAAGTTCATCTGTTTTTAATTGATTTTGTGAGAAAAAAAAAAAAAAAAAAAAAAAAATCAAATTCCACGTGTCCCATTTTTACGAAACCTGCTGCTTACTTTACTCACACTGCCACCTCTTCATTTGTACCATTTCGCGTCGTTCATTATGAGTTTCCAGACTTTTCAATTTATTGAATTTACGTATGGAGATGTTGACCTAATAATTACTTTTAAGTTGTTGCTTATTAACACCATCGGGGTTTTCCGGCTGACAGATCACGTGATGGCGTACATATTTCTGTTTTGCCATTGATGAACATGTCCTATCAACGGTGCCTGGAAAATTAGTTCGTGAAAGATACTAATCTTGGCGAGTGAAAGGGCTTTGTGAAATTACAGCAATTTCAGCCAGTTTCACCGCATTGTAAATTCTAAACTTTGACCAACGAGGATTTGATTGTCAGTCGTAGTGGTGGGTATGTCATTAGTAGTATGAAATAGGAAAGTCTGTTACAGGGACGGGGGACGAGTGGCGGCCATCTTGGATGGCGTCATTTCCCCTCAAAATTTCCCTTTTTTCCCCTCAAACAACCAAAATTACCCAAATTTCCCTCAATTTACAAAATTCCCTTAAAAAATGTCTTGCGCAATTTCTGCTCGGTGACCCAACAATGCGGTGAAGTGACTCATTTTTGGGGAATGAGGGGTTGAGGGGTTTTCTCAAAGTCTTCCCAAATTCGATCATCATTTATTGCATTCCAGTTAGGGGTTTTCACAGTGTCTTCCCAAATTCGATTATCATTTAATTCCTTCCTAATAGNTCATTTATTGCATTCCAGTTAGGGGTTTTCACAGTGTCTTCCCAAATTCGATTATCATTTAATTCCTTCCTAATAGATCGTATACTTCATGCTCTTGCATTCCAAGCGAGGTGTTTTCTCTGAGTATTCCCAAATTCGATTATCATTTAATTCCTTCTTACTAGATCGTATACTTCATGCTCTTGCATTCCAAGCGAGGGGTTCTCTCCGAGTCATCCCAAATTCGAATACCTTGTTCATGCTCTTACATTCCTTTCGTCTGCAAGTCTCTGCCACGATGCCCCACACATATCCCCTCACCCNTCATTTATTGCATTCCA
Organism: Clitarchus hookeri; assembly: GCA_002778355.1. Classification (NCBI taxonomy): domain Eukaryota; kingdom Metazoa; phylum Arthropoda; class Insecta; order Phasmatodea; family Phasmatidae; genus Clitarchus; species Clitarchus hookeri. The sequence continues at coordinate 297,304 of NQII01000892.1, forward strand.
GTTAGGGGTTTTCACAGTGTCTTCCCAAATTCGATTATCATTTAATTCCTTCCTAATATATCGTATACTTCATGCTCTTGCATTCCAAGCGAGGTGTTTTCTCTGAGTATTCCCAAATTCGATTATCATTTAATTCCTTCTTACTAGATCGTATACTTCATGCTCTTGCATTCCAAGCGAGGGGTTCTCTCCGAGTCATCCCAAATTCCAATACCTTGTTCATGCTCTTACATTCCTTTCGTCTGCAAGTCTCTGCCACGATGCCCCACACATATCCCCTCACCCTTGCAAGTCCTTGCATTCCAAGCGAGAGGGTTTTCTCCGAGTATTACCAAATTCGAATACCTCATTCATGCTCAAATTCGTAACATAGGCATCACTCCCCGACAACGAAAATGATCACATAGTTATTTATGTACTATACATACTCATAAGCATAGTTGGCCATAATTTCCGAACCGTTTCAGATAGTCACCAAATCCATAACATAGACATCGCCCCCGTCAACGAAAATTATCGCAGTGTCATTTATGTCCTAAGCACACTTATAAGCAAAGTTGACAGTAATTTCCGATCCGTTTTAGATAGCTACCAAATTCGTAACATATGCATCGCTTCCATAAACTTATAAGCATAGTTGACTGTAATTTCCGAACCACAGGTGTGTAGGGTCTGAATGTACAAATCTTCATATTTTTTTAATAGAATTTAAGCTTTTTTATGCATTCTGTAAACATAAATTCAACATGACGTCTTTCAGAGGTATATTTAATATCTAGGTAATGTGACATCCTCCAAGGTTAAGGCCATGGTTGTATATATATGGTTTTAGTATATGCTGACCGACTCAGTTGCTATTCAGACTTCGAAGAGCGAACAGAGACTACATAGAACATACTGTTCTTCAATGATGGAAAATAATCGGGAAAGTTAATTGTGTCGATACTGTAAGAAAACTTTTTCTAAAAGTTGCCATGCCCATCGACACGAGACTGGTTGTCAACAAAATATGAAATGCATTATCTTTAATGTGAAAAGTTTAAATCATATTTTCGAAGATATGATAGCTTAAAAAGGCATATTGCAACATGCACACGTCAATCAGTATTTGCTGAGATTAAAGGAAACTTTTGATGGGAAGATCTCTGCGAAAGAAAAATTCGAATCATCAACACTATTAAAGGTAATCTATCCTACCGTGAAAACAATGGCTGGATCAGTCACATCTCCTAGTCATCCAATGCCACTACTGTAACATGACATTTGCATATGCCTTCAATGCGAAGAGACATATAAAGCATAAATGTAAGGTGAATCCGTATCGCACAAGCTATCTATGTAATGTGTGTCAAGGTTTGTTCACTCGTACAGATAATTTAAACATACATAAATGCTAAGTAACAAAGTATATTGACAATGCTACAAACTTGTGACGATCAGGTACTTGCTGTATCGAGTATTGGTACGCCTGCATCACCAACTTCTGACCTTAATGTGAACAATGAACACAATATTTCACCAATGTGGAGGAAACAAAGTTGCTATTGTGGTAAGATCTTTAGTAAGTGCTTTGTGGCGGTGGGGAGAGGTTGGGTTTATTGTTAAAGTGTTTTGCCACGATTTGAAGCTATAGTATAAAATGTTCAAGGAACTGTGGGGAAAAACTTTTAGCTGTATGGGGGTGTAGTAAACTAGATATGCTAGCTAGCTGAATTGTCGTTTATAGAATGTATAAAAAAAGTTTAAATTCCACTGACGAAATATGAAGATTTGCACACATATAGCATGCGAAATTGATGGAATCGTCTTAGTTGTTATTCGAATTTCGAAGAGTGTACATTGTCACGAGCTAAGATGGAAAATAGGCCAGAAAACAATTTGTGCTGTTTCTGCAAGAAGTCATTTACTAAGAGCTGTTATGCCCGCCGACATGAAACTGGTTGTTCTATGAACATGAAGCAATCTACCTTAACATGTGAACAGTGCAAGTCTCAATTTAAACAAAATGATAACTTAAAAAGACATCTTGCAACATGTGATGACCTCTCTCCTATGCCAACTAAGCGATGTAGTAAATAGTCTGCATTCAAACAAACACGTGAAGGTCAGGCACCTGCTGCATTGGATACTGGTACACCGTCACAATCGACATCTGACCTGGACGTGAACAGTTCACCACAAGCATCAAGATATTCATGTTACTACTGTAGCAAGACCTTTAGTAAAAGTTGCAGTGCTCGTCAACATGAAATCTGGAAATTGTTTGAAGAAGACACGATGTGCTTACTACACTACTTGTTGCTATAAGTGTGGTGGTGAGTTTTCATGTTATGAAGTAACAGACGTTCCAGTCAACATGCGACGAAAAATACATGATATCGTGAGTCGTATTACAACCATGTTAAAAAGTGTACATATAAAACACATACACATGTATCTGTTGCAAATTTAACAAATGAGAATGGATTCATACTGAAATAATCTGATTTCCGAGGTCTTATGAAGACATATGTTGCATCTTATTCATCAGGCATGGTGGACGATATTTGTACATATCTTAAGTAGCATTTGAAACGAAATATTATTGATCAACTTACATGTGAGATGGAAAAAGAAGGTGCTGTAAAATATAATATATGGTTGGAATGTAAATATACCAAACCAGAACCACATGAAGATGAATATAGTGAGAGAGTCTTCAAGACCTCGAATGTACCTCTGTATAACACACGCAAAACTGAAGATAGCGTTGAAGCTAGTATACAGAAAATTTGTCACGAGGAAGAATATTATATGATAAAGGGTTCCGGTTGGACATTATATAAGATACATAAGCTACAGTTGAGAACAAATTCACTTAGGCCACTTGACAAATATATGTATGCTGATTGAGGGCGTGCAATCGAGAATGTCCTGTACGACTACCTGCAAAACTTCACAGAGTGTTCACCAATTACTTGGAAAACAATGCAGTTACTTTGGCAAGGCCTTGAGTAATGTTTTTAACGTCCGTTGGCATGAACAGGGCGAATGCTCAAAGAAACCGACCACCAGAATAGATAAGATAGATAGATGTAATAATCTAAAGACACACACTGGCACATGTAATGGTAAAGTACTTTTGCTTGGCACGAGACAGCGTACACTGAACTTATTGTTGCAAGACATGACTGACCTTCCTGCGGATTCGTCGTGTAAACTAACGACGGTTCGCGCACCTATGACATTCAGGTCTGCATCGTTTTCCAAAACAGTGTGTGAAGAAGGGAACACGAGTGTTGCAGACATTTAGTATGAAGAACGTGAGCCATACAGATCGTCAGAAGCTGTGAACTACAAACATGCTTCGCTATCATGAGGTGAGAAATGAAGAATGTACAACTAACCAGGACAATGAGAACGAAAATGTAACCTCCAAGTCTACAGCATATTCTACTGATAATGATGAAGTGTCTACATCTGCAAAGCAAAAGCATACACACGTTGCTGAAGATAAGAGCTACTTGAAGTTGGGACAGAAGAAACGCAGATTCAAACCTAGTACTCTGGCCCAGAGGTATCTCGCAAACTACTCATCATGGAAGAACATAGATGCTGACGTGTATCGTGAACCTTCTGCGAAGAGTGACGGGAAGTTAGGCTACTTATTTTCTGAAGACTCCAATGACTTTGTTGAAAGACTACAGGTGCTGGTTCCATTGGAGAGAAGTGGATATATTTCTGTAGAGGCTTTATTGAATGATATGTTATGTATTTATATGATTTGGTTAAGAACATAAATTAATACAAAAAATTGTGTTGTTATTTTTTTTTAAATTTCTATCGACTAAGACATGTACCTACTGCTATGTGTTAATAAATGTCTGGCAGGTTGCAAGTGAATATCTTGCTACAATAATTACACTCACTTCCCGATGAACAACAAACATTGTCTTTGCACATCTTGCTATGACTATTCAAACTAACACTGCAGGCGAACATGCAAAGACTACTTTCATGTTGTCGTGATGTAAGGAGCAAATCTTCAGAGTTCCTTGCTGTTGGCAGTGATTCCATCTCTATATTGTAACAACGCACGTTATCGTGGTCGATGTATGTAGATGTAACGATCTGCTTTTATACGATTATCACAGTATGATGGCTCGTGTTGTCCGTCTCGTGTTTTCATAGCGTGACCTGCTTATTACCTACTTATAAATGTCCGACAAGCTGCAAGTATTTGAGATGAACATACATTGAGTACGGTCATGTACGAAAATATTTTTTTGGAGATACAGTTCATCGTGATTTTTGCATGATGTGCTCGATATTTCAATATATGTGTATAATAATGAAATTGTTTTAATTGCATATCAAGTTGTATTTTTTACCTGTGAAATTATTTGACTCTCTATGGGGTTTGAACCTGCGATACCTAAGTTTCAAGGATGATGTACTGTTGTCAGTGTACATGAGTTACTTCCTATAAACATCACGTAGCAGNATCTGCGATACCTAAGTTTCAAGGATGATGTACTGTTGTCAGTGTACATGAGTTACTTCCTATAAACATCACGTAGCAGTCTCGTCTCTCTTGCATGACTAATAGTTTGAATGTATGTTGTTTCGTATACAATTCTACCTTGGTTTTCTCATATTCCTTCCAATAATGTCTGACGACCTTGACCTTAATCTTTGGTAATTATTTCGAACAATATTTATGCTAGGGCCGAAGGGTACAAAATCTATATTACGTTTATAAAACAATCATGGAATCACTCGGAGAAAATCCATTTGACTCACTCGCAACAGTAGAAACCATGTCAACATGCAACCATGACCTTGACATTGAATTACGTTAAGCGACCTTGACCTGACATTGGATGACATCACGTGACCTTGACCTTTGACCACCATATCGGAAAATCCATAGCTTAAAAAAAAAGACTCGTAATTTTGTAGTAAATTTTTAAAAATCGCAGAAAAAATCGTAAGACCTTCGCGGCTGAAGATGGCTTCAGCTTCGACGATGACGAAGCTTCGTTTCGTCGTCGTCGTCGTCGAAGCCGCGAATATATTTCCAAAGTGGTGACTTGACAGTGAGCAATTTATATGTAGCTGGCGAGCGCTCCCTTTTCGAAAAGTAAGGTGAAGGCCCTGTATGTAAAGTCTCAGCACTTTTGATAGCCTTTCTTAAGATCTACTTTTCCTTGTATCCTTCCGTTATATGTAGAATTAACATTTCCATCGATCTGGTCACCATCCAAGTTAAAACCGTGGATTTATTAAAATTGAAAAATTGTTACAAATATGCAAATGTACACTGTACTGCGTATCAGACAAACACTAACCTTACTGGCCATAAATTTAAACATTACACTTGCAGTACATCAAGTATTGGAACTATTTTTATTAATACGCTGTCAACTTACGTGGGAGTCTTCATGTCAGTGCATACAGTAGCATGTATCTATTTGCGAGGAGTGATTTTTTTCCACGGTTGATTTCAAAAGTACTTACTATACCGTGAACAATCTTGATCACCAGAACTATATGACAAACAGACTTACAGTTAACTACCGCGTGGTGATGTGCTTGTGCGCNACAGTTAACTACCGCGTGGTGATGTGCTTGTGCGCGAGGTTTGTCTTCATAAAAATTTACTACTTTTACAACGCGCACTACTAACAGCATAATCCCGGAGGAAAAGTCCAATATCTACCGCAATCTTGTGTATTCTATCTTTTGTCTGAGGCTCTGGAATTTAACTGCCAATCAGCTGCTCGCCCATGTTAGTGTTATTGTGAATCGGACCTGAATACATTTACTTAGCTTTTGTTTAAACATGGTTACAACTTCCTTCATCCCATCCCTTTATCCTAGGCTCTGCTAGGCTAACTTCCTGCAATCATACCTGCATAAAGTAAAGTTTTCTGGTTACTGCTTTATTCAAATTCCACTGAAATGTGCGTGACCTTTATTCGTTGTGCGTATAATATTTTATTGCTTGTTAGGATTCCTCGTACTATGGACGTATCATGTTTTAGTACACGCTACCATTACAGACTCTAACGTTTTCTCTGCGTGGCTCTTAGTTCATATGCTATTGTGGAAGTGACTTTTGTTCGAGAGGATGTATGCAATTGTATGGATATTTTACTCGGAGGGTTGGTGAATGTAAGAATTCTCCGCTTATACCTAAATTATTTATGTAATTCGGTAACAATTTTTTTTCTTCTGATTGGGCTTGGTAATACAAAACATGGCGTACTAGGTGTTAGCTGCATTTTTGTTGTTGTGGGAAGTGGGTAAAGAATAGACAGCTTACGTGTTCTCGTACACTATAAAAGCATTCTTGGTACTAACAAAAAAATAATAATGGACCAGCGAATCGGAGATTGTGACTAGTGCTATTTAAGGCTGAAAATTTGAAACAAAAATATTTATTTCGGTATTCTTTTTCTTAAATAGAAAAAAAAAGTTCGGGGTCAAAATTAAAATATGAGAACTGAAAGTAATCTTATTGAAGTATCAGTGCTTAAAGTGGGGTCAGATTCTTTCATCATTATGAATTGAAGGCATGCACAAGTGACATCTGCTTCTCTTAAAATGATCGTATTCCAAACGTTCGAATTCTATAAGGATTCTCCTCGTGTTTGCCATATGGGAGTGTCCTTTGCGAGTACCTTGGGAACATATTTTTGGAACCTTTTATTTTAAATAATAGGTTGGTATAACTGTTTCTTTCTTGAGGTTTTCATGGTAGTTAAATATATTTTAAACTACTAGTTAGGCACCGAGAAACGGAACCGTTCGAAAACAATCCATACCATAATTTACTGGACGCGTGGTTCAAAATAATGTCGTCCTCTCTGCGATCATTAGAAAACACTCTCTTGCGGTTTACACAGTGAAACAGGTCTGTTTGAAAAGAAAATAATTCATTCGTATTTGTGGTCACTTTAAGACTGCGTTGCTTTCTGATGTTAAATGAGAAGTGGAAAAATAAAATTGATTGGTTACTCTTCACACCTTCCTTTAGTTTGGGAGCGGTAGAATAGACGTAGCAAATTTATCGTTATTAATTTTAATGTGACTCGTTTTATTTCAGTAGATGTGTCGTATCTGGTGTTCAGAAAAACATATTTGTGAGATGAAAGCTTTGTAATGACTCCCAGCATAGGCGTGCGTAGACATTTCTGTTGGGGGGGAGGGGAGGTAAAATCCATGTAGCATAATCTGACACGCTCACGCACGCACGCACACGCATGCGCGCAAGAATCACTTATTACTATTTTCGAGGCTACAAGTGGGTGCTGGGTTGCCCCAATCTAAGAGCAGTAGAGAGAGAATAAAAAGAAAAGCAGTTAAATTTATTGTCGCGTGCTCTCTGGCTGCAATTCTCACACCCTTGTTCGAAGGATGGTTGCACTTGTTTACGACTGCGATACTCGAACGATACAAACGTATTGGCATAATTGATATGTAGAATAGCTACATTAGGGGAGGGGGTGCACGGCCCACCTGGCCCACTCTGTAGGCACGCCTGTGCTGTGCCTGCGTTTCGTATGGCCATGGAAGTTACTAAAGTACACGAAGTTATGTTATCAAGGAGTGGATCGACGAATTTATATTGTAGTTACTGAACTCTGGTATCGTGACAAAAGGGTGTGTGTTTGCATATGAGCCTGAAAAATTCAGAGAATGCCAGGTTTAGGGTCGGGAATATGATATGTAGCATTTTACTCTACTCCAGGGTTCTAGGTAGTTGTAGGCAGCTCTGCTTGAAAAGGTGGAGCTTGAAGCCCACCCCGTCGTAATAACTCTTCTGTGCATAACCGTGCGATGCAAAGTACAAACTTACAAACGGTATCGCAGTTAGAATCGTACCGAAAGTCTGTAGTATGATATTGTCATACTAGACATATGTATGTAATTACGGCTTTTGTAAACATGCGGACTAATTACTACCCTATTCCTTTTTATAAACCGTAGCAACTGTTGTGTTGCCGATTCGTCTGCACTCGCCACCACGTAAATGTCTGCTTCCTCCTCACAGTGTCGCTATGTCATTTGAAAAAAAAAAAAAACCTATCACACCCTCGAAACGCATTACAACCACCGCCTCCAGTTAGCGCGGCAATCAGTCGTTAATTGGCAGCTAAGCACCAATTAACTCTCCTATCTGATGGGAACTGGGAAGGGTGGTTGGGTGTGGGATGGAAGGGCGCCAACATGGCGGACCGAGGACACGTAGTGGTGAACCCTGGTCTCGATTATATCGGTTATAAATCGATTAAATGATCGGTGGAAGTGGTCACTTGCGTGTAGGTAGCCCGTTGCGTATGCATTGATTATCAAACCAAATTGGTTGCATACCGTGCAATAACGTTTACAGTGAATTCAAACACATCTCGCATTTCGTAAAACTCAATTTTGACTAATATTTAGAGAAATGTAATCTCGGTGATGGTATTTTAAAAAAAAAAAGTCTGTCATACGGATTTAAAGAGAATGTATGTTATATGTGTATATTTATGTTGAAGTACATAAATATGTGATTTTAATTTCTTGTAGGACAACGTTTGTGTCCGTAATAACTGTTGTACTTTCGCAGCCATATCGCTCCATCAACAACGTATAACTCTACGGTCAACGCTTTTTTTTTTAAATTTATAATGCTTCGGGGACCATTATTTGTCGGATCGTCAATTTTTGATTTGTTTTGTTAGGACGACGTTGAAAATACTAATTAGTGTAATAAAATGAGTCCGCAAGTCTTCAGTGCCTGATTGTAGAAAGTATCGGGAATCAATTCTCAAAATAATGAATCCCCAAAATAATGTATACCAATTTCGAACTAGATGAACGGTAGGAAAACAACTTGAAAAAAGTCACTTAGACAACGATTACGTTGACGAAGATGGATTCCCTAGATTTTCTCATCAGGGTAGTCAGTACCTGAATTCATAGCTTTTCATCGTGCTGGTGCAACGCCGACTAGATAGAAGGCCCGCGCGCACTGCTGTGACGTCACTCGAGGGTCATCCTCCTCCGCTGGCGCGCTAACTGGCCGTGGTTAATAAGTTGACGACTGGCATAAACCTTTGTGGCTTTATGTTGATTGTGTACAATTTTTAAACGTGTTATATTCACGCCACAGCAGATGTTAATAAAATGAGGCGTGTTTTAACCCCTGTATTAAAAAAGCGATTGTTATTCCAGTATTAGGTGAAACCAGTATTAGCAGAAAGTAGGGGATACTTTCTGCTTCAAAAACAATTTTTTAGTATTCCTTTGAAAATAATATATTAATTTACATTCTTAGCACACACAAGCTGTAGACTACCTGAAAGAAAAACATTGTATCATGAAACTGTGCCTATTTGTTTAACAAACCCCCAGTTATTAATTCCAGAGAATGCTTAAAAACCTCCACTTTTGTGATAAGTAATTAATTCAAAGCTAAGTGTGCCTGAAATACATTATATTTATTACGGTGTAGCGGACTCATTCACAGCCGTGATATAGTACCATTAACTAAGGTTAACTACGTTTAGTTCGTTTGTTTCGGACCTACATCAAACCAAATTATACATGCATAATCCATAATATTAGCTAACAAATTTTAGTCGCGTTATTGTCCTGCAATTTCCTAAGATTCCGTGCTAATGTAGTTCACTTTCTCTGATTTTCGTACTAGATTAACTGGATGTTATTCTTTATATCAGTGCAATGCTTTGAAAATTATTTTTCTCTTCGACGAAATTGCACTTGTCCTAGCTGTAAAATTTTTAAACTGATTTTGGATAAAATATTAGCTAATGGCGTATACAAGCAAATCCAAATCTCAAAATCTTTTATTATATTCAGTACTTTCTTTTCACCTAGGAATTTCAGCAATCATATTCGGCCAGAATCAATCGATTAGCTTAATTTCAATTTTGTGTCCGAAGTAAAAACATAGTAATATTAAATTATCTCCGTAACGTACAACATGCATATATGTGACGTATTTATAACAAAGAAAACTTGTCGTAGACTACAAAAAAATATTTTGGCAGCTGAGCGACACGATTTTCTGTACAAGAACAAGAATACATTTACAGTGAACGTTGAATCCTTCAAAAGTAATAAGGGGTGTTGGTTTTGATTCCCAGTAATGTCTAACCGTGAATAGTATCAATATTAACTGCAATTACAGGACCAAAAAATAAGAAAATAGTCCTTAAACCAACTCCGAAATCACTGTGCCTGTTCCTTATGGACAAAGATTTTCTGCAGTTAATCACAGCTATGCTGATGGTGGTGGTGATGTGTGTAATAAGTAGTAAGTGCTTGAACAGAGGCCAATTTTCTAAATGCTTAAATAAGCCAAAACTGATATAGTAACAGCTTAGCTAATTGTGAACCAACTACCCAACGACACGGGTTAATCTATTGGACCAACTTGCATGGAGCATTATTTATTTGCATTGCTATTGCGGCATCCTATGATGAATTTTATTAAGCTTAGAATTTGGTCGTATAGTCTCTGTTACCGAGAGAATCAAAGTACACCGCCTTAGCGGGATTTAAAATTAATTAATGTATAGGAATGTTAACAAGGGCACTCGAACACTTTTTACATATCCATTAGGTGAGTTTTGAGATGAAAATGCAATGCATAATCTTAGAAAACCTGGTATATATGGCAGTGCAGTAAAATTATCATAACACTGATATTACAACAACGCATTTAATTTGTATGNAGAAAACCTGGTATATATGGCAGTGCAGTAAAATTATCATAACACTGATATTACAACAACGCATTTAATTTGTATGACTTATGTTTAATTTTTAACCCTTTTGTTATTTCTTGATTGTATTGCTTAAGTAATTGGCGATATACCTTCGTGATTAATTTTACTTTTATCTAAAAGAACTTGCTACACACTTAAACACTTCATTAATGCGATTATGAATGAGATGTAAGTCAACTTTACTGTTGTAAAGTTTCGTTGTGTAAGAATACGTATTACTCTATTAAAATACGTATTTTAATGCCATACTGAGATATTTACTAATAAATGACACACTTTCTGCATTTTTACACCTATATGTTTGCATGAGCGTTGATAGACCCATATATTACATCAATTCCAATGCACAATTTAGTTTCCTTAACCGGGCCTACTGTGTTAAAAAAATTTTCCTAATGCTTTTTACCCATTTAAATCGTGATTACACGCTTAGTATATACAGTACCCGTCAAAAGTTTGACCATTAGTAAATTCGATACAATAAGTTTCTGCTGTAAAACTTCTGGTACAATCTGTGTTATACAATATTTTTTTTAACATTGTTACTGACAAAATGCATATTTGTATGATTAAATTATTGAAATCGGTCAAATAGTTTGCAAGTTATGATTTTTGAAACAAATACATAAATCTGGAAATCTCTCACGTTTTTCTGTAGAAAGTTATGTAGACACAAATTTACAGCCATTTAGGTGTATTGTTTTTTATTGCCTTAAAAAATACATTTGAAATAGAAAAACAAACAGAAGCCAAAATAAATTTGGAAATTTTTTATTTTTATTTTTTTAAACTGATTTCTTACTGTAAGGAAACCTAGCTAAACATTCGCCTAAATGAAAACCAAATACAGTAGCTCACATTAATATTCGGCCACCGATGATTATCGCAGTTTCATGGCCTTATGTTACATTATAAATGAAGATAAACATAAAACATATAGCACAATCATTCTTGTGTGCTTTAAATGAAATGCAATAGTAGCCAATAACTGAAATGAGCAGTGCAAGTTAGTGAAACACAATATTTTGTCCTCGCGTGCTTCATACGTAAGTAACTTTAATATTCGGCCAGTTGTGGTGGACGCGTGGCACAGGCACGATGCACATTGCGTTCGTACCTCGTGTAATTCCCTGCACGCTCTCTGCGCTGAGAGATTGTATTCGGCAACTCTGTTGGCTGCGTCAGTCAGGCAAATGGGACGTAGGGCAGGAATACAACGTTTGAACAGCGGCAGCTGGTAGTTTTTCATCTTGCAAAGAAGAAATCTCAACCAGAAATTGCGGAGCACTTGAATCTGCCGAGGTCCACTGTCTGAGACACCATAAGAACGTTTCAGAAGTAAGAAAATATATTCGGTACCTCAAAAAGGACAGCCAAAGAAACAAAGCGAGAGAGAAGAACTTCTAGTAATCAGGAAAATAAAGAAATATCGAAAATTAGTACTTGCAAACGTATCACGGAGTTACTCAATGAATGTGGAAAGAACGTCCATCCAGAAACGATACGACGAGTTATCAGAAGAGGAGGATATAATGGCAGGGTATCTAGAAAGAAGCCTTACATTAATGAGGCAAATAGAAGAAAAGACTTACGTTCGCAAAAGACCACGCTGACAAAGATGAAATCTGGTGGAATTATGTTATTTTTGCTGATGAGACGAAATTGAATGTGTTTGGTTCAGATGGCAGGGTAACAGTATGGCGCAAGCCAAATGAGGAGCTAAAACCTGGGAACATACAACCTACTGTGAAACACAGTGGAGGTAGTATTATGATATGGGGTTGTATATCTTCAGCATGTGTTAGAGAGGCTGTACGTTGATGGAACAATGAAAAAGGAAGACGATCTCAACATCCTGAAAGCAAACCTACACAAGAGGGCTGATAATCTGGGCATTAGGAACACGTTTAAGTTCTACCAAGATAATGACCCAAAACAAAAGTAAAAGTCATACATTGTCAAGTGCTGGCTTTTGTATAACTGCCCCAAAGTCATTAAAACACTTCCTCAATCACCCAACCTGAATCCCATAGAAAATCTGTGGGATGAACTCAAAAGAAGACTGCGTACTATAACAATTAGGTCCACAAAAGAATTAGAGAAAAGGTTCAAGGAAAAATTGAGTAAGATTGGCTCCGAATGTACCAGGAAAATAATTGCTAATATGCCACAACGCCTGCGAGAAGTAATTAAACAGAATGGCCATGCTACCAGGTACTAATTAATGTTTGTTTAATTTGCAAAGAGGATTATGTTAGTGTTTGAATGATGATGGCCGAATATTAAAGTGGCGTACTTATGCAGCATGGGATGACAAAATCATATTGTTTGTTAAGTTGCATTGCTCATTTTCGTTATTGGCTACCGCTATATTTAATTTAAAGCACACAAGAATGATTGTGTAATATGATTTATGTTTATCTTCATTACTAATGTAACATGGGCCATGAAACTGCGATAATCATAGTTGGCCGAATATTAATGTGAGCCACTGTATGTTTCTTACTAGTTGAGCTAGTGAGATGGGGTTTCCAGCATTAGTTAGTCTTTCCACTCAGATGATAACATAATAGGTTTGGTACCAGGAAATAATAAATTCACCAATTACTGCTATCCATTTTGAGACTTACAGTTGTAGTGAAAGTTTCGTGCAGTTGCTGCATATAAAATGGGGAAGAAAGTGTATCGCCGAACATAATGTGGCAAATTGTTGTAATGAGTTAAATGAAACAAAAGGAGACATTGCAACCTAGCCGGGCATTTCAAAGACATGTGTATCAAAACAATCAATTATTTTTAAGTGAGGAGCATAATACACATGTGAAAAAAGTATATCAAAACACAAATGTTCGAAGCTACTGTACCTAATTTTCAGCAACAATTTGGAGAAGTATTAAACGATTTCACAGTGTTTTCTTATTTCTGTTACTTATTTATGTCCTATATCATGTAAAGTTTGTTTTCATTTACACCTTGCGTGGTCCTAAACTTTTGATGTGTACTGTAAGTTGAAAGTCGGATATTAAGGCTGGGATTACGATAACTTCACTTTTCACGGGACAAGTTTCAAGACACGTTCACGTAAACTGCCTATACCGTGACTGGTGTGTTTCAATAATACATATTACGATCGTTTCACATAGTGTCAACGTGAAACGTCGTCCTGCACCACGTGATTTTGTTGGCCACTGTAAAAAATAACGGAGTTGTTTTTATTTTGTAATGCCGTCTGATCACATACTTAATCGAGCGCATATACTGTCCTTTTTTCCCTAAATGGGAGACGAATGGATTATAAAGTTAGGCTACTTCATAACAGAAAATTAAAGAAAGATGCTTAAAAAAAGTAGACGTACCTTACATATATATAGCGTAATGTGTTCGTACAGTGGGGAGACAAATGTAACTACTAGGTGACGAATAACTTGCAGAATATAAGTACATGAACTAAAGCGGATTATTTAATCTGTAAATTCGTTAATATTTGTATATTGCTGGAAATTTCAAATTATGTTTTAACAGAAGTATCAAAGTGCTCACATATATCATTTAATTGTAAACTTAATTATACAAATTAATTTAACAATTACATTTTTGCTATTTCTCTCACGATTAATGCGCACATACGAATAACATTTCTGCACATCTCAGTTGAATTTTATTGTGGAGGTTATGGCCATCTAGTTGTTTTCAGCGTTCGAATAAATCATGAACATCAAATGTATTTTGTTGGTAATGTAAATATGACGTGTTTAAACTTCGTAACTCGAAACAAAAGCTCGCCGCAATACATGGCAGTGTCGTCTCTTAACTTAGTTGCGCTGCGAGTATATACGTGTATCCGGTGTGGACAGTATGTTCTGGGAATAGCATCGTGCTGGTCGACCAGGTAGGTATTGTTGCGTGTCGTGCATTGTGTGGACAGGCATGCACGTGGGCCGGTTCCCACTCGGGATATACTCCTCGGCTGGCGAACCTGTTTGTTCTGGGACTCGGTGTTGCACGATCCCCCTTCCTTCCTGGCAAACCTGCAGTACTCCAGTCTTTCTTCTCGCAGAGCCGCTCCAGGGAAAGCAGCGCACTGCCCGAGTCATGAGCGCTGCAATCATTAAGTTTTCCGCGCGGGTGAAATCGTTTATTAACCCCGGTGATGGCGGAAGAGGACGACGACGACGACGACGATGACACAGACACACTATACGCCCTTTCGAGCCATTATTCTCTCGTGTCAGGGTCACGTTGCCGACACTAAATATACAATGGAAATTTAAAAACTATGAACTTGGGTACAACAAAAACACCTCTGCTCAATTTACTACTGCGAGGTGGTTGGAAAAAGTATTTCACTTAAATAAATAGCAAATTACACAACTATAATTTTGTCACTTCACACGATATTTGCTCAGTTGATGTTTTGTGCCTTGCCTGCTTTTATGTTTACCGAGAGCGTTGATTTTCACATTAGTTTGTTAGAAGGACGTTTAAGAAAATAAGGGGTCGCCAGCCTTGAACCCCTCATTGTAGAAAGCATGGGAAGTAAACCCATAAAACAGGTAATGTATAACAGTTTCTCACTGGTTGAACAGTAGGAAAGAACTAGAAAACAAAGTCAAGTAGATAACTTACCTTGGTGAAAATGGGTTCCCTAGATTCGTTAACTGTGCCATCAGGGTAGCAAATACTTGAACTCATAGCTTTTCATCGTACTGAAGTACTTTGACGAATATGTTTATATTGGCAATAAAAGCACGACGTGTTTACAGTTTGTAGCACAATATAAGAGCTCGACGCAATATCTGGCAGTGTCGCTTGCCTTTCCACTAGTTGCTCCGTGAACTCCTGTGTGATGCTNACACACACACACACACACACACACACACACACACACACACACACACGGGGCTGTGGATAATTTACGTTTCCTTGTTTTCCGTGCTTCACTTCTGAAAAAAAAAGCCACAAGGCCGCACCATTTCAATACCCGATTTGCGGATTAGTTCAAAAGGAGATATGAAATGTGGAAAATCTGATAATATACAGATATGTTAGTTGTGTGTGTACACACTGGCATTACTGTAGCTTGCTGGAATGTAGACTCGTTTGTTATTATGCTGAAAACTGCTGCGCCACCGTTGAGGATTTGGGTTCGATCTCCGTGTGACATGGCCTTTGATCTGTAGGATATACAGTAAATAGTCGCATAAAATAAAATACAAGAAAACTTTGATTTCGTTGCCTGGCCGTAAAAAGAGCGAATTCGCTGCCCCTAGCAAAAAAAAAATAGTTTGGGAAAGAAGTCATTTGGTACAAGTATCATGATTATCACCCCACACTCATTATGTCGGGCATACATGTTATTTCCTGACGTTTGTGAAGACTGAGCTGAACGGATGATCTCGTCGCCTTTAGCTTGTTTGTGCATGGCCGTGCGATGTCCGTAATAGGAAATTTCCAAATTATCACACAATTTATTAAAAAAAAGCATTAGTAGTATTTTAATGTATGTTTATCTCAGCGTGAGGAAAGATGTGAAGCGGTTTTCAAAGCGGACTATGAAGACAGACCTTAACCGTGAGCGTTCCGTAGCGGCGTGGATGTGTTAAAGTGGTTGTGGCGTGACCCCAGGCAAGTGATCTCGATTGCGAGCCAGCCCGCGGTGCCTGCTGGTTGCGGCGGAGGTTCACGGGAGCGTGTAATGCGATGGCGGCAGCGACGGCGCCGCGTGTCCACACGGGGTGTTTTCCGACCGATTATCCAGCGACATCCCCCATTCCCCTTTCTGACCCCCGCTGGATCGTTCGCTGCCTGCGAGAAGCTAAACATAGCCGCAGCGCGGTCGGGCCTTTGTGCCTGGCTGGACTTGATTGGATAAACACGCCGATGTAAGGGGGCGGGAGATGCTGCTGGTACTGCGGGGCCACGAACTCTTCTCTGTGCGGGAGTTGGGGCGGGGCGTTGCAACTGGCGGTTAGGGTGTAGCTGCTTATGGAAGTGTTCGTGTTTTTGAGGCAGAGAAGCACCTTGCACTAAAACACACTGACGCACATGTCAGACACGCAATTTGCTTATGTAAGATACACTGAACTGGCGTGCAACCATGGAACTTCTGTGGGATCACCGAAGCTCAGAGCGGGGGTAGAACAGGCCGTTGTGAGGGCCCTTGACCACCGAGGTTTTGTGTCATATATTTTTGGCTGAGGGTTAGGAAAGGCAAGCCTCTCCGCCCTCTGCCCCCATATCAATCTGTGATTGCAGCGGTTTCCCGCATCTGTCACTTTTTCCACTAGGTTACCCTAGTGTACATATTTGTAATGTTCTCCTAACTACCCCCTGCCTGCAGGGGAGGTGGTTGGAAGGCGGGTGTAGCAAACACCCACCTGGTTGTTTATTAAAATAGTAATTTTGAATAATACAGGACTTTTAAAATAGCCGCCAACAAGCCCACGAGTGGTCTCGGTGGTGGATATAATAATGTTGAAATTGGTGGTGTTAATTCTAAATGCCAGAAGTAGTCATTTAAATCGCGTGTCGTTGTGAGGGCGAGGTCCAGGTAGGAAGGATTAAGTTGAGTTACTTAAGATATTCCCCTTACCAGTTACTGAAGGTAACTGGTAATTAAAAACGTATCAGGAAGGTGCTGTTAACTTGTAAGTGCAGCTCCGGCGCAAGATTGGTATGTAATATGTATGTACTCTGTATATAAATGTGAGTGTGTTGGAAAGAGGGAAAGAAAGGGGGGGGAGGGAGAGGTGGAGGGATAAGTTGGTGGGAGAAGTTAAGAGGGGGGAAAGGGAGAGAGAGCTGTATAAACAGTTACAATTCCGAGTTCAGGTCGTTCTGCAAAGTTCCAAGACAAATGCCTCATTGTTGTCATATGGCCTCATTGTAAGCAGTTGCGTCAGTTCTAATTTTTAAAAGTCAATGAAATATTTAAATTGAAATATGTTTTCAGCACATAAATGAAAGTCGATATTATGTTGCAAATTTGTAAGTTTTGTTATTGATACATAAATGTGGTCGTTGAAAAGTGTCAAGTCAGTAAAAATCGCTGTAAGTAGCCTTCCGTTTACGATATTTATTGTTCTGTAAAACAGTGTTTTAAACTATAACGACAATTCTTGTATATTCTGAAGAGATTGTTTTATTAAAGCCCTATAGTCGCCATTGAAATTTCTGAGGAAACAGAATACACACGAGGCTTGTTTCTGCTACAGTCGGAAACAAAAGTCTGCATACACCTACCAATATCACTGAAATACTGAAATAACTTTATTATCCTTAGGTATACAATTGCATATTTGTAAGGAACACCATGTTGTGCAATTAAAAGGATGAAAGGTCTTTACATTCTTAACGACAACAATGTTGAGAAACTAAAGTGAGCATACACTTTAAATTGTCTATAAAACTGAAATCAGTACTTTCTATATTTCTTCCTTTTGCAGCTATCACAGCTTCCAGACTTCAGGACATCGATTCCACCAGGTTTCTAGTAATGTCCGATGAAATTGTTCTCCATTCTCTACGTTAGGCAAGTTTCAAATCCTTTCCCTAGATGAATTATTTCCTTATTCTACGGTGCAGTTCTTCCCAAAGATGTTCAATGGGGTTAAGATCGGAGGACTGGGGTGGCGAATGCAACTGTCGGGGTACATTGCAGAGCATTCATTTTTTTTTACCACGATCGCAGTATGTTTTGGTTCGTTGTCTTGTTGATAGACCCATTCATTTCCAAATCCCAATTTGTTAGTAGATCCGTTCAGATTCTTTTTTAATATGGTGAGATATTGCCATCGATCCATAGGTGGGTCAGTATATAATAAATTACCAACCCGAGTCCCTGCAATGCAACCCCACACGTGAACACTTTGTAATGACGCAATATTCGTAATTTTTCGGGACTCGGGTGTAAAATTCTTTTGTGTGTATGAAGCTTTGGAAAGCTTCTTAATATTTTTATCGGGTCTGAAGTTTAAAGCCGTGGTTGCTCGTTTCCCGTGATAGTTAATCCGGCAGACTTGTGCGTTTGTAGGTTATCGGGAGGATGTTTGCCGTGTTACGTTTTATCATCAGGAGGACGGTTACAGTTTCGTTTCGAACTTTGGTTTTTTGGGGAAGCGTCAGCATTAATTAGATTAGTTCGTTTCTGTGGATCAGGCAACGTCAACAAGTTTTTGTTGTACTAGAGGTTAGTTGAGAGCGGGACACTGCAGTTTTAGATGACGCTGCTGGCAGATGCGGGATGCTGGGCGCTTATCTTAGGAGAAGGGGGCGATAGGCCTGCAGATAAATACTAGTGGCGTCTATCGCCTAAAAGAGAAAAAGTAACCACCGTCGAAGAAGACGCATCGGGCGTGAGAAGACGCATCAGGCGTGAAGTATTTCACCCACACCGGCAAGCACCCGCGACCGTTAATTCTTTTCACATCATTTCTTTTCAACTTAACCTAAAGTCTATCAACTTATTTCCGCCGGTGTGGGGGGTCGTTAGGGTGCCAGGAGGGAACGAACATCCCTCCTGCCTTCGTAACTTAGTCTTGCGATGCAAGTTTTGAGACATTAATAAACGGTAAACCACTGTGGCGCTGGTCTGTACTTGTATATTCATCTCTGAACGGTTCGTACTCTGCATACTGGACATTCGTATGTGAATTTGTCATTCAAATGATAAATAAAGTATAGAACAAAATACTCTGGAACTTTATTACTTTCTTAAGTAACTAGCGTTCAATTAACTGAGTCTCGTGTTTCTACCTTCTGATCTAGTCGAGGGCAAGCCGTGGCAACGTAAACAGTTGACAGTTACAAGATGGCGCCCGCCTAAACGGCGAGGCTGTAATATTTTTAATATAATGTAAACGTAACAAAGGCGGAACTTTACAACTTCCACCTCTTTGCTTCACAGTTGGAACAAGATTTGTCTTCTTCATGCTTTCATTGCGTTTCGCCAAACATTTTGCATCCTACTGCACTGAAATATCTTAACTGACTTTCATCAGAGAATAGAACCTTATTCCAAAATGTAAAATCTTCATTATTATGCATATTTGCACATTTTACGCGCCTCTTCTCATTAACATCAGTAATCAAAGGTTTCTTTCCTTGCCATGCTATTGATAAATCCCTGATTGTGCAACACTCGCCTCACTATAATAGGATGGACAACCTTTCCGCTTGTTTGTGCGATATCTATTGCCATTTGCGTAGTTGTAATTTTAGAATTATAATAGACTTTCCTCACTAACTGTTTCTTATCCATTTGACAGTTTCGCAGGTCTGCCACTTCTGGGTTTGTTTTGTACTGTCCCTCTCGTCTCATGATTCCTAATTACTGTTTGAACAAAGTCTTGACTCCTTTCAACTATTTCACCTATTTTACTTAGCGAAAAGCCATATTTGTGAAGTTTAATTATAACTTCCATCGCCTCTGTTGGTATTTCTGTTTAGAGTCCATTGTACGTTATTTGTCCACTCGCAACTCATACATATGTATATGCACTGTAGGATACTTTGATGCACACCGTAGATTATACTTTTTGTGTCCGATCTCTTTAAAGCCTTGCGTACGACTGTCGATTTGGTAGGAGTGTATGTTGACTTTTGTTTCTTACGAAATATGACTTCGTAGCATTTTACGTGTTTACAGTGCATGTTACTATACGATTACCACAGGTTTCTCTGTTGTGTAAGACTTTAAAGACCGAGCATACAAGGCAACCACTGTATAGATATAATGTACGAATACAACGGGGTGTGTGTAGGTTTTTGTTTCCGACTGTATTATCCATCGCCGTCACAATGCTTTTTTATGGTCGGATGTGACCTTGAGGCCATTAATATTGTTACTTGGGATTCATTGTAAGGATGCTAATAGTAAAGACAGTCACTTTCGGTGGTCGTGCGTTTTTACTGTGTACTTAAATTGATGCAAGACTCTATTGCATATAAAACTGCATGCGAATTGCTGCTGTTATAACGTGATAGGAGTTGAGATAATAGGCCATTAGTGTCAATGTTAAGTACCGATAACAAATGTATCGAATGGTCTCGGATGTTACGGTCGTGATGCCCAATCAAAGATCCTAGGAAAGCAGTTGGTATACTCGATAAGCTTGGCCTACCTCACTGCGGCCTCTTGCCTCGTGGCACTTGACACACCTAACCGAAAGCCATTTCCCCTGACGTGTTTGCGCCGGGCAAACTGGATAACGCAGCTTGCTGCTCCCTGCGTAACGGTTGTGTGTCGCAGAGTGTTGACGCAGGCCTCGGCATAGTGGGAGTATCGCGCGCGCGTTGTTCACAGCCAACTTCGGTGAATTTCTGATGACGCGGATCTCTCGGCGCGATATATCTCGCGTAATGAAATCCCCCGTGACGAGCATTCTTGGAATTGCTTCTTTCCTATGGAGGTTTGTTGAGGCCTGGAAGGCGTGGCACCAGAATGGGTGGCACGTGGAAATAAATTATTATTATAAATTGAATCCGTTTATTGTATTTTTGTTTGACATTAGTATAAAAACAAATGGGAACGTTTACACATTTACTTAATGTATTAAGATATTGTAAAATATTTACAAATGCAGCTACACACCTTTTTATTGTCATCTTTATGGCAATGTATTTCTGACTACCGTGAAAAAATACCTTTTATTTGCAAAATGAGTATAACATTTATATAAAAGTCAAATATAAGTTTTAAGCAGTCATAGCTAGACACACACGTGCGTTTATAGAACTTTAGCCATTGGTCCACGCGGTGTTTGACACCTCCTGGAGAACGGTGTCCAATTGTCGCCTGCCACTGTGATAGTAGACAACCAATGCGCAGTTAATATCAGCTTATTTGTACATAAGACTGTAGAGTCTAGTCTGCAGGTCATTGAACTCGCGAATTTTTCAGGTCTCTAGGCATAACACATAAAAATGGTTAACTCACTATCAACTCTTCAGAATACTATTTTTACACTCCTTACAAGAGTCATCAGATGTGTAATATTTGCCTCTTCCTATAGTAATGGAATCTGTTATTCGCAGTTACCATTACCAGTAGATTTAACAAGCGCGCCGATTTATTCCCCACGTAGGTAGTCTTTAGAGTTGCGCGTAGACTGTCAATTACGCTGGCTGAATTGATAAGTCAGTGAAGCAAATCTGTACATTTCAGTTCCTGGCGGGTGTTTTTTGCGCAAATAATTCCCTTTATTGCTGTTTTCGTTCATTCCGCGCCTGTTAATATTCTTTGGAATATTGACCAGTCAGCAGAATACAAGATGCAGTATCATTCTTCCAATGAAGGAAGTAGCAGGTTGTGGTAACTTACCACTTGTTGCGAAACGAAATGAAGCATAGCGTCAAGTCTGGTTTTTTTTAGTCGGTTTTCAACTGACATGTTAGAAATTTGCGAGAATTCGACGGAGTCATTCTGAAAATAATAAAAATGTGCTGAAAATTTCGGAAAGTTTTTTGCGTTTATTAATTTATTTTTTTCAACTCGCCAAAGTCACATTACGTTACACATGCAATGTAATCACCCATTCAGCTATATTCTCTATATCAGTACAGCTTTTTTAAAACGAAAATGCACCTAAAAATAATGTAATATAACAAAAATTCATACTTAACAAATGAAAACGCGTTGAAGTAAATCGGAGATATGGACGGGTGAACCGAACTTAACCAGACTAGACTAGTACGTCAGAGCTTTCAGTTGGTGGTGTCGGTACTTAACATGTTCACCTATTCAGGTGCTCTTCTTGCAGGTCCGAGGAAAACAACTTCGTACAAAAAAAAAACCAGAACATTCTAGGATATAGAGTAGAAATTGTATTTCTGTTTGGCAGAAAACTGATAAATTTTTCTCCTAATTGCCAAAATTACATACGCGTCTTTTGCCATCATAGTTTACTGGATGTGTATATAAGTAGTATGAAATGGTAGGTTCACGCGATCCTGGTGCGGTGCCGCGGTGGCCATATTGGATTTCCCTTTTTCCCAACTTAAAAACGTTTAAAATAGCCAGTGTTTCCCTAAAATCTCCTGACTTTCCCTCAAAACCACCACAATTTCCAGCAAAAAATGTGTTTTGCACAATGCGGCTGGCATTTGCTCAATCCGGCGGAAATTTTGCAAATGCCAACCGGATTGTGCAATCATTTACAAGCACTTCTCACGCTCTCATGCCATGCCAGCACCATCCATCTTGTCTGAAAAATGTTAAGAGTTAATTGCCCCGTCATGCAACTTCATGCTCAGCCTAGTTACAAATATATATTCTACGACCTATGGCAAGTACGAGTATGCCAAGAACACCAATACCAATCATACGCACATATATGCTAATTGTGCATATACCAATCGCACATACGTCAATTACAACCCACCACCTTGCCTTCGTCCCCCGCCATCTTGGATTCCCACCATCAAGAGCGGATCAACAAGGTGATACGGCTAAGGATGCCTTAAGTCCTTTTATAATCATAGTTGGCCACCATTTCCGAACTTTTTAAGGTACAGCCACCAAATTCATAACATAGGCATCACTCTTGATGCTGAATAGGGCGTTACAGACAATTAGGCCTTAAGCCCTCGTATAATTATAGTTTGCTGTAATTTTCGAACTTTTTAAGATATAGTCACCAAATTCATATCATAAACACCACCCCCGACGTCGAACAGGGCCGCATGGTCAAGCACGCCCTTAGTCCACCTAGACATAGTTTCCCACTCACTGAAGCTACGGCCACCAAATTCATATCATAGGCATCGCTCCCGACAGCAGTCTAGAAGATAAGGACATGTAGAACTTGAGCTCTGTTATAAGCATAGTAAGACGTCATTTCTGAACCATTTAAGTTCTACTAACATGTAAAGAAAATAAAGGTAGGTATACATACAATTGCATTGCAAGCATGTCATAGTTAGTAGTTACTGGTGCATGTAGGAGTGTAGGGCATTAAATAGCACACATACGCGCCAGCCCGCACGCACTCGTCAATCACCCACCACCACCCTCTTAGTCTGCTACCCCAAGTGTTATATAGATAAATAAACGTTAGCACAGGTAACATGTATCAACCAACCATACACGAAAAAGTTAAGGTATACACAATTGTGCAGCGAATAAGATGTATGTAGTCACCGGGGTTACCGTATAATTATTACACATAAATAAACACTGGCAGCCTGACATAAGGCCAGCAGTCCGAGACCTCGTTGGCATGGCTAACCCTTAACAACCACCCATACATTGGAAAAATAAATGTGTATACAATTGCACCAGAGCAAGGTGTAGGTAGTTGTTGGCTACATTAAAACATGTACGTGTTAATACAAATAAACAGTCGGTCTAACAGGAGGTTGGGGAGAACCGCATGTAAAGATATGAAGCCACTAGCGAACCGACCCGGCTGCGCCCGAGTACAATTGAGTTTTACAGTGTTACACTAATAAATAAATTGGGAAAAGACATCCATTTATGTGAAAACAGAATTATAAAATTATACTATGTTGGCCTAGGTTTTTAACTGATTACGGCAACCGAAAAGGTAGGAAATATTTTTTACCCGATAGCCAAGAAGCATGGTATTGTTTTTGGAGTGTATCTGTGCAACTATCGCGAAGTTACCACATTTCCGCTTTCCAGAGCGTCGATGTATGAAAATCAAAACGTGCGTTTCGTCAAGTTGTAGCTTTAGAAAAAATTGTACCTAGGTAATATTTTTTGTGCTTGACTGAGGGATCTTAATCAATCGCCATAGTTAAGCAACGTTCCCATCGGCACACATTTGGATGGGTGACCGTTTAGTGGCATAACATTTTAGCGCTTCCGGGCTTCAGAGGGCACGTTAAATATTCGGTCCCGGTTGTTATCGATTGATAGCAATCGTTAAGCCATTTCAGAGGTCCTTGGGCGGCCTGGTAAACTCTGACACCAGAGGGAAAAAATATTTCGGTCACTTTTCCAGCCGTTGCAGAATTGCGTTTTGTTGTTATTCGATAGGAACCGTACAATTTTTCGTGATAAAAAAGTACCCTTATGTCCTATTCTAAGTCCCAAAGTACCGACATACCAAATCTCATCAAAATCCGTTCAGCCGTTATGGAGCTGAGGGGTAACAAACACATACACACTTTAGCATTTATAATGTTAGTAAGATTCTATACATGAAAAATCAGTCACGTAACAAATAATAAATGACCAAAGTAGTAAGATTATGTTCCTTCTTGGCCAATGTATTTTAAATGGGAGCTGTATGGCTGTGGCTAGCGGTTTGCGGCTCGACTCGGACGAGCTCGGTAATCTTCGGCTCGACTCGGATGAGCTAGGAAGCCGTCGACTCGGGTTTGTCGGACGTACCCGAAGGTGTTCGGCAGTTACGCCCACTAATTTTTCAAGCATGTGGTTTTTTCTGGTTTGCCATATTGGTTTTACAGGCATAGAATATGTCAAATCGTAACTCTGTATTTATTATCCAATTAAAAAAAATATTTTTAATGATAAATTATTTTTTTATTTTGTGCCGAAATTATACATAGGGTATTGCGGAAACATGCAAAAGTGCCTCACTCAATTACCACATTTCCAGTCCCCTCTCTTGAAGACTGATTAATGCACGATGCCAAATCTGCAAATTATTCACTACCTCGACTGTTTTGTAGGTATAAGTGTGCTACTCAGATTTTTTAAATGTATGTATGTATGTATGACTAAACCAAGCCTATCATACTAATATCGACCACATGCACGAGTATGTCATAACCATGGTAAGGATCAGCATTTACCAACCCTTTTATAATCTTAATTAGCGTTAATTTAAATGCCTATACTGCCAGGCCCTGGACACTGGAAATGTACGAGGGTGATAGTCTTAACATTCGTGCTCCTCTTGACCATCAATCCTTCAATCAATCCAAATCCTTCGATCGATCCTTCGGTTTGTCCGCCACCCATATGTACAGAAATTACATTCGTTCACCAACTATCTCCAAATCTGTACATGTCGAAAGATTTAATGTTTTGTATGCAGTCAACTATCCACGCACTTTATACTAAAGTCTTTATGATCTTTCTATATGCAGATTTTTCCTTAAATAGTAGAGTGCTCATGGCACCACTTTAAAGTTGCAAGGAAAAAAAGAATACGACACACAAAAATAAAGGAAAGCAATTATTTTGTAATAACAATTTATTATTATTTTGCAATTACAACTTTATAAGAAAGCAGTTCATCACATCATGCAATATATCCTAGATCCTTCAGGCTACTAATGATTGAAGATATCTCGTTAATGTGCATGATATACACACATTTTTGAAGGTCAATCAAATATCTGAGTCTATCAACAAGTTCATTCGGGTCTTCGGTAAATATTCTCGGCGTCTTCTGCCTTCGTCTCATTCATTGCAGCAAATGTGTTGGAGGGGTGTGTCAGTGCATCGAGATAATCGCCATCGTCTTCAACATTATCACTGTCTTCATGTTCATTTTCATCTATGCTGTCTTCATTATCGTCTTCACTTCCTGTTTCATCCTCAATATTAAATTTGCTTTTCTTTGTAGCAGGAGTTGTATGCTCATCGGTATTTAGAGCCGACAACAGTTTTTGAAGTTCGCCAATTTCACGCGAATGCCTTGCAAGTGTACATTCCACACAAACCGACTCTACTGCACTCATTCCGTCTTTAGCAATAACTGTCCCTTCATAATCGTCTGTGAAATCAGTACCCACCGATGTAGCAGTGGGTATGGACGACATCACTTGCTGGATTTCAAAAGACGAATCGTTACAGTTCTTGATGTGGTTCTTCAATGTATCACCTTGCATAAACTGTGTGGTAATTGTCGTAATTCTTCCTCATTCGAAAAGGACTCTTCGTACAGGTGATTCTGAGCATTTTGACCGAAGGTAAAAACTCGATCGTAGTAGAATCGACACAGTCGGCAATCAGACAGCTATGATGCAGGTCACGGCTCCATGTTCGATGAGGTCAAAGGCAGACCTTCGTATTCACAATTTATATTCACTGTATGGTGAGAGAATGTTTCCAAATCGATGTTAACTTCTCGATGCCTAAACATCAACAAAGGTATCAGCGGGTGTCAGCACACCATATATACATTCTCCCATCACTCGGAAAAATCGCGGTTTTTCTAAGTCCGAGAGAAAATTAATATTCTTTATAATTTGGAGCATTACCTTAGTAAATTGCTTAAACTTTGTATCAGTTGCACATGAATACTAAACAGTGAAAAATTAATGTACGAATATCTTTTAAAAAATGCTTCAAAAACTCGGGTCGTTAATCGAATTGAGAACCACTTATCTTTACCTGATCCCCATATCCGATAGCTAAAACCATAGTTTCCCCTTAATTATGAGTTCCTAAAACACCTCTGAATTATTATCTAAGTCCGAAAGTGAATTAATAATAATTTTTATAGTTTCGGGTCTTAAACTCGGGTCCCTACACCGTACTTCACCTTTGGAGATTGCATAAATGTTTATATCAGGTACGTATAAGTACGTAAATCGGCAGAAAATCACCTACAAAGTTTGTTTAAAATGATCCAAAACTCGGGTCGGTATTCGAACTGTGGACTCTGTATCTCACTATAACACCTTTATTCTTCATCCAAAATTTGTCTAGCAACCTACATTATAAGTTTTATACACCATGTACTTATATGGGTTTTATTCCAGCATTTTTTGCTAAAGTGTCACTTAGATGGCGCTAAATCGGCCAAATCCTACTAGTTTACACGTAAGAACCACCTAAGTGACACTTTAGTTAAAAATGCTGGATTAAATCCCATATAAGTACATGGCGTATAAAACTGTTACGAGAAATGACCTTTGACAACACTGTACAAAATTTCTCGCGTATAACTCTAGGAGATTTCGAACAATTGTGTGCAGTTATTGACAAAATGCGAAAAGACTATACAAATTATCAGAACCGCACAACAGTGCAAGAAAGTCTTCTGATAACATTGAGATATTTAACTACTGGTGATTCGTATTCTAGTTTGCAGTATTTGTTTCGTGTGTCGAAACAGTCTATGTCTACTGCTGTGCCAGAAGTTTGCACTGCAACTATCGAGACTTTAAAGGAATATGTAAAGGCAAGTAAAAGAAAAAAAACACTTATAAATAACAGTGTAATTATGATTTAATCACATCAGATGAGGTAAAATATAAAACTTGTTATAAATGAGATACTATTTTCTCNGAAAAAAAAAACTTATAATTAACAGTGTAATTATGATTTAATCACATCAGATGAGGTAAAATATAAAACTTGTTATAAATGAGATACTATTTTCTCAACTCGTATAACAATAAACATAAGTTTTTAAAATTACGTCAGTTATTAGCAACAGTTTTAATTGCTTTGAAGAAATATGAAAATATAAATACACAAACACTTGTTATAAATGAGATAACTGGAACAAAGTGAACATTTGCCTCGCTGTCAAATGACCCGGACGGAACGATATGGTCAGAACTGGTTGTGGTCCGTAAATAATTGTGCAAATAAATTGTTGCCAACACCGCTTTTGTAGCCTTTTCTGGTTCTAATAGTATTGGTTTCCGGAGTACTCTGTAAACAGAACTTAAAATGCGGAAAGCATTTCCTACAACTCTTCACGCTCTCAAAAGTTTGCTTGGGGGAAATAGTCGATTGAGGTAACCNAAGTTATTTATAATGGAGGACATAGTTGTGCTGTAGAAACGAATGAATGTCGCAAGATGTAAATTTAGAGTAACAGGTGACAGTGAACTAATAGAAATGATTAAAGGGTAATCCACATCTTTACCGCCTCGAAAGGAAAAATTTTTAAAGAAAAGCAAAAATGCCGGTTCTTAAATTCACTCTCCATTTTCAACACATCATTACACTAAATATGTTACTAAAATCAATTTTATGTCTGTACATTATTCATTAACATTATTCATAAACACTGCCAACTGACGTACAGATATGTTGCGAAATTTCATTCGTTAAAAATAACACGTAAGTAAACAATTGTGAATCATTTTTGCTCAAGGTTTCTGGTAGTTTGAATGTTCTACTATTATGTCCTATGCTCCGTGCCTATGTCTTTTGTTTGATTGTGAACCCACCATTTTTCTCGTTATGCGACGTACAACTACGGAGTGGCAGTTTTATTGGCATATGGAATGTATTGAAGGTTCAATTTCTTTGCCACGTTAAATGTGTGTTTATTTCGTATGTGAATGAAGAGACAATGAACACATTTAGTAGTTGAAAGCAGCAATTGGTAGAAGGACGCCGTAACCATTGTGACCTGGGCGAGAGACGGGCGATAACATGAACGGAAGTGGGTCGGGTCGTCGACGTGGCCTTGGCGACGCGAATGCGGGGATCCGCCCTTACCGAGCGTGCAACGGGAACCTCCAATTCAGACCAGAGTTCCGCTGCGCGCTCGCCGCCGGGTTAGCGTACACTAGTCGGACACCTACGTTGCCACGTTTCCGGCCGTCTGAACATGTAGCCCGGTCTCGGGGAGCGGCCTTGGCGGCAAGAGGTGCTCACTCTAGTATAGTCTGTTCGCGGTTTCTTAACACTTTTTAAACAAACCTTTCAAAAATCGCCCCATGTATGACGTGTTTCGTTGTTTCCTAAATATGTCACGTGTACAAGCGTTTTATATATGTGTTAACGTAAAAGTATTTTATTTTTTAGTTAAAAATGAACTTTTACTTATATTCTATCTATAAATTGTAATAACATGAATAAAAACAGGTAGAAAATACTGTAGGTGTATTCGTAACACCTAGTAAGAAATTTTTCATATGGAAAATAATATTACATTGAGTGTGCACGCACAACATACATTAATAATCACGTTATTGTACATATTTTACGTCCCTTTTCTGTGCATACACTTGCGTACTTGTCCTATGCCAAAGTCATTGTTGACATTTTTGACGTCTTGTATGCATGTATTGCTAGGAATGACATGCTGCTTGCTTTCTGTGTATTATTACATGCAGTTGCCATCAGTATGGGGATGAGGAAAGAATTGAGTCAAGAGTTAAAGGAAGTGATAGTGAATCTGGCTCTCGAGGGGTTTAGTTTGAGACCAAAGGAAAGGAAACACTCAGCTGGAGGAACGTTTCATTGTTCAGCAGGTGAGGTCTAATTCAAAATGAAGAGGAATGTTTGCAAAGGAAATGTGACATCAAAAGAACTAAAACAGGTTGTCCTAGAAGAATGGGACAAAATCACCCCAGCTACATGCCAATGGCTTTTGAATTTCATGCAAAGGCGGTGTCAGGAAGTCATCAAATGTGAAGGATATGCCACCGGATACTAAAGTGCCTGCATAGTGAACAATTTGCTTTATTGTTTTGAAGTGTACTATGCACAGCAAAGGTACATCACATGTGAACATTAAGGCGCTTTTCAGTTTATTGTGTCAGTAAAATTACGAAAGTATATATATATTTTTTTGACATTGATATGTTGTACAAGTGACATGGAATAGGTATTCAAATTAAAGCATAAATGGAGTGTGTTTATTCGTCTTCTCCGCAGCTCCTTGTGCACAAGAATGGTACATGCAATAGTAGCCCATCTGCGGCCATGGCTGCCCATTTACTCTCTACTGCTATGCAGGCCTCCTTTGCATGAAATACCTTCCTTTTAGTTGTATAGGACTTAGCCCCGAGACACATTTAGCTCCCTTTGGCTATGGGAAAAAAAAATCCCCCCCCCCNTACAATACAGGACAGGACACTTTAGTTAAGTTTTGTTCAATAGAGTACAAGCAGATATATATGCTGTTTCGTTTCTTCCCCTTTCGCAGTTTGTCGTACAACAAAAGTACTTGTTATAGTTTTTTTGTAAAATAAAACAGAATTAAATAGGCAGTGACGGCAATAAACCACAACAACTTCATGTGGACTGTTGTTGCAGTCCTTAAAAAAATTCTGGGTTCATGACATAAACCTGAAATGGCAATGTTTCTTGAAATTTTATTCAGAGTGAAAAATCATTGAAATATTTTAGAATGTGGCCTGAAATTTTTTTGATCTATCAACTTAAAGTATGAATTGCACAAAAGTTAAGTTACAAGCAAAATTTGTTGACATGCAGTAACACAAGTAATTTTTATAATATTATAATATACATATTATTAATAGTTGTATGTAAGTAAGCATACATTCACAATATTTATTCAAAACATAAATATTGTAAACCTTAGTTATATATTTGCAATACAAAATAAACTTATTTACCCATACTTTTTTATGAATTTGGTGGTAATATGTTTGGAGACTTCATCAGTGAAGTGTCATTTTGCTCCAGCAGAGAATTGGGATTTGAGGGGATTTAATACATGGTAATGTAGGCTCTGTTTTTTTTTAGAATTTGTGCCAGTCTGCAGAGTTTGGTTGGAAGGGATCCAAAAGTTTTATGTTAATTTAGAACGCTTACATAAGCAATTACCGGGCGTTTAGTCCACTTGTTTACTGCAGTGGAAATAATTTTCCAGTTCTATAGTGTATTTGTGGGGGAGGAGATCTTTATTATGGTAAGAATGTGACAAAGGACTGGCAGTTATTAGGAGTAAGAGTGACACCAAGCAGGGTGATAATTTGACTTGCATGATGAATTACTTCTTACTTCATTAACTAACTTAAGGTGGCCGGCATGTCTCGGTCGCCCCTAGAGCTCCCATTCTTTTAGGCCTAAAAACGTGCAAAATTCCTTCAACGAGGCGACCACCATAACTGTACAAACTAACTCGACTCCTTGGTGTCAACTTTGAGGTAACACAAAAATTGATATTTGATTTCACGGTGGTTGTAGTAGTACTGTACTTTTACAGCAAAACATATATTGTGTACCTGAGATGTTTATTAATTGGTTAATTACATCTTGCATATGTCTGAAGATTCAGTTCATATTAACTGAAAGCAGGGCCAGCTTGAACTCTGAATTTGGAATTTAGTAACTGGTTTATGGAATAAACTGTGGGCCTCAAGAATCTCCTAATTTTAATTTGTATTACCTTATTAAACACACATTTATAGAGAAGCAGAGTAAAAATGTTAATTGAATTTTTAAATATTACTCTGCAACATCTGTGGTCAGTTTTCTTCTTTCCTTAGTCAGATTTGCTAGTTTGGAGCTAATATCCATTCATATTTTGCTGTCATGAGGCAAAACACAAACCAGTAAAATCAATAAAATATCTTCATAACATTTTTTATGTTGTATGTGGTTGATAACATCTCATATTTTTATGCCGTAAAGCTTTGGTTATAAATAAGAAATTACAACAGTAACATCTCAAAGTTTGACAAAATTATTCATTAAGAATTTGTTACTTTTGTTGCTGATGCTGGTTGTGATGTTATGTGAGCACTATCATTAGTGAATTGTAGACTACCAGTATCTAATGTGGTTTTAATTTTAATTAATGCTCTATCTTTCTATTATTGTTTACCTGGCTTATAATTGTTGGTAAATTTGTTCTTAATTATGTGCTTATAGAACTGGTGGTGGCGATAAATTCATCGCATTTGGACGTCAGATTCCTGCAGACCAATTGGAAGCTGTTAATCCACCACTATGCAGGCGTGTTTGGAATAGCTGTGGCAAGCTTGCTGTTTGCGGTCATCCTGCCCCTGGTGGGCTTTGTCTTCTGTTGCTGCCGCTGCGCTAGTCGCTGTGGGGCGCATACTGAACCCTTCGAGAAGAGGCGTGACCCGTGCAAACGCATCACCCTTGGCATTCTGCTATCCATAATCACCATTATCATCCTGTAAGTCTAGTTATCATTGAATCCAGTTGTCTCCTTTTAACAGATTTAGTTTACCTTATGTTGTTAAAATTTTTTTCAGTTAGAAGTAACATTTTTTTTTTTTTTTTCAGGAAGCGAACCATAGGTTATGTATAATTAAATATAAAGTTTAAAGCTGAAAATTAATTTTCCTTCAAGAATAGTTTGTTTGAATTCTTGCCAGGCATGCAGGATGTTTTTTTTTGTGAATAATCATGAATTACTTTACCCCTCATCAAAATTCTTTTTTCCACTTGTAAGATGCAAGATACAAAAAAGAAATTCAGAAAAGCAATTATTTAAAAATTAATAATTTCTTAATATAAATGCAGCAGTTGCAAATATTTGATGTAATATTTGTCATTGTGATTATAATCCAGTATAAACATTTACAAATCTTTCTTATTTGAAAGTTGAGACTGATGCAGTTTTGTCTCGCTGTGTCCAAGCAATATGATTATTGAAGACATGTGTGCAGCTAAAATGATTAAGTTGTTATTCTTGCTCGCAAATTTTGTTACAATTTTTCAGTGGTTAAAAATGGTCTGATCTTTGTTGCAGTTTTGGAGTTGTATGTGCCTTTGTGACGAATCAGTACTTAGAGGAGGGAGTGAACAGCTACCCAAGGAAACTGCGGACGGGTATCCAGGATGCTGAACTGTACCTGGATAACACAGATAAGGTATTTAGTTAGCTTACTGCTTGGTTTGAACGTACTTATTGTCTGCAGTTTTAATGCTTGAAAAGTAATGCAATACAAAACTGTTAACTGTAGCCATGATTTGTGACATTTCTCTTTGTAGAGTACAACTGTCTAAATGCAGTACTTAACTGTGAACTCCTTAATCTAAGTTATTTCTTGAAGAAATGCTCCAGATATTGATTTGCCCATGGAAATACATTTAAATTATCAACTGGTGCTCGGTTTTTATACTTGGGCTCTTCCAGGGTTGTTGTTATTCAGGTAGTGTATACGTTTAAAATAAATTAAGATTTCATCTAAAAAAAATGTGATTTTTGTTTTAGAAATGATTAAACTTGTACTTAATGTGAAAAACACATTAGATAATGCAATTTTTTGATTTTGGAATTAAAGTCTGTAAAAATAATTTTGAAAATGTTGTTAAAAGTGTAGCCAATTTACAAATCCATTCCCAATTATTAAGAGGACTCGTAAATTATGGTTTTCACAGTGGTTTTTTTTTTTTTCCCCCCGTTAGCTAAGATGTCTTTGAAATAGAGGTTTTTAAATAAAGTTATGATTATAAAATTGCAGTTTCAAAATAGCTCTTTTAATTAAACAGATTGAACGTGTAGACATAAAACAATCGTCTCACGGATTAAATATTCAATTAATAATTGCAATATTTATAAATGAATTAAATCACAATGGTGAAATGCTCATGGCCCTGGAAGCTTTGAAAAACACTGGAGTGCACCTGTACAATCTATCTAACTTTAATTTGCAATACAAATGTGCATTTTCTTTTAATTGGGAAATGCTTCACATTTTTTAATTTATACACGACAAATATTTCAATCATATTTTATGTCGCAAACATTATAAGAAATGAGTTCAAGTAATTATAATGTAGTTACGTTGTAACGTGGTCCAGATGATACCAAGATTTAAAAAAAAAAAAATTAGTATCCCTGCACTCAGCTGAAACATCTCCAGCCGAAGTCGTGACGCTGGAGATAAAATCTTGCTCCGGATGGCAAATGAAGAGATGCCATGCAAATATTCAAACGAAGGAAGTACTAAACTTGAATTTTGAATGGAAGTTCTTATAAAAGTTGCATACGTGAATAAAACTTAATGAGTGAATACTTGAAATGAAACAACGTCCAAAAAACATGAATAACGGTTCGTCTAAAACTTCAATAGTTTAATAAACTTGAATAATTATGGTTGGGTAGTTGAACCCTCTGGAACACTCAAACAAAAAAAGTGTGAAAAATTAATTACTTGTTACAGAATCAATAAAACATGACACGTACTACCGGAGAAAGACTGATGCTGTACTCACCCATCTTGGAGGGAAAAATGAAATTGCGTAGGATGATTGAAGATAAATCACAAAGTTAAATCTCCTACATTTTTAACTTCTATCTCTGCACTATTCTACATGACGATTCTAATACTAAATAGAAAGCTGCAGGGGAATCATCTGCTTGTAGCAACCTCCCCAAACACGGGAGCATACGGCAAACACATCATGTCGCGACCGCGTCTGTGCAGAGTTTCAGGCAAGAAACTGTTAGCAACAGCAGAAGGATACAAAATTGCACGCTGCACTTGGGCACATAGGTTACAGAATTTAGTTTTGAAGCCGTTCCTAGAGAAAATAGTCCACAATTACACACAACTGTTCTACAGTAAGAATTACGTGCATTGCACCTCTGGCAAGTAGTGCGTGTGATTATNGCTGCAGGGGAATCATCTGCTTGTAGCAACCTCCCCAAACACGGGAGCATACGGCAAACACATCATGTCGCGACCACGTCTGTGCAGAGTTTCAGGCAAGAAACTGTTAGCAACAGCAGAAGGATACAAAATTGCACGCTGCACTTGGGCACATAGGTTACAGAATTTAGTTTTGAAGCCGTTCCTAGAGAAAATGGTCCACAATTACACACAACTGTTCTACAGTAAGAATTACGTGCATTGCACCTCTGGCAAGTAGTGCGTGTGATTATNGTCCACAATTACACACAACTGTTCTACAGTAAGAATTACGTGCATTGCACCTCTGGCAAGTAGTGCGTGTGATTATTATGTTAGTTATGTAGAACTATTTCAGCAGTGTAAATAGGAGAATGACAGCTGCAAACTTTCTGCTTTTAATTATTTTTATTACACTTTTCTAATCATCTTTCTACATAGAGTTATAATAATGTTGCTAATTATGTATTAGTTAAGGGCACTGCCTACCGGCTGGCAGCTGCAAAATTTAAATAGGAAATCCCAAGTTTAGTAAATTTTGTCTCAGTGCATTAATTTTAAAGTTAGGCATTTCAAACCTAATGTATTCTTCACAAATTTTTTATGAGAAGTTATCTACAGCGGAGATGTTTCCATAAAATGTATAGACTGTTTCCAAGGAATTTTTAAAATTTATGTTTCACAAAAAGTACATACTATCAATATTGAAAATATATGCTCTTAGGGATCTTGTTTTAAAAATTTGTGAAGAATAAATTTTGTTTGAAACTCCTATCTTTATAATTAACGCACTGAGGCAAAATTTCCATAACATGGGATTTCCTATATAATTTTTGCAGCTGCCAGCCGGTAGGCAGTGCCCTTAACAAGTGTTTACTCTTAAGCATACATTAATGTTAAATGTAAAAATCACAAATAAAACAGAGTACGTATATTTTGCTACAGCAATTAACAAATTACTTTTTATTTCAAATTACACTTATCTCATGTTCATGCAAGTCATAGTTTGCCATAATTTTTGTTAATTTACATGTGTTTATTCCATAATTATTGCATACATAAATTATAATTAAGTTACATTTCTTAATTTTAAATATTTTAATTTATAACGGATTTAAAATAGAATGTTATCTGTGCTTGGGAATAAGGAAACTTAAGCCAATTTGTCGAATGATGAGTGATGAAATAAATACTTGTACATTTTTGCATCTATCCACAACTTCATCCCGTTCGGACTTGGCGTACACAATTGTTAACATAATGCATGGGAAAGTTATTTTTGATTGGCATTTTACACTATGAGGCTTACTGCCCAAAGGATCTTCCATGTTCATGAATTGTAAACCATATTACTGGTCTATATGTTGTTAATAGTTCGTATTATTATAGCAGAATATGAAGCAAGCGTAAAACTCATTGTTTGTGACAACTAAGCAAGTTTCAGGTAGACTACAACACACATTGGAAAAATTTCTATAGCTGTTAGCAGTGTTGTTTAAAAAAATTACTTGAATTTCGGTATGCATTAAAAATTCACGTATTTCAATTGTACCTATATCAAATAATGAATCTCAATTATTCTGCATATTCGTACTTCTT
Source organism: Clitarchus hookeri (assembly GCA_002778355.1). Taxonomy (NCBI): domain Eukaryota; kingdom Metazoa; phylum Arthropoda; class Insecta; order Phasmatodea; family Phasmatidae; genus Clitarchus; species Clitarchus hookeri. Next base: position 333,951 of record NQII01000892.1, read on the forward strand.
TGAAAGAAAACAGCGTAAATGAATTTTTTTAAGATTGTAATAATTTAGTAGTCTTTGTCGCTTGCAAATAGAGAATCGCAAACCAGTTTTGTTTTTAATAATTTGGATAGATAAGAGTAGTTTTGTCCTGAATTTTAGCTGAAACAAACCACAAACTTTAATTCCTACCTGGTAAAGATTGACCATTCTCTCTCTCACTCTCTCTCTCTCTCTCTCTGCTCTTTCACTCTTTTGCTCTCTCCTCTGTTTCTCCCCCTCTTATCCCTTTCTCTCTCTCCCCTTTCTCTGTCTCCCCTTTCTCTCTCTCCCCTTTTCTCTCTCCCCTATTCTCGCTCCCCTTTTCCCCTCTCCCTCTCTCCCTCTTCCTCTCTCCCTTTTTCTCTCCCCCTTTTTCTCTCTTCCCTTTCTCTCTCTACTCTATACTCTCTTTCTCTCTCTACTCTCTTTCTCTCCTCTTACTCACCCCTTTTACTTTCACCCCTCTTACTCTTACTCTCCCCTTTTACTCTCACCCCTATACGCACCCCTTTTGCTCTCTCTCTTACTCTTCCTCTCCCCTTTTTCTCTTTCTCTCTCTTTCTCTTACTCTCTTTTACTCTCCCCTCTTTCTCTTTCACTCTCCCCTCTTTTTCTCTTTATCTTACTCTCTCCCCTCTTTCTCTTCCTCTCCCATCTTTCTTTATTTTTCTTTCCCTCCCCCTTTTTCTCTTTCTCCCCCTTAGTCCAATATTTATCTCCCCTCCCTTTCTTGTTTCCCCTATTTCTCTTTCTCCCCCTCTTTCTCTTTCTTTCTCCCTCCTTTCTCTTTCTTTCTCCCCCCTTTCTCTTTCTTTCTCCCCCCTTTCTCTTTCTTTCTCCCCCCTTTCTCTTTCTNTCTCTCCCCCTCTTTTTCTTTCTCTCCCCTCCCTCTTTTTCTTTCTCTCCCCTCCCTCTTTTTCTTTCTCTTCCCTCCCTCTTTTTCTTTCTCTCCCCTCCCTCTTTTTCTTTTCTCCCCTCCCTATTTTTCCTTTTCTCCCATCCTTTTTCATTTGCTCCCATCCCTCTTTTTTCTCGCCCTCTTTCTCATTATATCAATCTTTCTTTCTCTCTCTTTCTCCCTCTCCCCCTCCTTGGAAATTTTGCAGCACTAGTAGTAGCAAAGAAATTGTATATGTTTTTGATTTTAGCATATTTCATAATGATTTTTTTGTAATTTAAAACTGAAACAAAATTTAAATGTTTGAATACATATTATAATATATTTTGATGTGATGGTGAAAATGTTACAATTCTGAAATTTGCAGAAGGGAAAGGCGAGTCGTGACATAATATTTCGTATTGCTTTTTGCAGAATGACGGGTTAATTTTTTCTTCCTTTGAAAACTAGTTAAAATTATCTCAGGTTTGTACACGTTGTGGTTTTTTAATCTACCTGGGCAAGTTACAATGTTGTGATAAATCTGTTTTCCCCCAGCAGTAATAAATATACTTCAACATGTGTCGTGACTGCTGTGTGTGGTTTTCATTGTTGCCTCTCCGTTATACGCTGAGTCAATGTTTGCGTTTGTGTGATTGCAAATATTGTACGTTTTATCCGTGAACTGTTTTTATGTCGAAATTAATTATTTGAAAGTTACGTCTGTTTATTACGACTTGCAACTTTTCCCTAGGTGTTGGAAACACAGTTGTGTAAGGTGCTTAATGTTTCTGTGATTTGAATGTGCTCAGTCGTAGTTGATCTGCTGCTTTCATTTACCAAGCATACCGCTTGCCATAACTACTTTTGTGAACTTAAAGGAGTCCTCATATCTGTAATGCTTTTCTGCCAATGCAAATATAACTAGAAATATTGTCTTCATCAAAAGACAAAACAGTGATTAAATATCTGTAGGCTGGCGCTGACCCTTTTAAGAGAAATAGCAGCTGCTATATCTTCTGGTGACCAATGAATAACATACAATGTATCTGACCTGACTTAAAATAACAAAACAGTATTTCTTCCACTTAATTTAAACATCTTTCTCACAACCCAATTTTAACGTCTCAAAATTTGTCCCTCAAGGAACATGTCTTTTCTCAAGTCTTTTATTTTATGAGATATTCTGTTACTTACAATTAAAGTTTCTGAATGCGCTCCTTCAGCTCTTGTATTTTCTCCTCTGGCATGGAATACATATTATCTTCACCAGAAGTCTTGTCATTTTCACTGGATGACTGCGTGTGAAGGCGCCTCGATGTGTAACTTCTTGGTAGGTGGACTGCAAAAAAGAAAAATATCTGTTGTGATGCCTGATTTTTTTGTAACTGTCTGCAGAAATTGATATAGTTTTGTACCATCCGGTTAACAATGCGATGAGAGGTGGCTAGCACCAAAATTAAGGCGGCTGTCAACCCAAGGAAAATGGCTAACATTGTTGTTTAGTTAGATTATTACTTCAGAAGATTAATGCTGTTTTAAAGATACAACAAATTAAATTTTTGTCCATCGAACAAAGTTTGCAAAAATAGTACGTGAATCAATAACAGTCTTTTTACCCAGTAATTTTGCTACCATAATGTTTGAAGAAAATCTTTTAAATTACCCTTCTTTTAGTATAAATTGTTCCTTAAGAAGTGCAAACGTACCTACATTATGTGCCTTGTTCTAGTAATATTTCTTGCAAACTGTCCTTCATTGCTTGTATTTTCTGATGTTCTTAACATCTTTCCGCAACTNTTGTTCTAGTAATATTTCTTGCAAACTGTCCTTCATTGCTTGTATTTTCTGATGTTCTTAACATCTTTCCGCAACTCTCTTCAATTAGTGGTGGAATACTGAAGCAATTATTCCTGCAGGCTTTTCAATTATGAGTTCTTTTCAAAATGTACTAAACAAACACATACTGAAATAAAAAAAGCAAAAAAGAAATTAGACTTTTACACTTATTATTTACAGTACATAGTAGTNTGTTCTAGTAATATTTCTTGCAAACTGTCCTTCATTGCTTGTATTTTCTGATGTTCTTAACATCTTTCCGCAACTTTCTTCAATTAGTTGTGGAATACTGAAGCAATTATTCCTGCAGGCTTTTCAATTATGAGTTCTTTTCAAAATGTACTGANAGTTGTGGAATACTGAAGCAATTATTCCTGCAGGCTTTTCAATTATGAGTTCTTTTCAAAATGTACTAAACAAACACATACTGAAATAAAAAAAGCAAAAAAGAAATTAGACTTTTACACTTATTATTTACAGTACATAGTAGTTCAATAGCTAAATAAGTAAGCAAACTTTTTATGTATTACCTGTTATCCGACCATCTGCACAAGACAACCCACTTATTGGCGTTTTTTTCACTTAGTGTAAGAATTTAACTTCTGTCCTATCCTGTTCTGTTTGCAGTCAAACCACAGCACAATGAGCCATTTTATTTCAATTTTATTGCCTCTGTATTGTAAACAGATTTTTTTTCACCAACCCCTAATTATTTCCCACAATGCGAGTGCCAGAACCTTAAGACTGAAGCAACTTGGGGAGGGCTGCCACCTTCACTTGGAACTGGTTTTTGTTCCACTTGATGTCGCACGGCAGGCCAGAAAGGGAGAAGGTGCACTATCTGTACCGCCTAATTTTCCTAATACCATGATGCAACATGGCCTAACCCCATCATGCACATTCTCAGAATGGAGACTGTGGTGTGAACTTGGAAGATAGGAAGAGAGGGTGAGCACCACCATTGTGGAACAAATTGAACGTTGTTCTATTCTACAAAATACATAATTGTTAAACATTGAAAAACACTGCTAAATTAAAAACAAATACGTATTGACCCTTAAATTTTGTACATAAAAACATGTCGCTATAAAAGAGAGACAAATAGCACAAGAGAATTTCAGATTGAAATGGTGGCCACAGCTCTTAGCAGAATTAAATTGTTTTTCTGAGTCTGTTTGAGCGGCCTGGTTGCAAAGAAACATAAAACATGACACAACGCTGTTGAATTATAAGATATTGTTTAAAAGAAAATATTACCCAATAGTCAATACTCATTGGGTTAATCTATTAGGTTGACATAGGCGAAGACTGTGACCAACTCGGAAGTAATTTCCCACACTCATCTGATTTTTGCATTTGCATTGTGTTACACTTATTGGAGAAAAATCAGATTTAAATGACTCAGCTTTTTCGGACTGCACATGTACACTAACACATTAAGGAAACACATTTGTGGTGCAATGAACGCTCGCAAGGGATGCGCGAGCCTCATATAATGTCAGTGTTATTTTCTTTCATAGAAAATCACTTCAACAATATTTATTCAGGTTTGTAAATTGCATTTGCAATCAGGCATTTCTCCCTTGCACAAATGAAAACAGTTTATTTTTAATGCTTTTATTGTAATTGTTAATTTTTAGCTATAAGTAAATTATTTCTTATGCTTTAGGTGGAAAAATAAATATTGGTTCCATACTGTCAAGTGGTATTCCTTAACATCAGTTTAAAGATATTTTTCTCTTCAAATTTTACCTGATAGGGGATATTTTGCAAAAGCACATTTGCATTTTGAATGCCATTTTATGGTAAGCTAAACATTAAGTGTTAAATCACAAAAAATTATTGTTCTGCGCATAAGATACTGGTATGGGTACAACAAATTCATCAATAAGTTTTTTTCTCTTACTATTTCTGTAATTCTCTCTTTTTTTCTTTATTTCTCTCGCTTTCTCTATTTCTCTAATTCTCTCTCTCTCTGTATAATTCTCTCTCTCTATAATCCTCTCTCTCTCTATAATCATCTCTCTCTCTCTCTCTCTCTCTCTCTCTCTCTCTCTTCCTTCCTCTAATTTTTTCTCTATTTCTCTATTTTCCTCTATATTTCTCCCAATTTTTCTTTTTCACTCTTTTTCTCTCTTTTTCTTTTTTTCTTTTTCTTTCTCTCTCTTTCTCTGTATCTTTTTCAGCCTCTTTAACTATTTCTTTCTCTTTTTTGCAGTTTTCTCTCTTTCTCTTTCTATCTCTTTTTCTGCCTTTCTCTCTTTCTCTTTCTATCTCTTTTTCTGCCTTTTTCTCTTTCTCTTTCTATCTCTTTTTCTGCCTTTTTCTCTCTTTCTCTTTTTTCTCCTTTCTATCTCGGTTTCTCTCACATGCATACACGCACACACAGATATATATATTCACTCTTGATATCATGGAGTACACTGTTTGCTGTTCCAATTCAAAGGATAGTGTGTGAGAGGGAGAATACTTGATAGCGTAAATTTGCTGTTCACTTTCTCCTTTGCTGAATTCTGTGGCAGTCATGTTGTTTTACAGTGTGACCTAAATATTTAGGTTCATATTTCTTGTATAATCAGCAGTGCTAGAGATTACTTTGTTGCAATTGTGAAATGTAGTAATATTAATAAACACACCTAATGGTATGTAACATGCACATAAATTATAATATTATGGTTATTTTTAAGTTAAGTTTAGTTTAGTGTAGGTGTGCATAAATGATTAAATTACCTGATTAGCATTCAAGGTTACAGTTTTTGGAGCATTTGAAAAGATGTAAAATCACAATAAGCTGATATTTAAAAAAATATGTTAATTTATTCAGGTGCTCATAGGGCAGTTATTACTTTTATTTTTCACCACTTCTTATTTGAACTAGCGTTCCTCTAAGTAAATTCCTTTCTCAGATGTAATTTTGCCAGCTTTTGTAGTAGTGTCAAAAATTTGTATGCAGTTTTCATGCAATTATTTCCATAATTATTTAAATTATATAATTATATCAGCAGTTGATTAAGCTGTCTTTATGGCTGCATGTTATTTCAGTTTTGTCTTTTTATATTGCTTAGAAAAACGTTTTACAATATTACTTTTTTTAATTATTTTTTAGGAGTTCCAGAATTCGCTGGTGACAAACTTTGGGGAGCTCCAATCTACACTATTGAATGCACTTTCCAGTAAGTGATTTGTAACAAAAACTAATAAAACTATGTATTTTGCATGACAAAAGATAAGGAAAGTATTTATTCTTGCAATTCATTTCAGAACTATATGGGCAATTGGTAAGGATATGAACTTTTCAGTGAATTAAATCACTGAAAAGCAGTGAGAATAAATGCCAAAAGCGGTGAAAAGAAATTGCAAAAGTGGTGACAGTTATGTAAACACATTTAGTTGTAGAAAAATATTATGTAAGCACAATTATACGTAAGTAAGTTATTCTATGCATATAATTATACAGTCAAAACATTTTAAAGTATAAAGAAATTTTAAAACAAGAGAACAACATATTTTTCAAATAGATACAGTTACTTTAAAGCAATGCACGTTTAGTGTTGGCAAAAAAATTATTTTTTTTGCTACCTGGGCACAACTAACAATTGTTTGCGGGAGTGTTAAAGTAGAAGTGGAAGAAACTTGAGATTTTTTGTGTGTTTCACTTTTGTGTTGTTTTAAATTGAGACTCTGCGATCCCAGCTGACTGCGATTGCAATATTTGCAAAATAACACCGACCTATCTGTAGAATATAAAATATCTGAACAAAATTCTTTTGCGTAATGATGTGGGCATTTATATAATGTTTTGTCATCGCAACGTATAAGTAAACACAATTTGAAACTAATCCTCATTTTTAATACACAGGCAATGAATGCAATTTATGAAGTGGAATTTGGTGGGCAGTATTGTTTTCAGTCACACGCACGGTAACAATATGATTAATTTATTCAAGTGCACGTCCTGTTTTGTCAGTTTTCGTACTCTTGCATGCCTGATGAGAAATAGATACTTTCGAGAGCGATAATTCCTTCTCTTTCTACAGATTTAATGTGCATCTGAATTTAGAAAGTGGTGCAGATAACTGTTGCAATTAAAAATAACCTAAAACATGTGGTGAATAAATTGGTTTACTTTTCAAATCAACTTTTGTTTTAACAGTAAAATGTGTGAATGTGTTTTTTTAAGTCAAAACCTTTACATGCCGCTTTTTATCATCTCCGCGTTAACACGACTGAAAAATTGATTTTTTTCGTGTGCGAGTTTACTGCTGTGTGGTGGTACCTTGCTCATCTCTATGGTGGTATATCATTTTTGGTATTTCACGAGACATGAATTATGTAACTCTGCATTGTCAAGCAATGGGAAGATAAATCCAGTAATACATTTATTGTATAAACTAACATTTATCTGGCTGATTATTAGAATGGGGTGGGATCAGCTTCCGTGTTTATGATCATTGTACGAAAACAAGTGTGTATAAGATTCAGCAATTCGTTAATGTTCACAAGGTTTGGTTATGAACAGTGTACACAAAAACAAGTGTTTACAATCACGGCCGTAGAACAATGTGGCAGTGTTTACAATACTTCATTTGGCGTGGAAAATAGTATTTACACATAGTGTTTTTATTTTTTTCTTTCAAACACAGTTACGGCCATAGAAGAATATGAACGTGTTTAGAATACATCAAGTTTCTGTGGGGATTAATATTTACACGTGGTGTTTTTTTATTTAATTTTCTTTTGAACATGTGGAAGTTATAAGCTCAATTCGCGAAACTCTCATGTTGTGTGCTTTTATATTTCAAGTGACAAGATAGTCCGGATTCACATTGAGACTGCATTAAATTACTAAATTCGTGAAGCAGTGATCCTGCATTCTGGTTCTGGTTCTGGTTCTCGTTCTCTCTCATTTTCTCTCGCTCTCCTCTCTCTCTCTCTCTCTCTCTCTCTCTCTTGCTCTCTCCTCTCTCTCTCTCTCTCTTGCTCTCTCCTCTCTCTTGCTCTCTCCTCTCTCTTGCTCTCTCCTCTCTCTCTCTCTTGTCTCTCTCTCTCTCTTGCCCTTGCTCTCTCTCTTGTCTCTCTCTTGTCTCTCTCTCTCTCTTGCCCTTGCTCTCTCTCTTGTCTCTCTCTTGCTCTCTCTCTCTCTCTCAGTTCTGCATATGTCCAGGTGATATTCGACCTCCATCCACATATTCCANAACATGTGGAAGTTATAAGCTCAATTCGCGAAACTCTCATGTTGTGTGCTTTTATATTTCAAGTGACAAGATAGTCCGGATTCACATTGAGACTGCATTAAATTACTAAATTCGTGAAGCAGTGATCCTGCATTCTGGTTCTGGTTCTGGTTCTCGTTCTCTCTCATTTTCTCTCGCTCTCCTCTCTCTCTCTCTCTCTCTCTCTCTCTCTTGCTCTCTCCTCTCTCTCNAGTGTGTATAAGATTCAGCAATTCGTTAATGTTCACAAGGTTTGGTTATGAACAGTGTACACAAAAACAAGTGTTCACAATCACGGCCGTAGAACAATGTGGCAGTGTTTACAATACTTCAATTGGCGTGGAAAATAGTATTTACACATAGTGTTTTTATTTTTTTCTTTCAAACACAGTTATGGCTATAGAAGAATATGAACGTGTTTAGAATACATCAAGTTTCTGTGGGGATTAATATTTACACGTGGTGTTTTTTTATTNATAGAAGAATATGAACGTGTTTAGAATACATCAAGTTTCTGTGGGGATTAATATTTACACGTGGTGTTTTTTTATTTAATTTTCTTTTGAACATGTGGAAGTTATAAGCTCAATTCGCGAAACTCTCATGTTGTGTGCTTTTATATTTCAAGTGACAAGATAGTCTGGATTCACATTGAGACTGCATTAAATTACTAAATTCGTGAAGCAGTGATCCTGCATTCTGGTTCTGGTTCTGGTTCTCGTTCTCTCTCATTTTCTCTCGCTCTCCTCTCTCTCTCTCTCTCTCTCTCTTGCTCTCTCCTCTCTCTTGCTCTCTCCTCTCTCTCTCTTCTCTCTCTCTCTTGTCCCTCTCTCTCTCTTGTCTCTCTCTCTCTCTCTCTCTCTTGTCTCTCTCTCTCTCTCTTGCTCTCTCTCTCTTGTCTCTCTCTCTTGTCTCTCTCTCTCTTGCCCTTGCTCTCTCTCTTGCCCTTGCTCTCTCTCTCTCTTGTCTCTCTCTTGCTCTCTCTCTCTCTCAGTTCTGCATATGTCCAGGCGATATTCGACCTCCATCCACATATTTTAGAGCATTGTCGGCGTAATTTTCTCAATGGCAGCAGCGATTCTCTGACGCAAACGCTCCAAATCTATAATATTCACNAGAGCATTGTCGGCGTAATTTTCTCAATGGCAGCAGCGATTCTCTGACGCAAACGCTCCAAATCTATAATATTCACAGCGTAGGCAATGTTCTTGACATATCCCCAAAGAAAGAGTCTAGAGGGGTAAGATCAGGGTTTCTAAGAGTCCAAGGGATAGGGCTACCTCTCCTGATCCAACCATTTGCAAACCTTGCGTGCAGGGCATTGCGCACACGACTAGACTCCAATGCGGCAGTGCACCATCTTGCTGGTAGATTACACTGTTTCCACTTTGTTGTTCAATATTCTCAATCTGAGGGAACATGTAAAACTCTAGCGTGTCCAGATAAATGTTTCCTGTGATCGTTTTTCCGGCGAACACGAAAGTCCCTACAACTCTATCATTCATCAACCCACACCACACATTCAGTTTTGGAGAATCGCAAACGTACTCTAGAGTTACGTTAGGTTGTTGTGATCCCCAAATTCTGCAGTTGTGATGATTAACACAACCATTAACGTGAAACGTTACCTCGTCACTGTAAAGCACCTGATTTGCATGATTTCTTTCAGTGTCCATTCGCCTAACATGAAAGCAGCGAATGTAAAATGTTTGGGCTGATCATCTGGCTTAATTTTGTGCATTAATTGAATCTTTTAGGCATGCATTCTCAAAAGTTTATGAAGAACCCTTTGCCTGGTAGTTTTCGGAATGCCAAGCTCCAAACTGCGGTGAGGAATTGACTCTTTAGGACTGCATACACAAGATAGCCCTAAACTGTTTCACTTTTTCTTTGGACGTTCTTGGCCGTCCTGGTGATTGTTTTTTCTGTATGGTACCTGGTTTCGTGGGAACTTTTAACCCAGTGACAAATGGTCCTCCGTTCTGGTACACGCTGTCCCGGATACTGCCATCTAAAATTATGTTGCACAGTCACTACAGACTTGAACTCCGCGAACCATAGAACACACTGTGCTTTCTGCTGCACGGTCGCCATCTCACCAGAGGGGTCGGGGCGCAGATGTCAGATGGCGCGCTCTCCCCTGCCACAATCTCGAGGTCGGTGTGAGACTGTAAAACATCTTCCCCCCCCCCCAAAAAAAAAACTTTTGTCCTTTCACTATAATTTGGTGCAAGAATCAGTTAACTTTGTTAAATAGTTTTCTCACTATAAAGTTACGAAATTGTACCATTATTTTTCAATGGCCTTGTGTAACTCTCTCTTCCATGCNCAAGAATCAGTTAACTTTGTTAAATAGTTTTCTCACTATAAAGTTACGAAATTGTACCATTATTTTTCAATGGCCTTGTGTAACTCTCTCTTCCATGCACTTGCTTTCTTCCCTTATACGCCTGGTGAGAGTGGAATTGGTTATCTGGCAACTAGTGCTATGTCCTTGCATCCTCTCTCTCAGCTGGTTGGTGGGAGCCAAATATAGACTGTTTTCAAGCACACTCAGCTGTAGCTCATCATGGCCTCACACAGCATTGCTTCCTCCCCTACATGTCTGGCAAGAGAGGAGGAAGTGGTAGCCATGCAATTACGATGACATCCTTCTCCTCTTGTTTAGGGTGACCAGATTTTTGTAATGAAACGGGGGAAATTAAAGTTTAAAGTTTTAACTTGCAAAACTGTAAAATATATACGATCACACTCATGATAATATGTAAGCAATTTTCTTCCCCTTAGGTGCTAAGTGGGTAATTTGTAACTATCTCTACACAACATATGTTTGTTCAATACACAAAATTCTTTCCTCGGTTACTAACTTTCCAGTAACAGGACAGCTGATGTGACCATAGTTTTCTTGAGAAATAAATTTTCTTAAGAATTCCTCCATTTTCTCGTAGCTTTTCAAATTGTTCGCATGACAAGCAAAAGTTAGTTTTAACTTGTAACACATCTTTCATAGTTCACTTTTCATTCTTATTTTCTGATCTGTCCACATTAGGTTCATTGATGAGTAAAGTCACTCCACTGCAGAATTTGAACCAGGAAGACACATGATCAATTGCACAATTTTCAGAATATCCTCGTGTGGTATGGAATTTGTTCTGAAATAGTCAAACACCTCACACTATTTATCACCTGTTGTGTTGTTCCAGAATTATTTCTCTTTTGATGCAGGGCGAAAATTTCTGAAATACGTTACTTCATCAAAGAGTTTGCCTGTGTCCAGAGAAAAGTTACTGCATTTCTCTTGAAAAACTTGCACTGCCACATAAATTTCTCTCCTCTCAGGTACTCGTTTCAGAAGTAGGTATTCACAAGGCATCAGGTCGTCAGTGTGCTCACACCATGCATTTAAATATTCAATTGCAGAATTGAAAAGGGTGTCAGAAACAGTGAAAAAACCACTGAGATTATCATACCTTCCTCTTCAAGCTGTCTTAGAATGGGTTTAACAACAACAGATACAAACTTCTCATCCTTAAGTGTTTGAAACTTCATAAGATCTGACATGATCTGTGCCGATTCAATCACATTTCTCTAGTTTGCTTCCAGAATATTTATGGTGTCATGAAACAGAACCAAGTTTCCATACACAAATNTACCTTCCTCTTCAAGCTGTCTTAGAATGGGTTTAACAACAACAGATACAAACTTCTCATCCTTAAGTGTTTGAATCGGCACAGATCATGTCAGATCTTATGAAGTTTCAATCACATTTCTCTAGTTTGCTTCCAGAATATTTATGGTGTCATGAAACAGAACCAAGTTTCCATACACAAATNTTCAATCACATTTCTCTAGTTTGCTTCCAGAATATTTATGGTGTCATGAAACAGAACCAAGTTTCCATACACAAATAACATCCACAATTCTGTGCAGTGATCCTAAAAAGTATCTTGAGCACTGTTGGGCATTTGTATTTTGAGAGGAAATAGGACTTCAGGGCAGCATTCTATCAACTGCTGGCACAAGTTTCAGCCACCTTACCGACACGTAAACCAAAATGGTGAGTAGTCTTGGCCCACAAAGTGACAAAATTCCTTCAGTCTTTCAGATCTGACTGTATAGATATGGAAATAACACTTTTGACATTTACTCCTACATCAATAGGCAAATAATTCACACCTGTGTGCACGCTGTTATGAACAATATGAGTAATGCAACTTACGCCTAAAACTGTCATCCAAAGAAGACTGCAGATGTATAAAAACATTCTGTCCTTTCTTTCTTGCCACCAAAATTGCTATTGGTATTATCAGCTGATATGGCTACAATTTTGCCTTGCAGGTTATGTACAAGAATTTCAATGAAAATCTGAGAAGAAATTACACTGGACGTTTCACCAGGCACATTCACAAATTCAGTTAGTTTTGTAACGTCATTGTTTCCTTTGTCAAGTGGGTTAAAATATCTAATCTTTACAGGGAACAGTTTTATTATCACCATGGTTGGACGTGTCAAAAGACAAAGAAACATAAGCAGCCTGATGTAAGTCCCTTAAGTTCATTTGACCATGGAGCAAACACATGTGTTACATTTTGTCCAGCTGCATGTAAACTTTTTGTCACAATCTTTTTATCAAAGCAGAGTTGAAGTCCCTAGACCAAAAACTCTGGTTGTGGATCACTGTGTGATACGCAAAGGTGTTTTCTTGTACTGCCAATTCATAGTCCTCCTTCGAGGGTTTTAATTTCTTGAAGAAATCTTTCACTAAATACAATACTTAAAAATTTAAATACAGAAAAATTAAAAATTGAATAATAAGGCGATAGCTTCACAACCAGGGACAATGCTTTACAATCGGGGACTGTTCCCGGAAATCTGGGACGTCTGGTCAGCCTACTCTTATTCAACCTGCAAGGCTGATAGCCTCCACATGGTGTCCATTTGCATCTGTATAGTGCTTGACTTTCAACTAAAATGAGAGGCAATTACTATAAGGAAGGGGGGAGGAACACTTTGGTCATCCTCTGCTACCTTCAACTGCAACTCATCACAACGTGAACCACTTTGACTTGTCCCGTCTTGCTTTATGGAAGGGGTGTCTGACAAACAAATTACTCTCCCGTGAGAAATTTTAGACAAAGAATCCATTGTACCTGCTCAAAGGAAAAATTAATCAGCCAGCCTGTGCACTGTGCAAGCCATCACAGTGTACTGATGATGATAGACAAAGGGTGGGGGACATGAAAGGTGCAAACCTAGTTGCAGCTTACCATAGCAGTTGCTAAGTTTTCCTGGATATCCATTAAACTTACTTAGTTCTTTCTACCTAAGCTAGCATCTGTTTCCTCAACTGACTTTGAGAACAAACTAAAACTACCTATAGTAAATGCTAAGTGGTAGTTGCTAGTGTGCAAGAATTTGATCAAGGATATTTCAAATGACATTTTGTTTTGTTATTTTATTAATTATTGTGATTTGATTGGTTGACTATATTGATTAATTGATTGATTGATTTATGGATTGATAGATAGATTGGAGTGATTGAAAAATATTACAGGGTATAATTTTAATGTGTATTGCAGGGGCTGGTGATGTGGTGAAGTACGAACTGTCAATGCTCTCCAATGCAACAATTCTTTCAAACCTAACTGTGTTTGTTACGGGACTGAAGAGCATCCAGTCTGACCTGGGAAACGTGTCCAACTATGTGACTGAGCTGCAGACCAGAACTGCTGAACTCAATAATAGTAAGAATAATTTTTTTTAAAGTTTGTAAATTGAGGTTTTATTCTGTGTGCACTCAGATGTTAAAGGAAAGTGTTTTTTAGTATGAATTTGTATGTGCATGTCTTTCCTTATGTGTTTGCAATCTGATTTGCACCAACATTGTCACTTTGATTAGTTTAAGGTCATCAGGTGAAATGAATAGAAGCACTTGGATATAAACAGTCCCATAATGAACTAGTTTGGTATTTTCTTAGTCCCTTACACACCCGGCAAGAGGGGGAAGTTGTTGCCCAACAACCAGTGCGGCATCATCTCTGGTCAGCCAGTGGATGGTGGTCACGCAAGGCCAGATTTCCACCCATATGAAAGGGGGGAGATACATTTCCCTCATTTTTAACTACCTTTGGCTTCAAATCGTCACTGTCTGAACCACTTTGACTTTTCACCTCCATATTTTGTGAAGGGGTGGTCGACAGTGATCATCCTCCCCACGACTTTGCTTGTGGAGGGACGTCTGGTGTAGTGCATTTCTACATGTTCTGGCTCGGCTGGATTGCTGAAACAAGGACTGAAACATTTTGGCATTGAAAAATTAATTACTCTTTTCAGCACTTAAAAATGATGGTGTGACTATTAGCAGTTGATTATTATGCAATAAAATGGTGTATTCTCAAAAATGTTTTAAATTAATTAGTTTTCAAAATTTGTTTCTCTAATCCGGACCCCACCTGGCCAGCCTTGAACCCACCACTGCCACAGACTTCACTGTCTGCCCAACACATTCATTGTCCAGGAATTGTACCTGTAAAGGTGCAGTAAAGTAATTCATGTCAGGACATCTGAAGAATCACACCTGGAGCTGGTTCAAAACAAGTCTCTTCGCTGCATCTCACACCTCCATGGGAATCAAACCGTGGGGCAGTCAAAACATTGAGACTCTGCGGCCAGCTGGGTCAAGCTTACTGTGGAATGTACAGAAATAGCAGCACATGTCTTTTGTTGTCATATTGACATGAAATTGCAATACATGCATAAACATTTCCAAAAACATTTTTATTTTCAAGAGTTGTATAGATGAGTAAAGAACTTATTCACCAAAACGTAGAACATGTGAGAGTATACATTTGGACCTTAATATGAATGATATGCCTAAGAAAAGTAAAATGAGCATTATAAAATATTAAGTATCAATAAAATGAAGTTAGTTCTATCATAGTTACACAATTTTGTTACAGAAAGTTACACAATTAACTTCAGAACATTGTATACAAATTGTGGTTTCAAAAACAGAGACTTAAGTTATGTTCAATCAACACTTACTTAAATTGGTATAAATAAAATAATGTTCAGTACATGAAAACCGTATTATTATAATGGTGGTTGTTTTTGTTAATGTCACCTTCCTAGTCATTTTTGTCATTGCCATCGACCTTAACATAACCAGTCATCCCCATCATCCTTGTCCTTATTCTCTACATCCTTGTCATTATCCTCATCATCCTAGTCATTATCCTCATCATCCTTGTCATTATCCTCATCATCCTTGTCATTATCCTCATCATCCTTGTCATATCCTCATCCTTATTATCCTCATCATCCTTGTTATTATCCTCATCATCCTTGTCATTATCCTCATCATCCTAGTCATTATCCTCATCATCCTAGTCACTATCATCATCCTTATCACACACTCTCCATCGCATACCTGCCAACTTTTACTGTTCTGTCGTAATTTTTACAGGTAAATGCAGTTCTTACGTTTTTTACGGTAGCTGCTCAAATGTTAAGTTTTATGTTTCTGCCAGCCTGAAATTTCATTTTGTTACACTGGCCATCTTTGTTGTCAGTCTCGTGTCATATAAACAGATGTGCACTTGTTGCCGGAAATACCGTATGTATTATTTGTACCGTATTTTAACACAACAGTGCCATATATTTCTCACTACATGTAATACAGTACCATAGTTTTGTCGTGAATTTTTAGGTAAGGAGAAGGCAAGACAATAATTTTGAATTAAATTTAACATCTTGTAAGATTGTTGTGACATCCCATTTTATGGTACAAATACCATAGTTTAGAGTACATGATACTAAATATTTACACAGACTTGCTGAAATTTTGTGCTGTTGGGGCAACATCAACATTATCTATTGTGGGTCTATTGGCTTTAGGTTGGAACAGTGGTGCGTGTTAAATGAAAATCGTAGCAGTTGAGTGAAAGTGAAATACTATAGTAAAATATTTTACTATAATGTTTAGGCACGTAGTTGTGTTTATCATACATTCCATTATGTAATCACACAGAAAAGANCTTAGGCACCTAGTTGTGTTTATCATACATTCCATTGTGTAATCACACAGAAAAGAGATGATTGTGTATGAACATGTGTTTATCAATCTAGGCATCTTTTTTGTATTGTCCTTTAATAATAAATAAATATTGATCATTCTCTAAGTCACTACAAAATGTGCAAAATGTGTGATAAGAAGGAACAGTACATGCAAGTTTTTAGGTCAGCATTCTCTGCACAATTTTCATGTATCCTGAAATTGGACAAAGGTNCATATTGATCATTCTCTACGTCACTACAAAATGTGCAAAATGTGTGATAAGAAGGAACAGTACATGCAAGTGTTTATGTCAGCATTCTCTGCACAATTTTCATGTATCCTGAAATTGGACAAAGGTGAGAAATAAACATTTTGTAGCATCTGTCGCTGTGATATTATTTCTCATGGGGGGGAAAAAATATCACTAACCACATCAAGTGTGTGAAATGTGTAAGTGATTTGAAAGACCAAAAGGGAAACAAAAAAATTAACACTCACTCTGGCAGCACAAGTAGTGTCGAAAATGAGGTTATTCAGGCAGAGCGTTTGTTCACTGAATTTTTGGTGGAACAAAACGTTCCTTTTAGCGTTGCAGATCATGACGGCCCATTGCTTAGGAAAATGTATCCAAAGTGTGATGTGGCTAAGCAGTATGGCTGTGGTTGAACCAAGACGACTGTCATTGTTAATGAGATGGCTTTAGATGCAGTTTCCAGTATTGTAAATGTTTTCAAAATGGTCCATTTTGCCTTTCTACAGATGATAGCACTGATTCAGGTTCCAAACTTTATCCAGTTGTGGTTATGTATTTTGATCCAAAGAGCCAATTGGTTGAGAGTTCTTTGCTCTCCATTCCTTCATTGCAAGGGGATTCCACAGGGAAAAATATTGGCGAACTGTTGTTCACAGAACTAAGACGTTTGGAAGTGCCTTTTGAACACTGCATAGCCTTTTGTTCCAATAATACTACTGTTATAGGTTCTAAAAATGGTGTTGTTGCACTGTTAAAACAAAACTAGCAAAATTTAATATCAATTGGCTGCCTTTGTCATTTAGTAAACTTAGCTGCAGAGAAAGCATCAGCCTCCATTCCTGTGAAACTAGATGAGATAGTCATATATATTTACTATTATTTGGAAAAAAAGTGCTAAGAGGAAGGACATGCTTCAAAAGTTACAAGAGCTGCACAACAAGAAAGCTAGAAAAATCCTGAAACACGTTTGTACAAGGTAGTTTACATTAGGTGCTAGTTTGGCAAGAGTTGTGGAGCAGTGGGAACCACTTCTTAGTTTCTTAAAAAAGAAAGTTACGGTTCCAAAATCTCAAAATTCTTTATCATCGTACAAAATTCTGAAGAAAGATCCCAACTGCAATTACAATCCTGGCCTAAACGCAGAGAAAATGAGCAAAAGAAAACCAGCATGTGATGTTTGTACGAGCATGAAGAAACGCAAACCTACAACAGAACAAAATTTGAATATCCCACTGAAAAACAACAAAGCCATTCTCTCTCGAAGGAAAGCTTTTCATGTTCCTGTCATCTTCATTAAACANAGTGGTGCGTGTTAAATGAAAATCGTAGCAGTTGAGTGAAAGTGAAATACTATAGTAAAATATTTTACTATAATGTTTAGGCACGTAGTTGTGTTTATCATACATTCCATTATGTAATCACACAGAAAAGAGATGATTGTGTATGAACATGTGTTTATCAATCTAGGCATCTTTTTTGTATTGTCCTTNAAAAGAGATGATTGTGTATGAACATGTGTTTATCAATCTAGGCATCTTTTTTGTATTGTCCTTTAATAATAAATAAATATTGATCATTCTCTAAGTCACTACAAAATGTGCAAAATGTGTGATAAGAAGGAACAGTACATGCAAGTTTTTAGGTCAGCATTCTCTGCACAATTTTCATGTATCCTGAAATTGGACAAAGGTGAGAAACAAACATTTTGTAGCATCTGTCGCTGTGATATTATTTCTCATGGGGGGAAAAAATATCACTAACCACATCAAGTGTGTGAAATGTGTAAGTAATTTGAAAGACCAAAAGGGAAACAAAAAAATTAACACTCACTCTGGCAGCACAAGTAGTGTCGAAAATGAGGTTATTCAGGCAGAGCGTTTGTTCACTGAATTTTTGGTGGAACAAAACGTTCCTTTTAGCATTGCAGATCATGACGGCCCATTGCTTAGGAAAATGTATCCAAAGTGTGATGTGGCTAAGCAGTATGGCTGTGGTTGAACCAAGGCGACTGTCATTGTTAATGAGATGGCTTTAGATGCAGTTTCCAGTATTGTAAATGTTTTCAAAATGGTCCATTTTTGCCTTTCTACAGATGATAGCACTGATTCAGGTTCCAAACTTTATCCAGTTGTGGTTATGTATTTTGATCCAAAGAGCCAATTGGTTGAGAGTTCTNGGTTGAACCAAGGCGACTGTCATTGTTAATGAGATGGCTTTAGATGCAGTTTCCAGTATTGTAAATGTTTTCAAAATGGTCCATTTTTGCCTTTCTACAGATGATAGCACTGATTCAGGTTCCAAACTTTATCCAGTTGTGGTTATGTATTTTGATCCAAAGAGCCAATTGGTTGCGAGTTCTTTGCTCTCCATTCCTTCATTGCAAGGGGATTCCACAGGGAAAAATATTGGCGAACTGTTGTTCACAGAACTAAGAAGTGCCTTTTGAACACTGCGTAGCCTTTTGTTCCAATAATACTACTGTTATAGGTTCTAAAAATGGTGTTGTTCCACTGTTAAAAGAAAACTAGCAAAATTTAATATCAATTGGCTGCCTTTGTCATTTAGTAAACTTAGCTGCAGAGAAAGCATCAGCCTCCATTCCTGTGAAACTAGATGAGATAGTCATATATATTTACTATTATTTGGAAAAAAAGTGCTAAGAGGAAGGACATGCTTCAAAAGTTACAAGAGCTGCACAACAAGAAAGCTAGAAAAATCCTGAAACACGTTTGTACAAGGTAGTTTACATTAGGTGCTAGTTTGGCAAGAGTTGTGGAGCAGTGGGAACCACTTCTTAGTTTCTTAAAAAAGAAAGTTACGGTTCCAAAATCTCAAAATTCTTTATCATCGTACAAAATTCTGAAGAAAGATCCCAACTGCAATTACAATCCTGGCCTAAACGCAGAGAAAATGAGCAAAAGAAAACCATAATGTGATGTTTGTACGAGCGTGAAGAAACGCAAACCTACAACAGAACAAAATTTGAATATCCCACTGAAAAACAACAAAGCCATTCTCTCTCGAAGGAAAGCTTTTCATGTTCCTGTCATCTTCATTAAACAAACTCTTTTTCATCTTTTTACTAAATATAACTCCATTATTTGACAAATTGAATTTGACTTTGCAGACAGCCAGTCCACAAATTCTCATACTGCAGAAATTATTGTTGGATTTTTTGAAAGAGTTATACTCAATATTTGTGAAACCAACTGCAGTAAAGAACATTTATTTGCTGGAAGTAAACTATCATGATGAGGCCAATCTAAAACAAACCAGTGACTTAGTTGTGGGTTGTGCAACACACAGAATTCTTGCTACCCTACCAGAACAAGAAAAAGAAACATTTTCTTCAACAGTCCACAAATACGACACTTTTGCTTGTTATTATATTATTCACAAATTTTCTTTGAAAAGTGGAATTCTCAAAAAAAATCACAGGTTTCTCAAATTGAGAACATTGAAAGAGTCAGTTTCAGTTATGTAAAGTATTTCATTGACTTGTTTCCTATAATTTTACTCGTTAAAAGTGGTTAATCCAGAGATGTTGCTTTAGATGATCTGCATAAACAGTTCAGGTCTTTACAAATGAAAGAGCGGCCAGCTATTATTTCCAAGTAAGACAGAATTGATGCTGTTTGGGCATGAATTGTAAGCATAAAAAATGCACACACTACTTTGAAGTATGACAGAATCTCCNCAGAATTGATGCTGTTTGGGCATGAATTGTAAGCATAAAAAATGCACACACTACTTTGAAGTATGACAGAATCTCCAAAGTCATGTTGGCTATTCTGTTGGTGCCACACAGCAACGCTGAATGTGAGCAAATTCTTAGTGTGGTTAAAAAAAAAAAAATTGCTTTCAGATCATTGTTAAGTTGTAGAACAATTCAAAACATTTATGTTCTGAAGAGCACCTTTCCTGAGAGTTACAACAAACGTTATGGTGAAGACTTTCTGAGAAGAGCTAAGAGGGCAACTTCACAGTATTTGTACAGTGATATTTGACATGTGAAGTTTATATTAGGTGATCATCATGTAAATTGTGTAATAATGGTGTGGTGTTTTGTGGAATTTATGGGCCTGTGACAGTTATGAACTGTGTTTCCAGAAGTTTTGTAATTTGTGTGATAAGATTTTGCAAGTGTTTGCATTGGAATTGTTTTAAGTTACATGATAGTTGGCAAAATTCAG